>OX463772.1:2633520-2820089 GCA_949825005.1 Gasteruption jaculator | reverse complement strand
AATAGAAATGGAAGTAGAGATAGGAAATGAACGAACTGGATACACCTATCCGTTCACTTAACAATAGGAATAGAAATAGAATAGTAAGGGAACGAACTGGATACACCTATCCGTTCACTCAACAAAAGGGATAGAAATAGAGGTAGGAAATGAACGAACTGGATACACCTATCCGTTCACTTAACAATAGGAATAGAAATAGAGATAGAAAATGAACGAACTCGATACACCTATCCATTCACTTAACAATAGGAATAGAAATAGAGATAGGAAATGAACGAACTGGGTACACCTATCCGTTCACCTTGGAAAATAGGAATAGAAATAGGATAATAAAAGGGACGAACTGGATACACCTATCCGTTCACCTTGGAAAATAGGAATAGAAATAGAATAATAAAAGGGACGATCTGGATACACCTATCCATCCACTTTTAAGGAAAGAGAAATAGAAATAGAAGGACAAGGAAGAGACAGAACGGGAAATTGAGGTCGTAGCTGAAATAGTAATAGGATTAGTGATAGAAACAGTGAACTAGACGATAATTGAAATGGTAATTGGATTAATAGTTAAAAAAGAAATAGCAAGGAATAGTAGAAATGGTGTTTGAGTGAGAAATTCAAATTATAATTGAGATAGAAATAATAGTCGAGATAGAAATTGGATTAATTTACGAATTAGCAGAACATCACTATTTCTTTGAAATCAGGAGCGCTGGGATGGTCTTGACTCAAACAGAAGAATCCCGGAGCGTAGCCCAGCGCCGGCTGGTTGGTGACGACCCGCGTAGATGGTGCGATGGAGGTTGTAAGAGAAGAAATAATACACTGCACTGTTTAATTTTCGAATACTAAACTACTATATTTCAACAAATTAAAATATAAAGAACCGAGGTCACTTTTACAAATCACTGAATCGAGGTATGTTTCTAACACCGAACGAATTAAACGAACGAGTCTGGATCAACTGATCGAGTGATCCTAAGACTCGTGATGGAGTCATCACGAATGATGCTAAGACTCCGCGAGCGATCTTAAGGTGGAACCAAAGACGATTCTTAGAATTTGAGTCAAAGTTTTTTCCAACGCATGTCCTTATATTTAAATATTTCATCTTGAAATTTGAATATAGTGTAGTTCAGCCCTTTAGGATGATCTCTTGATAGCGACTCAGTTTTAGGTAATGCAATTTTTTGAAAAAATTTCGGTTTTTTTGAGTCAAGGTTTTTTACAACGTACGTCCTTATTTTAAAATATTTCATCTTGAAACTTGAATATAGCGTAGTTTAACCCTTTAGGACGATCCTTTGATAGCATCTCAGTTCTTGGTAATACAATTTTTTGAAAAAATTTCGGTTTTTTTTATTGAAGGTTTTCTGCACCATCTTTATTTTTAAATATTTCGTCTTGAAATTTGAATATAATGTTGTTTAGCCCTTTAGGACGATCTATTGATAGCGTCTCATTTCTTGGTAATAAAATTTTTGAAAAAAATTCTTTTTTTTGAATTTTGTTTTTTGCAACGCATGTCCTTATTTTATAATATTTCATCTTGAAATTTGAATATAGTGTAGTTCAGCCCTTTAGGACGATCTCTTGATAGCGACTCAGTTTTAGATAATAAAAATTTTTTGAAAACAATTTTTATATTTTTGGATTTACCGACAGAGAATGATAATAGCGAATACACAACTACCATATCATATAAAATCTAATTCACGGTAACACCAAACACTGTAGATTATCATAGTGTGCCAAGAATAACGATTTCAATAACATTTACTTTAGATAAAAAAAGTCATAAACAAAGGAGAAACTGGAAGGTCAAGACACGAGGTGGACACAATCTCCTTATCTCTTGTTTATGAAACGTGAGATGTTAGTACACCAAACTAATCACAGATGGCACTGCATCATTTCGTGTACACAAAGATAAAGAAGATTTGTCATCGGTGGTCTCGGTCTTCGTAAACAAAGAGGGTTAGCAATTCGTTGACTAGTTTTCTACCAATAATCAGTTTCTTTTATTAATTTTTCATTGTTATGTTTGCATTTATAATTTATATTTGTAGCTTTTATATTCTTTACACTTCTACTCTTATTATTATTATTGTTACTACTAATATATTCATTATTATAATAATTAATATTATAATATAATAAATTATTACATTTATTTCTCCAAGAGTCGTACGACGTGATACCACAGACTCGCGACTCGATGGTATCACGTTGTACGACTCTTGAAAAGTGAATTTAGCCCAGACACGAACCTCAATTCACCCGCAATTAGAATTTTCCTTCTTACGTTTACAATACGTAACGCAGAAGTTTACGCTTTTCCCGAATGAAAGTCTATACCATAAACAACATCTGTATTGTCGATTTTGTCCAAAAATCGACAAAAAATTGTAAAGATGAAATTTTTTATATCGCCAAGCGTAGAGCGACGCTATGTTTCGAGGATTGCAGGTCACGATTCAATATGGCGTCGCTCCACGCTTGGCGATATAAGCAATTTTATTTTTGCAATTTTTTGTCGAATTATGGACAAAATCGACAATACAGATGTTTTTTACGGTACTGACTTTCATTCGGGAGAAGCGTAAACTTCTGCGTTGCGAATTGCAGACGTAAGAAGGAAAATTGTAATTGCGGGTGAATTGAGGTTCGTGTCTGGGCTAAGTTATACGATATAATGCCGACGAGTCGCAAATCTGAGGTATCATCGTACGTCATACGACTCTTGGAGAAATAAATGAAATAATTTCATAAAAATTGACGATGCAGTCTTGCACAAGGATAACTCGTCATTGAAATATGTATTTTCGTGACAAAATGCACAACAAATTTTTTGGGCAATTTGTTTAAATAAAAATTGTTTAAACAAATTAAAAACCGTAATTTTTTACGTTCTTCTTTCCCATAAAATCCATGTCCGGTATTAACACGGACAAGAACTGATTTTTCCACAATTGGTCTGAAAAAATAATTGTTTAAACAAATTGAAAAATTATTTTGCAGTTGATTTTCGATCGCAATTAGAGGACTTGACATTGATATAGATATTCTCGTTTGAACGGTAACAAAGCATCCCCACTTACTGTCAAATTACTAAGTTTTTTTCAATGAGTCGCGACTCGATGGTATCATGTCGTACGACTCTTGAAAAGTGAATTTAGCCCAGACACGAACCTCAATTCACCCGCAAGTACAGTTTTACTTCCTACGTCCACAATACGCAACGCAAAAGTTTACGCTTCTCCTGAATGAAAGTCAGTATTGTAAACAACATCTGTATTGTCGATTTTGTCTATAAATCGACAAAAAATTGCAAAAAATAAATAGCTTGTATCGCCCAGCGTGGAGCAACGCCATACTGAATCGTCAGCTGCAATGTCCCTCGCAACATAGCGTCGCTCTACGCTTCGTGATATAAAAAAATTCATTTTTGCAATTTTTTGTCGATTTATGGACAAAATCGACAATACAGATGTTGTTTACGGTACTGACTTTTATTCGGGAGAAGCGTAAACTTCTGCGTTGCGAGTTGCAAACGTAAGAAGGAAAATTGTAATTGCGGGTGAATTGGGGTTCGTGTCTGGGCTAAATTCAGTTTTCAAGAGTCGTACGATGTAATACCGCCGAGTCGCAAGTCTGAGGTATCGTCGCACGTCATACGACTCTTGGAGAAATAAATGAAATATGACAATCATAGTATGTAGTATGGTAGTGGTGGTAATAGAAGCAATAACAGACGTATGATTTTCAATGTTTTGGTGTTACCTACAATATCACTACTACAACTACTACTTTGTTGTTGAAGGACAACACACCATAGTATACTATTGGTTACCCTTGGTTCTTTTGTTATTTTACTACTACTACTTTCTTCGGCGACGCATAGACATCCAGGGTTGAGTCTAAATTATTTTTAACGCCTATCTAGCTGTTCCGTCGTTCTGATTAGACGGAATGTTTTAATTAATAACTCAGTAATTATTGCGAACTGTGCACACGGTATTAACTGCAGTAGTAGGGATGAATTGTTTTCTAATATTGGGTATGTATAGTAATGCGTACCTAGTACGAAACAAGATTTCAATGCACATGTTACGTCCAAAACCTACATTTTTAGGGTAAGGGAACTCGAGCTACCGAAGGTACGGGTAGAGTCGCTCGAAGAAACACATATAAAAACTTACAATAGTGAAAGTTCACACGTGGTTCAGGGTCCGCTAGCGCGAAAAGGGCGGAAACAACACTTGAGGTCTCTGTGTCTGGTCCGTATGTTAAGGAATCTTGACATTTTCAACATGTTTTATGATCTTGTATAAAAAATTAACAGCAGCAACGAAAGTCCCTTTAAATCCTTAAAGGCCTGACTATCACATTCATCAAGTGTGCAATTCCATTTAAAAGACCGGTATCAAATTTGATACTCTAGGCCTTTAACCTGTTAACCGGGGCGACCCATAGGAAACACGTATATTTATGACGGATAAACGCGGGTAACTGGTTAAGGGTTAAGATTTAGGACTGTAATCCTTTTATGATGCGGTTCTATTGAACATAGTTTCGACTTAACGGTCTATTAACATAAAATTATATATCCATGGTCATCTCGTTTCTACTTGTAAGAAAAGCTTTGTTATTCTTATAATAATAGAATCTATGTTATTTTCTAAAAAGAAGCAAATGCAAGTAGATAGTTAGTTAACAAGGGTAATCCTATATTATTTATTATATGGTTATTCATCTGAATTCGAATATCGCACACGAATTTGTTTGAAGCCCCCATCTCCTGGAAAGACGAATTAAATAATTTGACATGTGAGAAACACGCAGTGCGCTCTTGCACAATGATAACGCGAGATTGAAATATGCATTCTCATGACAAATTGCCAAAAAATATTTAATTTTCATTAAGTTAAATTAAATTAAACTAAATTAAAGTTTGTTTTTTAAATTATATTTGGAATTATTTTAAAAACAAAAATTATTTCAGCAACTCAGAAAACATGAATTTGTTATGTTCTTTTGTCCTTCAGAGTCAGTTTTTGACATCCATATCGTCAAGATCCATTTTTTTTGTAAATTCGTTTAAACAAGAATTGTGTAAGCAAATTACACAATATTTTACAGTTAATTTTCTACCATAATTTGAACATTTGAGTTTGTTATAAATATCCCCGTTTCGGTAACAAAGCACCACTAATTTACGTTAAATTATTCAATTTCACTGTTGTACTTGAAAAGTGGATTTGAATAATTTAACAAAAATTTGCGATGTTTTGTCATAATTCATACAAGAGTAAATGCAACGGTTTCGGATCATCACATTAGGAATCAAAATGAAAAAAACTGTATAATTGTTCTTACAATTTTTGTTTGAACAAATGATGTAAAAAATTAGGTTTTGCCGGTGCTGACATTAAAAATGGATTCTACCGGAAGAAAGAACATAAAATATAAGTATTTGTGAATTCGCTTAAACAATTATTGTTTAAACAAATTCGTAATTTAAACAAATTGTACACATTGGAAGGACAAAGGGGCCCGCAGGGCGCCTGTTGCGCATCCGCCCCTGGGTGTGATTAACAGCGCGGAGTGAGATGCTGGAAAAACATCAGGACTGCTGTGGCGATAAAAAGCAACGCATGCCTTTTCATTTAGTAGTGAATTAGTGCAGTATTTTGATGCAGTGTTTTGGTGCAGTGTTTTGTGAATAAACAAAATTGTGTATAACGTTCACCACCGCACTGTCGGGGACACGATATAGGATCCTGAAAGATCACGGAAAATGTGATCTCCCAAAAGCAGTGGCGAAAATCGAAAGCAAGTGCCATATAATTGTGTAATGAAAATGCTCGAAAGGAGTATTTCTACACAGCTGAACATTATATTTCAAGACAATGTTGCAATGTAAATGCTCAAAGATAGCATTTCTGCACAGCTCGATAGCTACAATTTGACAATTGTGTGATGTAAGAGTCAAAATGTGACATTTCTAAGCAACTGTCAGTGTAAATGCTCCAAAGTATTTTGAAACGTATCATTGTAAGATAGAAAAGCTAGATAGAAGTTTTTTGATACAATTCGACACTTATGATTTGAGTTTCGTAATGAAAATATAAAAAAATAAGAATTGTACACACCTGTCGACTGTAAATGTTTCATAATACTATGAAACATGTAATTGTGTAATGAAAATGCTTAAAAGGAGCATTTCTGCACAGCTGAACATTATATTTCAAGACAATGTTGCAATGTAAATGGTCAAAGATAGCATTTCTGCACAGCTCGGCCTATAACTTGACAGTTGAGTAATGTAGGAGTCAATATGTCACATTCCTACGCATCTGTCAGTGTAAATGCTTCAAAGTATTTTGAAACGTAGAAGCTTTTTGGTACACTTCGACACTTATCATTTGATAGTTTCATAATGAAAATATCAAAAATTATAAATTGTACACACCTGTCGACTGTAAATGTTTCACAATACTATGAAACATGTAATTGTGTAATGAAAATGCTTAAAAGGAGCATTTCTACACAGCTGAACATTATATTTTATGGCAATGGTGCAATGTATTATAAATCCATCAATATAAATTTGGAAAACGAGAAATAAATGAGCGAAAACTAAATTCTAGTACTATAAATATTCGAGTACTAGTAGTGAGTAATATATGTCAGAAAATATAAAATATTAAAAAAGTGACTATAAACTGCAGACGATAAAAAAAGAACTTAATAATATCGAACAACCCGAAGGAACGTATGTTGACAAAACAATAAGTCGATAAAGTATACTATTGACCGCATGAATCATGCTCCTATGTAATCCGATACAGTTGATATGAAACTGTGAATTCTTTGAACAGAGTTCTTTGTCGCATTGAATTGCACGTGTGGATGTTTACAGCATCTCCTACATTCGTTCCTATAGATATGGACCAAGAGGAAAGAGACTTCTTCTCGTGCAGTCCAGTCTTTTCTTGATTCTCTTTGAGTCGACTGTAAATATTTCATAATACTATGAAACATGTAATTGTATAATGAAAATGCTCGAAAGGAGCATTTCTACACAGCTGAACATTATATTTCAAGACAAGGGTGCAATGTAAATGCTCAAAGATAGCATTTCTGCACAGCTCGACTACCTGCCATGTAGTGCTTAGCTACACTACCTGCCATCTAGCGCTACAACGGACGTACTTTTACGTCGACCGAGGATAAGCTAGATTTCTAGACTTAATAGAGACTAGACACCCGTTAGAAAGCTTAACCGTGTCTGTTAATATATAGACACCCGTTATTAAGTTCAATCATCTTTGGAACCACCTTATGAAGATCGTAGGACCAACTGTCCTAAGACAGCTCCAAAAACCGACTGTCTTGAGAGTTAAAAACTAACTGTATTGAGAATGAATGATTTTCGCTGCTCTCGATATTATTAAAAATAATAATGCTAACCTACTCCTCTCCACAATCGCACATGGTTCTTTATTGGCCAAACTTAATCTTTTAGTTTTTCCTTTGGACCCAGATTATGGGGTAGGGATTTTGCTTCTAACGATGGAAGGGTTCTTTGGAATTCCCTTTGGTGGGGATTTTATAAACAGTACTGATAACTGTGGAATTTGCCAAGTGCCAACTCGAGTTTATGAGTTTAGGAAGTTATGAAATTAAGAAGTTTCGGGTTTCTCGAGTGAGATTTTCTTGAGAAATTTCGCATGCGCTGGTCACTTGGAATTTGCTTATCCAAAAGCAAAAAAAAAATAAAGGTATTCATTGTTCGTCTTCTTGGGTTGCCTTTGTTATGGCTTCCCGAAAGATTTCTGCAGAAGTCATCGATATCCTTACTTATGGATTACATTCGTCTTATCATTTGCAAACGAACTTTCATGCGAAATCTTGTCGAGAGTTACGTATTACGTAACAGTACCCTAAACTGATCTTCACATTCGTTAATATCCTTATACACGAGTTTAAGATATAAGTATAATTATTATTATTATTATTATTATTATTATTATTATTATTATTATTGTGACAAAGCGATAATGCAACATATCAGCGTGATTTATTTATTTTTTTCCTTTTCGATGTTTAACGTATTTGTAATTGAGTTTTTGTGAAATGGCATTACAATTTGAGCCTTATTCAGACAGAAGAAAGAAATGCCTATTTATTTACTATTAACAGTCATAATATTTATTTATTTTTGTTAATAACATATCACATTTTGTATTACAAATAATTGCTGAAAAACAATAATAGGTTTCTTTTTTTCAGAGAGAATTAGTAATCATAGTATAGTGACAAAAATGAAAAAATTATGAGTACTGATATGCAATCATGGGGAAGCTGCAATAGTCCCTTCTCAACAAAACTTAAAAGTATCATAATATCCCTCATTTTTAAAAAGGAAGAGGAAGAGTACTGCGGTACTACTCTTCTTTCTATGCAAGTTATTTTTTATCGGTAAATTTTGATAGAATTGCAAGGAATTTGTCATCCATTTCTATACGTTCCTTATGTCGTTTGGCGCGAGCTTTCTCCTCTTCTTCTTTTTGCGCTAATCTTTTTCTCAGTAAAGCGGCAACGCTTCCTGTTTTAACGGTGGCAGGAGATGGCTCTGAAAAGTGATGAATTTGTTAAACAGTCTGTAAGTAATTTTATTAGGCGTTTTATTTTATTAAAAAAAGTTGTCGCGATTCGACTAATGAACAATATACAATAAATTCAACGTCAGATGAATGAAAGCGTAATATGTATAAAACATGCAAGTAATTTTTTATGATGTTAAACCAGGTAGAAATCAAAGTATTTATTAATAAAAATAGTAAGTTGTATGCACTTTCTTGTAGAATGGTGCAGAAAATTGTGATTTTTATCAATAAAAGCAGTTGTACAGTGATATCGTATACATTAATTTTTTGTTAAAAATGTGCATATAGTTTCTATGACGGCATATTCACGTGTGTATTAAATTCTAAAAGGTTTCACCGTGTGCAAATCGAGATATTTATTGGTAAGAATCTTATTTTTTATATCATCTCATAAAAGCGCGCGTTTAAACTTGCAATTTTCAATAAAAAACCAAAGATGTTTTCTTTAGTCTTTCAAAATAATATGACATTAAATTTTTGTTAACTTTGGTTAATTATAAAACAAGTACATGTTATTTTAGATGACCTTATAGTTTGAGTAAGTTCTCCTTTAATCAATTTGCAAAAACTTTTTTTAATAAGCCTATACCTGCAAGCAACTTTGAAAGTGAAAAAAACTGAGAAAAAACTATTTGATTCGACTGTTAGGGCACAATCACCTTTACATCTCGATTTCTACATACTTAAGCCTTCAAAAGTTTAACACGCATGTGCATGTGAAATCAAAGAAAGCTTATTCAAATTTTTTATGAAATTTCACATTAACGATATCTCATGAAATTACTTTAACTAATAAGGCATATACGTACTAGATGTTTCTTCGCTGTTTAAATCCTCATTTTTGCGAGTCGAAAGTCCCGAAGAAGATGCGATTGCCACTGGTGAAACCCATGTTTTTTTTCAAAAATGCGCTCCATATTCTAAAAATAAAGTATGTCCATTCATATATGTAAATAGAAAATAAATAATAAATAAAGATAATAAAAGATAATAGGTAGAATAAAGATTATTACTTCAAAAAACGGCCAAGTTCGCCTGTCGTTGACGGATTTTCCGTTATGATCTTTTATGCTTTTAAACGTTTTTTTTAAACTTCGCATTTTCGCGGCGCATTGCGGTCCTGTAATTGATGGGATATTCTCCCTCATCATATCGGCTATCTTCTCCCAAACCTTTTTTTGAGAATATTTTCCATTTGAAAAGTGTTCTTCATTTTGACTATAAGTATCCAGCAACAAGCCCAGGTGAAAAAATTTAATAAAACGTTTATAAAAATTTTATAATATTGGTCATATAAAATTTTTATAAAAAAATAGTTCTATAAAAACTGTATAAATGCTTTATACAGTTTTTATATAATCTTACTTAATAAACAATACTTTTAGAATTACTTTTAAACAACTGAAATGAAAAATTTAAATAAGCAATTGTCACGTCCGCGACGGAAGTATCGAATACTCGATACTTCCTGGTCATCCGAGTATTCTGCTTAGCGTCGCAAGAGGCCCTTATCGCTGATATCAGCATCTTCGCGGGCCTACTTCGGACACTGAGTCCCGCCGTTGGGCACTCTCGTTTCCGCGCTCGACCCGCTCGTTCGACCCACGCGTTACATGGCGTCAGAAGTGGGATGTGAAAAATTTTTTTATGTATATACATGGTGTAAAAAATAGTTTTGAAGAAAAATGAAGTATATACATAGTGCCTCAAGTGGTCGCATAAAAAAGAAGAAATATAAATTAATAAAAAAGAATAGAATAAAATAAATAAAACGCGAACAAGTAAAAAAAGTTAATAAAACAAAATAATAATACAGACAATTAAACAATAAAAAACAAAGAAAGAAAAATTAATAAAAACGTACAAAAAAATAATGAATTAAAATCACATATTTCAAATGCAAAATAGACAAAAAAAATAGACGAGACAAATATTATTACAGACAGAAAGAATAAAGACAAAACAAGACAGTGTGATAATAATTATATAAGAAGAAGACATAACAAAAAAGACTACGATTACCACCAAAGGACAATTGCAACTATAATGACGGAAAATATAACGAGAAGGAAGGACGAAAATTTCATGGTAACTAATTACTAGGACGACAAAACTAAGGACAAGGGAAATATAATATACAGAAGGACAAACATTTAAAAGGAATAAAACCCAAAATTGAAAATACATTAAATATACACTACTCTGGTAAGTGAAATTTACATACTTTTACACGATCTAAATTGAACTTTTGTATTACTCAAATTTCTTAATCCAAGCTTCACAAAATAAAAAAGAAATATTTTTGCAATTTAATTTCTAACAAAATTACTCAAAATTTGAATACTAAACTTAACTTTTGCAGAATCAAGCATAAAAAAAGAGATAAAAAGAAATTTGACACTTATATATTCTGTTGCAAGCAGCTTTGCCTTCTACCTCAATATACAAAACTTAGTACTGATAAAATGGTATTGCTCAAACAGTCTGTTTTATAACAATAATAATAATAATAAAGACAAAACCGAAATTAACCTTGAATTATTTTTGGATAAATTATTATAGAAAATTATAATTCAATAAAATTGATTCCGAATTCTGACTTTTTTTTCAAAATTCCCAAATACGAAATAGATATATTGACATAAATCATTTATACATCTTGAAATTTATTAAAAAATTACAACTTAATTCTCTTATTATATTTATAAAATGGCAAATGAAACTCAAAATTCAATAAAGTTTAGTGATATTAGTGAATATATTCCTGCGTTCGATGGATACAATATGCCCATCGAAGACTTTTGCGAAATTTGCGAGACGGCACAAACAATTCTATCAAAATCGGACAGAACGAAATTTATTAACCTTTTAACGCCGGGAAAAAGTGTAAAATCAATTTTTGATAAAACACATAGATTTGCAGAAAAAAAACATTATTTATCTTCAGTCAACTACCCATATATGTGGCACATGTAAGGTAGCCGATATATCGGCCATCCCCGGCGTAAAAAGGTTAAAGCACTACCCTTGAAACTGACAGGAAGCGCGAGACAACAAATTTTTAACAAAACTTATAACACTCTATCGGAATTACTGAATGACCTTAGAAAAGTATTTAGCGAGAATTTAGAAATATCGGATCTTGAAATTGAATTAAAAAGATGTAAGCAACAATATAATGAATCGGTATTAGATTATACACATAGAATCAAAAGAATACTAAAAAGAATATTGAACATGATAGAAAATACATACAATAGGAAAACCAACGAAAAATTATTAGCTGTCCAAATAGCAGAAATGAAGGAGTTAGCAAGAAAAACATTTATTCGCGGATTAGATAACAGAATTCACCACCTAATTATTATTCTAAATCCCAAAACATTTGAAATCGCAACAGATATAGCTTTTGCAATAGAACGAGAATTACAATAAATACAAAAATTAAAATCGTCTAACACCAATCCGGCAGTAGAAACATCCAAAGTTAGATTTTTAGAAACGTATTCCTTAAATGACACATATAAAAGAGAAACTTGTGCTTTTTGCGACAAAATAGGACATAAAACAGAAAACTGTTTGGAATTACAAAAATATAAACGACAGGAAAACTCTCGAGACAGTACAAATAGATACAATTCTTTTGATGTAGAAAATTATTCTCGTGAAAGATTTAATGATTATCCTGGTAATCCTCGCGGAGAATTTAATCATTTCCGTGGTGGAGAAAGAAATTATTACAGAAACAAACATGATTATTCTAGGGACAGATACGACAGATTTCGAGACGAATATAGCAATTCAAATGATAATGTAAACAATTTTCATCATTCGGATTATTTTCAGAATAAAAAAGACAATTTGACGGAATTTCATTCTACCAATAGGAATATATTTCCAAATGAAAATTTTCGAAACGAATACGACAATACGAGACACAGTAGACCCGATTCGCGTAAAAGACACTTTAAAACAGAAGATGTAATGATCCATGAAAAACCAAAGATAGGCTTCGCGGAAAAGCGTGACGCGAAGCGAGAGTCAAGAGAACAAATAAAGCCTATCCAAAGTTTTAATATTAAACATGAAATAAATATTGTGATGGGGATTTACGAACCCCATCCACAGTAGTCACGTACCGTCCTATCTCGTAAGGGCGTCGAACGCGGGAATCGGGGAATCCGAATCCCGGACGACCGGTAAGGCACCGCCGTACCCCCTGGGCAACCAAACCTAACCTAAAACTGTCACTTCTGCCGCTCCATCTCGTTTCATGAGTCCACCGGAAGATCGATCCGAAATCGACCGTCGAGCAACGGGGGAATCGAGGCTGGAATTCCAACGACCATCTTGTCACGCGGGAACCGGGAGACGATTCGAGTCCCGGCCGTCCCAAGGAAGGAGAAACTCGCCCCACCCTCGCCAGGACCGGGGAAAATCCACCGGCGCTGTCCCGGCTCCACCGAGGAATCGTCCACGTGAGGACCCAGACCGCCCGGGAGATATCACGACCGGGAACAGGAAGCCCGGGAGACGAGGACTTCGAACCTTCCCGCCGAACCCAGCCGGACGCCGGTAGTTCGGAGGGCAGCACCGGACGAATCGACGAGGGATCGAGGCAGCCGGCGATCGACTTCCCCCTCTCGAACGCCGGACGACGGAGCTCATTCTCGTTTTCGACGCCTGGAGAGACGGACGGATCGACAGCGCCCACGAAAGCCGCCATATTTCTACACGACGGGAGAGACGCGGATGGAGCCGTAACTCCAATTTTGAGTTACACGGAGGTGCGTGAGCGGGGCTTAAGGCTTCTCGCTTGTTTCTTTTCTTTTACTTTTTGTTATTCTCATTGTTTCCGTTTTCTCGGCACGCGGCCGGGAAAGTTCCGGGGGAGAAAAGGGAAGCGTCCTTTTTCCCCTTTTTCGTTATATTTCCGTTTTTCCTTTTTTTTTGATATTATTCCCCGGATTCGGACGCCCGGACCGGGAGTGTTGCCCAGGGGAGCTGTCCGGCCTCTCCGGGAGCCCCCAGAATAGATTTAAGTGTGTGAGAGAGAGAGAGAACGAGTGAGAGTGTGTGCGAGAGAGGAACGGGCGAGCCGGTCGCGTCTCGGCCGCCATTTCGCGTACACCGGGTGAACTCCGATCGCCGGATTTTCTCCCGGTGCGAATGTCGATTATTGTCGCGTTAAGAATATCATTATTACTTTCGATTTCTTTTTGATGTTATTTCTTTTTTATGGGATTTGACCGGGAATAAAGATCCGGTGTTGTGATATCATAGTAGATTCCGGGAGTTCTTATTCATTTTCCCGGTCCCCAAATCTTATTTTCCGTAGTTTTTCAGCACCCAGCACGGCCAGGTCGACCCTGGCTGGCGCCCAACGGAAGATTAGAAGTGCACGTGGGGGAGGTTGCCCGACCCTCCCGAATTCCACGTCACAATATTGATCATAAGCCTCCATCGATAATATTAAAATCAGAAAATCTAAAAAATGAACGAGCACAGTTTCTGATAGATTGTGGAACTGAAATTAACTTAATAAAGGAAATAAAACTTAAATCGGACGTCGTAACGTTTCCCATACCGATTTACGAATTAAACGGTATAACTAAAGATAGCACTAAAACTTTAGGCAAGTGCATAATTGAAGTAAATTCGATACCAACAGATTTTTACATAGTTCCGAATGATCTCCCAATTCCAGCAGATGGTATTTTAGGTAATGAATTCTTTTTGGAAAATGTGATAGAGTTATCATATGCTGAACGGTGCATCAAAATGAATGAATTAAAAATTCCATTCGTTGAATCTGATAAAGTTATTTTAGCACCACGAAGTTCTAAACAAAGTCCAGTTAGTATTACAAATACAAATACAAAAAAGGATAAGAATGAAGAATTTTATCAACTGCATTTGGATAATTCTATGGACTCAAAAGAAGACACAAAGAGGCCACAACTAGCTGCCAAACCCGACACCACGAAAAACTTTAGTGACACTACGGATCAAGAAATTTGGGCAATCGAAAATACAGACAGCGAAACAATTAAAAGAAAACAAAAACCATTGAAAAAATTAAAATTGAAAAGAAAGAAATTACAAGAAAATATGGAAGAAGGAATTCGTATTATAAAAGAAAATGAGAAAATTAAAAAGACGAAAGAAGATAATGAAGAAGAAACTGAAGAATTAACAGAGCGAATAGAAGAAAAAATGATTAAAGAAGAATTTTTGGAGCAGTTAGGAATACCAGAGACAAACAAAGAAAAAGAAGCAACAAAAAATCAAAATGTTAAAAAATGGGAAGAAGAATCTTCACAAGATGATCAAGCGCCAAAAATTGAAAAAAAGGCAGAAGAATATGAACCGGTACCAAAAGGAAAAAGGGTCTATCCAAAAATGAATATAAAAAGAAATAATAATAAAATGGCCGAGGAAAAGAGCCTAAATAAAATAAAAATATATGAAGAAGAGGACCTGGAACTTAAACTTGCCGGAATAGGTGCTAGCCCGCCAAGAATTCGCACTGAAGATCCAATAAAGAAGATTGAAGAAACATTGTTGCGAACAAATCAAATTTCAAAAGAAAAGGATTACAATTCTCCAGCAACTACAACATTTAAGTCTCCAGAAATTCGAATTGAAGAAACACCGACTCCTACGTTTAGGTCTCCAGAAAAATTTACAGAAGAAATACCGGCACGAGACGTAACTCCAAATTTTCGCTCTCCAGACGATTGTACAACGAAATTAATTCAACTAAAGACGACCCACCAATTTTCGACTACTGAAGAAACAGACATAAACAAATTGTTTCAAAAAGCGACTGAAACAAGAAAGAAAATTGCGAATATCGAAGACGTTACGATTACAAAAAATATAAAAATGAAGCGGTCAAATGTAATTACAAGAAAAAGAAACATATCATTCTTTATATCAGTTAATTGTTCGTTTAACACGTATTTTGAGAAAGTTTTGACCGAAAAAGTGAATATGGAACAGAATAAATTATCAAAATATGACGCGACAATAACAAAAATAGCGATTCCTACCAGAAGAATAAAAATATATTTTGGTCTAATCTGTAAACAACACTTTTCAGATGATATAATATTACAAAATATCACAGGGTATTTCCAATTTTATTTTACGGACATGGCAAATTCTATCAAAAACTTGACAGAACATTGGACAAAGACAATAGCAACAAAATTGACGAATAAATTAAATGTGTTTCAATTCATCCATACGGTTTAGTAGAATATGTACAAATCCAAATACATATAATTATAAAATGAAAATTAAACACAATACGAAAACAATTTTATAACTCAACACAAAAAAAAATACACACACATTCGTTTTCTTGAAATTTAACAAGGACTACTGCAATGTGTATCGATAATTGAACCACACTTATCAAAATACGAAATCGATTTCAGTATTTGATCGATATTCTGTTATTCATTGTAGCGCGCCTACCAACTTCGCCAAAAGTTGGTGGCGTGTCTCCAAATTTCCACACCCAGAGCCTTTTGCTCACCAAAAATACGAAAAGAAAGAAAAAGAAAACAAATTCGGAATTGGGCGCCAGTCCTTACGGACGCGGATTGGCTCTGAGGGGGCCCGGTCTAACTCAGCGAGAGCTGAAAGACCCTCCCAGAGGGAATCCGTTGTCTGGATTGATCGGGAAATTAAAACAAAAGAAAATCCAGACGACTTTTCTCGGGATTAACAAAAATTCGAATTTATTCACGAAAAGAAAGAATCATCAACTGTACAAAAAAAAGAGATAGTTTAATCGGAATTCCCGAAAGTTCGAATTTATTCGCAATAAAAATAAGATTCAATAATTGCACAAAAGAAACAAAAATATAATTTATTCGGGAACCTTCCGACTACAAATCAAATTTTTATTTTCTTTATTCAAAATTACGCGATAGGTGGTAGTAATGAGGAAGTCGATAGGAGGTAGAAAAGGGAATGCCAAAAGAACACAAAGAAGGCCCTGTACAGGCTCTCACCACAGAGATAGTCGGAAGATACTCCAAAGTTCGTCCAAAAACCGAATTTCCGGCAGAAAGGTAGTTGTCCAAAAACGGAATCTCCGAAAGAAAGGTAGTCCGGCCAATTGATCGTCTTCCCAGGAACAAGAAAGGGCGTCCGCACTCGCACAAGGCTCAGAAATCTCTGATTTTGATTTCGGCCTCTTCGTGATACGAGAGATAGCGCCATCATTTTCATGACCAGATTCGGAAATTACGACAAGTTCTCCGGTGGTAATTAGGGCATCGACCCGTTTTTCCATTATCGACCCGTCTCCTGCGGATCGCTAGATGGCCGTAAGCGATAGATCCTTGACATCCTTCTCCTTGTCTCTCTCTCGGGAGTCGGTAGTTCGTCCTTCCTTCTCTTCGCTGTCATAGACGGCTCCGGAGTCTTCCCTCTTCTTCTCTCTCATGTTGAGGGAGCCTTGGGTGCTCCTTGTCTTCTCCCGTCTCTTCTTTGTGCCGATCTTCGTGATTTTGGCAGGAAATTTGAAGGGGGAAGGGAGTGACGGCGTTAGGTAATGTGAAAATTACTTATCGTGATTCGTTAACAAAATCGAAAGTAATAAGCGAGAATAATAAATGCAATATAATATTTCTTCAGGTTCCCGGGAGATTTCTGAGCACTCTTAGTTTTCAATAACTCCCGATAGCCCGAATTTACGAAAGAATTACGAGAAGACAAAAAGAGAGACGTAAATTATACAAATTTGAGAGATTTTTACGATATAATGGAACGGGAGAAATTTTCCACGTTACATCATCAAAAGTGGACAATTTCACCAACAAAACCTTGTACAAAATTCTCGGCAATTTTAAGCAATTCTTAAAGAACATTACATATTAAATACGGATATTTTGGAAAAAAAGTGAAAATTTTAATTATGAATACGTTTATTTTAAAGTTGGACCGAATCATTTTAATGACGGTAATGAATGTGAAACACAGTCAGTAACAAATCAACAATTTTCTGAAGCTCAAACGCAAAATATTCAATCAAAAGATTATAAAAGAATGGAGTGGTCTAAAATTTACAAAACAAATGTTTGGAAAATTTCGATTTAGCGATTATATTAAATCTATAAGATTTAAAAGTACAAGAATAATACATTATGTTCAGCACGTGATAAAAAGCAAAAAACATTACCATACTAGAAAATATAAATTAAAAGCTAAAGTATTGCAAAAGAATGACGGTTTGGAAAACGTTTTGACAGTTTGAAATATACTTTACAGTTTTCTACAATATTGATTAGTACTATTCTCTTGATTTTGGATTTAGCACGCAAATTTTCAATGCTTAGCAATCTTCACTGTGTGAAATATTGACGTATTCGTCGAATGACAAAGAATTAAAAGAAATTTAGAACTGAAAATATAGAACTATGAGGATTGTCAACATTGTCAGGTGAATATTAAAGCTCATTTCTAATCACGTTAATGTACAACTTCAAATTGGATTCGAAGGACTTAAAGCAATATCATATTTTCAGGACACTATTCAAAGCTTTTCTGCTTCTAAAACCCGCACGAACTATTAAATACTTACAACAAATATCAAGCATGTTACTTTATTATGATAGTATATACAAATTAAGACATTCTTCCTACAGAGAAAAGATCCTTCCGACGATTCAACATTAACATACCAAATCTTCTACTAACACCCCCCAAAACACTAATGATTTAGATTGTTTCAGGCATACAGAATACATTTATAATAAGAACGATTGGAATTGAAATTTTTGGAAATAAAGACGATTAAGGATATAATATTAACCAAGGAATACAACCTATATAGATAACAAGGACATTACGGACAAAACTGAGACGAATACACTGAAAACATAGCAGACAACGTATCATTACCAAATTTATACTCCTACACCACAATCCTTCTAACTGTTGACACTCTACTAACCATCCCTACTACTAATCAGATATTCTGTTACAGATAATATTTATTTGCAAATATAAATGAAAAATCAGAGGAATTATGACCAAAGGACACCACACAAAATGGAACGAACAGAGAATAACTGCATCGAGCCACAGCTATATCCATGCTACTACTAAAAAGAAAATCCTGAGACGAGCTACGATCGACAACAAGACCAACCGCATTGGACCACGGCTACATCCGACATTGATAACTACACCTGCATCCGACCACCCTAGGACCGACACAACGAAGAATTAGATTAAGCTCGCGACTCATTATATTATTGGCGATATTTTTGCAAAAAAAAGAGAGAAATTATGTATCATGCGATAGAATCAATGCAGGAGCATCGATTTTCGGTAGGGGGGAGTGTCACGTCC
Organism: Gasteruption jaculator; assembly: GCA_949825005.1. Taxonomy (NCBI): domain Eukaryota; kingdom Metazoa; phylum Arthropoda; class Insecta; order Hymenoptera; family Gasteruptiidae; genus Gasteruption; species Gasteruption jaculator. Next base: position 2,801,037 of record OX463772.1, on the reverse strand, counting down.
GCGACGGAAGTATCGAATACTCGATACTTCCTGGCCATCCGAGTATCCCGTCACGTTGATCGTCAACGTGACGGATCTGCTTAGCGTCGCAAGAGGCCCTTATCGCTGATTAGTCCGGTTGCCAGAGCACCAAAATGTACACTTCAACCCATCGGCAATTTTTTTTCAAAAATCGTTAGTTAATAGCGCCCTGAATATAACCTGAAAGTCTTATCTACAAAAAAGTTCGGCTTCTGTCTTTTTTATTGCAAAATAAGTTGAAAAAAGCGTTTCTCTTTAGTTTTTCCAAAGTATCTCCGTTATTATTGGTCTTACGCAAAAAAGTATAGAGAGGAAAGTTGTTCAGAATTAAATTTTCTACCAGATAGAATCGGTAGTATATGTTGAATTTGGGTTTTTATGCTGCAAAATTGTTATGGAAATGAAAAAATGTGAAAAACTTTGTAACTAGGAAACAGTTGCAAAAAATAGTTAAATGTCGCTGTAATTACTCTCAAAGATGTATTTCAGTTAGTAAAACATGTAGCCCGAACCCTAATGCCGTACTTCAAAATGGCGGCTTGTTGCAAAAATATGAAGTTTGAACTTTGAGTAGCTATAAAAATTGGGCAACTATAGTTATACGGATGAGATCAATTGCAATCGGTAGCTTATAACGTACTTAATAAATGCTCCGAAGGGATTTTTGAAAATCTTAATTTAACAACATTTTTAAGAATAAAAACCCGTTGCTAGGATCGGATTTTAGCGAATTATTAAGTTTTAAGGAAGGAGACCAAATGCATTTTAATGTAGGTAAAAAATCATGAATTTAAAAAAAAAAATCATTATGTTCGGCCCTGTAGAAGCCTAGATCCGCAACTTTTGGTTTATGAACAATTGCGCTGAAAGTATTTAATATTTTTACTTCAAATTTGGCACAGTTATTGCTGAAATAATACTTTAATATATCCATTTTTCTCGATAGCTGTAGACAGCTTAGTTCGTCTGCAATGAGCAGTAAACGAACATAAAAATACGCGTACGGCGCCGCGGCTCCCCGCACCGCTCGACGTACTGGTGGGGGAACCCATCGGCGACGGAGAGAGCCTCGCGGAGCAACATTTCCGAATATTAGTTGAAAATTGATTTACTCGGCTATGGAATGTGCTACGACAATAATTTTTTTTTTCATTTAACTTCTTTTTTTCCATCTTTTCAACCGTTTCAATAAAAATTGCATAAGTACACTATGAACGCTAGAAATATTCATTTTTCATAGCATTTTTCGTTTTAATAAACTTTTTTTTTATGAATGAAGTATATTACCCTGCAAGGAAGTAAAATCTATTCTTTTAGTTTCTTGCTGAGTAAAGGATTAGGTAAAGGACAAAATTCATTTGAGATAGACGTAGCTGATGAGAATTAATTAACTTGCTTTAGCATAAAAACCCCTTACAGGATAAGGGGAAAAGCCAAACCAAGTGCAATAATTTTATTTATTAATGTACAAAAAGTAACGAAGCAAGATTATTTAATTATAAGATAACATAGTACAAAAGGTGCTTATAAAATACTTACAAACTATGTATGTATTTAAAAATTACAAAACTACATTAATAAATAAAATTATTGCACTTGGTTTGGCTTTTCCCCTTATCCTGTAAGGGGTTTTTATGCTAAAGCAAGTTAATTAAATCTCATCAGCTACGTCTATCTGAATTGAATTTTGTCCTTTACCTAATCCTTTACTCAGCAAGAAACTAAAAGAATAGATTTTACTTCCTTGCAGGGTAATATACTTCATTCATAAAAAAAAAGTTTATTAAAACGAAAAATGATATCAAAAATGAATATTTCTAGCGTTCATAGTGTACTTATGCAATTTTTATTGAAACGGTTGAAAAGATGGAAAAAAACAAATTAAATGAAAAAAAAAATTATTGTCGTAGCATATTCCATAGCCGAGTAAATCAATTTTTAACTAATATTCGGAAATGTTGCTCCGCGAGGCTCTCTCCGTCGCCGATCGGTTCCCCCACCAGCGCGTCGAGCGGTGCGGGGAGCCGCGGCGCCGTACGCGTATTTTTTATGTTCGTTTATTGCTCATTGCAGACGAACTAAGCTGTCTACAGCTATCGAGAAAAATGGATATATTAAAGTATTATTTCAGCAATAACTATGCCAAATTTGAAGTAAAAATATTAAATACTTTCAGCGCAATCGTTCATAAACCAAAAGTTGCGGATTTCGGCTTCTACAGGGCCGATCATAATGATTTTTCTTTTAAAATCCATGATTTTTTACCTACATTAAAATGCATTTGGTCTCCTTCCTTAAAACTTAATAATTCGCTAAAATCCGATCCTAGCAACGGGTTTTTATTCTTAAAAATATTGTTAAATTAAGATTTTAAAAAATCCCTTCGGAGCATTTATTAAGTACGTTATAAGCTACCGATTGCAATTGATCTCATCCATATAACTATAGTTGCCCAATTTTTATAGCTACTCAAAGTTCAAACTTCATATTTTTGCAACAAGCCGCCATTTTGAAGTACGGCATTGGGGTTCAGGCTACATGTTCTACTAACTGAAATACATCTTTGAGAGTAATTACAGCGACATTTAACTATTTTTTGCAACTGTTTCCTAGTTACAAAGTTTTTCACATTTTTTTATTTCTATAACAATTTTGCAGCATAAAAACCAAATTAAACATATACTACCGATTCTATCTTGTAGGAAATTTAATTCTGAACAACTTTCCTCTCTATACTTTTTTGCGTAAGATCAATAACAACGGAGATATTTTGAAAAAACTAAAGAGAAACGCTTTTTGCAACTTATTTTGCAATAAAAAAGACAGAAGCCGAACTTTTTTTAGATAAGACTTTCAGGTTATTTTCAGGGCGCTATTAATTAACGATTTCTGAAAAAAAATTGCCGATGGGTTGAAGTGTATATTTTGGTGCTCTGGCAACCGGACTAGATATCAGCATCTTCGCGGGCCTACTTCGGACGCTGAGTCCCGCCGTTGGGCACTCTCGTTTCCGCGCTCGACCCGCTCGTTCGACCCACGCGTTACACAATTATATATTTATTGTAACAATTTTAATATATATGTATTTTTTATACAAATTACCTGGCAAGTATTAAACATTTTGTACACGTATAAATTTTCCTATAATATTTCCGGCAGGGAATATACAAATAAAATACGTTTCACGAAAAGGAATTTGGTATTTTGTAAAATGTAATACTAAAGTTGGAACAGAAATCTTGGTCGGTGGATTGTACTACTTGTTTATGATAAATTATCATAATAATTATCATGAACAATTGGATGCATTACAACAAATAAGGTATTATTGAATCATTAAAAAGTGAAAAAAAAATTTAATAAAACTTTTATAAAAATTTTAGAATGTTGATCTTATAAAATTTAAAAAAAATGTTCTATAAAAAATGTTCTATAAACTGTATAAATGCTTTATACAGTTTATAGAAACATTTGATTATATAAAAATTCTATAAATGCTTTATACAGTTTATAAAAACATTTCATTAAATGCTTTATACAGTTTTTATACAATCTTACAAAATAAGCAATATTTTTAGAATTACTTCTGAAATGAAAATTTTTAATAAGCAATTATGTACTTATTGTAACAATTTCAACACATATTTATTTCTTTTCATACAAATTAGCTGGCAAACATAAAAAATTTTGTACACGTTGTGACGTGGAATTCGGCACGTCACTGAAAAGGGGTCTCGTAACCCCGATCTTCGTCGATCTCGTTCCTGAAAAACTTTAGCATGCAAAGAATTTCGGGGAATCTGGGCGCCAGGTACTAGGTACCACGATTTCGGGGATCTATCGTTGCTCCGGCTGAGCCAGTATATGGAAGAGGGGAGGGTGCGACACGGCCAAGCGCAAAGAAAACGCAAAAATAAATAAAAAAAGAAGCAACTATATTCAAACGGAAGAAAAGAAACAAAAGAAAAATGACGAACAAAAAAAAGAATGCTGACCAGGGCACGCTGAGCTCGCTCAAAAAACAATTTTGGGCTCCCCGTCAGTGACGGGAAGCATCGAGCCCACTCGGTCGTCTTGCGTAGGAAGATGGTCCTTACCATTCGCACTTTCTCGCCGGGAAACTCGGATCTCCCGTTGGCCTCGAGATTTTTCCCGGAGGTGTCCACGGACGATTAATCTCAATCTTCCAGTCTCGGCTTGGATACGGTCCAGCTTCCGGGCTTTCTCCGGATCTTTTCTTCGAAAAAGATTGGAAATCACGTTTCTCCAATTTTTGCACGATGCGTCTCGGTGGCGATCCGACGTGGAAGTTGCCGTTTCCGGTTTCTTCTCCGATTTGACGAGAACCTCTCGAGTCGTTGAGAGTCTCGCCCGATACGAGAGGGATCGTATCTCTCCCATGGGAACCGGATGCGGCTGTCTGGGACTTTGCCGAATAGTCTCGTGCCAGCGAGTATTTCCCTCGGGATTCCGGGATTCTCAGTCGTGGAGTTGGACTTCGAAGTTTTCTTCCCGGAAGTGTCGTGCTCCCCAGCTCTCTTCATTCGTCGTTGTTTTTGAGGGGTCAGCGTGCCGGTGTTATCGCTTCGAATCTCCCCCGACCGATGTCGCTATCGGTCCTATTTCGTCATATCGATTTCGCGGTACATAAATCGTCTTCCCAAATCCGGTTATTAGGCTAATACATTTTTACCGACTGCGTCGGAACGCAATAAATTATCTTACAAACTATTACCTTACAAACTAGATGGACTTCCAGGTCGGATCGATATTGTCAATATACCGCGGTTTCTAATCTCAATTATCGATCCGAGTTTCCGCGTGTCACGGGTTACGGGACTTTTTTGGGGCAGAGAATCGTTCTCTGTCACAACGTATAAATTTTCCAATAATATTTTCAACAGGGAATATACAAATAACATATGTTTCTCGAAAAGGAATTAAATATTTTGTAAAATCTAATCCTAAAGCTGGAACAGAAATCTTAGTGGCTTGATTGTCATAAACAAGTAGATGCAATACAACAAATAAGCTATTGTTTATCATTAAAAAGTACATAACATAGCCGATTGTAGAATTCTTTAAAAACACATAAAAATTATTTCTTTTTTTTTTTGATACATACTTGAAGTGATTATTGTAGAATTAATTTTTACTCTTAGAAAAACTTTGAGACTATTAAGATCAAAATTATTATTTACACAAAATTGTTGTATAACGATTAATTCATTTTCATTAAAAGTATGGTGATGTAGAGCTTTTCCCAAGGCTCTAATATTTTCAAAACTGTCGTCACTAAAGAAGCAGTTTATGCTGTAATATTTTATGTGCATTTAAAAGTTTAACTGTATTTGCTATTTCCATTTCTAATTTGTTCGTTCCATGAACTAATCTTTTTATGTAGCCATTACCGTCTTCGAATGGAAATGCAGACCACGATGTTAAAGGTCCCCAGAAAAAAACATTACGAGCAATATGCGTTAATTGATGGACGTTAAAGGAACATTTTTCAAGACCGTAAAGTTGTTCTACTTGAATAGTAAATATATTAAATAAACAATCTGCAACTTCTATTTCACGTACGGGTATTTCACTTTGTAGTAATAATCTTGTTGCATAAACTAATAAAAGATAATGATTATAATACTTTTTATTTAATTTATCTTGTAACAATATTGGAAAATAATATAACAAACATTCTCTTAATTCTGAAGCTTTCCAAAACTTTATATATTTCAGAGTTCTCGGTGTGCGAGTTATAAAATCAGGGGGATAAATATTTTGTAAATTTGAGTCAACTTCATCTCGTAATGCCTTTTTAATGTAAAAAATTCGAATTTTATTTTTAGGATTAAACCACAAATTAAAAAGCATTCGTGAAACACCGAGTAGTATGGAATGCATATAATCCGGTACAAATGATTCAGCTACATCAAAAAAGGGAATGATAGCTGTTACTGAAGGACCCTTAACGCTTGTAACGTGTTCTAAATTTTCTTGTACAGCTTCTCGAGCTTGCAAAAACATTCGTTCTTTAGTTCGAAGAACTGGATTTTCATTAGTCATAGACGAATAGACTCTATTAAGTCCAAAACCTGTTTCACACGTTTGACCTTTGTGCTCACAGAAGGTACAACCGTATTCACCATTATATAAAATAATGTTCTGAGTCGCTGCTCTGGCAGGAGCATCTAAGGTTGTAATCGGCGCAATAACAGTGCTGTGAATTATTTTTTTCTCCGCTCCATCGTACCCTCTGTATATAATGTTTTTAAAGAATTAACAAACGGCCATAAAAATGAAGTCATATTGGGCTTTTTTACAAGACTATAATAAATACCACATACAAACTGATCATTTCTGCGCTTATGAGGTGGTACATTTACAATTTGAGCTTGAACGAGCCATACTTGAGCATTTGAACTATTTGCAAATGGTACGCCGTCGGTATTCCACAATAAACATAGATCAAACTTTTCCTTTATAGCTTCTTTTTTTAACTCAATATATTTAACACTTGATGTTATATCGCATATTAAATTTTCATTTATATTGTTACGTCTAGAGTTGGGGTATCGAATGGTGATTCGAGATCAACTCAAAACTGATTTTCCATTTTAGAATCGGTACTCAAATACCGATTCAGGGATAGGAATTTGCTGGAATCAAGATGACTGAATGGGGTGTGGGTGCATATACCGATCTATGTTTTTCAATGTGCCTTTATTTTACGGTAGTGGGACATTACACGCTGTCCGTTTATTTTTAAGAAGGTAAATAAATTAAATAGACTTTTGTATAAGAATCGGACGACCGCAACTATAATTTATTTATTCTTAATATTCTATATGGTCAAGAATACAAGTTGAGTCGTTTGCCCCTAAGTGGTCCCGGAAGTACGCCACGCTAAAGTACCGGGTGGTTGATCCGTCCCTGATCCGGAATCGGATCCGGTCCAGCCCCGAACACTTCAGGAGCCGGAACAGGGACTTCCTGAGCAAGGTGCCCCTCTTTATTCGTACTTCGAAGTGGGACACCTCACTCAAGTCGTCCTCCTCGACTCCTGTGTTCCCCGGGGTCGGGGGAGGTCCTGGTACGACCTTATAGAATTTGTCCTCGGGGTATATGTCTTGGTACGAGGGAGGAGGGAGGAAATTGGAGTTGGAGGTGGAAGGAACGGGTTGATCTGGGCTGGCTGGAGAATCGGGGATGCGTGGAAGGATGGGGGAAGGGGGGACAGAAGAAGAAGAGGATGCAACCGGTTGATCCGGGCTAGCAGGAGAATCGGGGATGAGCGAAAGGATGGGGGGAGGAGGGTTGAAGGAAGAAGTAGATGCAACCGGTTGGTTCGGACTGGGGGGAGATTCGGAAGTCAAGGGAGGGACGCGACCGGGGAAATTGGAACTGGGAGGTGGTGGCGCGGGAGGATCGGGACTAGCAGGGGAATCGGGGGTTGCGGTGGCGACGATCGGGAGCTGGGAGAGGATGGATCTGGTGACCCGGACGAGGATGGGAGAAGGAACCCTTCCTACAATTCCTACCACCTGGACCGAATCGTCCGGCTCCGGAATCGGGGAAGGAACTCGAACTTGGGGTGGCGTACTGACTAATGGGGGCGCGCGAAAATTCCCCGGAGGTGATGCAGGTGCGCCGGGACGGTGGTTGGTCTCCTGATCGCGGGGTGCTCGTTGTGCGAGCCAAGCCGCCCTTCGCCTGGCTGCGTAACTTCGCCTCGCCGGACGGTTCTTGCTTGGAGACACTAGAGGGGACGAGAGAGAGAGAATTAATAACCTAAGATCCTTTCGACCCTTCAGAGAGAGAAGAAGCAGAGAGAAAGAGAGAGAGAAGGCAACAGTAGAAGATAGAAGAAAGGTACCTAGATGGAATTGGAAATATTATCTAAAGGATGAATCCCGTAGAGTTGAGTCAGTGGAACAGGTATTCAATCGGAGTGAAAATGGAGACCTGACCGCACTGGGTTCCTGGTGCGTCTGCTAGAAAAAGAAGAGGAAAAAGAAAAGGGGGAGGGAGAGGGTGTAGGACCGAGTAAGCGGACTGGCAGTTCCTATCCGCTTAATTAAAAGGAAAGGATAGAACGAGGAAAAATAGATGAGCGGACTGGTGATTCCTATCCGCTCAATTAAGAATAGAGTTAGGAAAAGAAAGAAAATAGATAAGCGGACTGGTAGTTCCTATCCGCTTAATTAAAAGGAAAGGGTGGAAAGAGAGGAAAAATAGATGAGCGGACTGGTAATTCCTATCCGCTCAATTAAGAATAGAGTTAGGAAAAGAAAGAAAATAGATAAGCGCACTGGTAGTTCCTATCCGCTTAATTAAAAGGAAAGGGTGTAAAGAGAGGAAAAATAGATGAGCGGGCTGGTAATTCCTATCCGCTCAATTAAGAATAGAGTTGGGAAAGAGGGAAAATAGATGAGCGGACTGGTAATTCCTATCCGCTCAATTAAGAATAGAGTTAAGAAAGAAAGAAAATAGATAAGCGGACTGGTAGTTCCTATCCGCTTAATTAAAAGGAAAGGATAGAAAGAGAGGAAAAATAGATGAGCGGACTGGTAATTCCTATCCGCTCGATTAAGAATAGAGTTAGGAAAGAGGGAAAATAGATGAGCGGACTGGTAGTTCCTATCCGCTCAATTAAGAATAGAGTTAAGAAAGAAGGAAAATAGATGAGCGGACTGGTAATTCCTATCCGCTCAATTAAAAATAGAACTAGAAAAGAAAGGAAATAGATAAGCGGACTGGTAGTTCCTATCCGCTTAATTAAAAAAATGGAGTTAGAAAAGAAATAAATAAAAAAAAGAAATCGAGCTAGACATAGAATTTGGATTAAAAATGAAAATAGAAATAACCTGTAAGAGAAAAAAAAGGCGCGATAGAAATTGGATTGGAAACAGAAAATAGAATTAGAACTTGGTTTTGAAATTGGAGTTAAACTGAAATAGAAATAGAAATCGAGGTTGAATTGGAAATAGAATTTGGTTTTTGAAATTGGAATCAAATTAGAGTTAACTGGAATGGAAATAGAAATCGAGGTTGAATTGGAAATAGAAATTGGGCTGGAAATAGAATTTGGTTTTTGAAATTGAAATCAAATTAGAGTTAACTGAAGTGGAAATAGAAATCGAGGTTGAGTTGGGATTGAACTAGAAATAGAATCTGGAATTGAAATAGAAATGGAGGGGACGTCAGATCGAAACAAGATAGAAATCGAATTAGAAATAAACTTCGAAAATGAAACAAATGAGTGGAGACCTTCACTTACTATTCGAAGTGAGTCGTAGGAGTTTCGCCGGAAGATGTCCCAGGAACAGGCGGCAACCAAGGGCTCTTTCGTGGTCGTTTCTGCCAGGAAGGTGGCTCCTGATGATCCGGGTGGTCGGTGCGTTCGTCGAGAGGGTGTTAGGCGAGCGAAGAAAAAAAACTGAACACACACTCTATTGTTTATTTGCGAGTTATAAAGAAAAAATCTTTATTTTCGAAGTCTTCCTTAGCACGTAACACTCTTTACAAAGTTTTTTTTTTTGCGATGGGCGAGTGAAGAACGAAGCGCGTGTTCCACCGTTTTCCGCACCGAACAAGAATATACGATTTAGAATTTGCTTGTAAAGTTTAAGTGTCCGCAGACTGATCTGACGATCGAATGTAAGAATTGCCGCTCTTCGCTAATACTTATAATAATTTGGCTTGTACTCCTCCACAAAAATTGCCCATCGTTCCGTATTGGGCAAACTAATCTTTTGGGTTTTCTATTGGACCCAAGTTACAGGGTAGGGGGCTTATACTTAGCGATGGAAAGGGCTCTTTGGAATTTCTTTTGGTGGGGCATTTTGTAAACAGAGTTGATAATTTGCCAAGTGACAATCTCGATTTTATGAGTCTAGGAAGTTTATGGTTTAGGAAGTCTCGGGTTTCCGAGAGAGATTTCCCAGACTCATTGCACGTGGTGGTCACTTGGAACTCATTCTTATTACAGAGGAGAGAAAAAAAAAGATATCTTTCCATTGTTCGCCTCCTTGGTTTCTTTTGTTATGTCTTCTCGAAAAATTTTCGAGAAGTCATACCACCCTTATCTATTCGAGACAAATTCCGTTCGAGATCTCAACGAGAGTTACGTATACGTAACAATATTGTAAGTTTCATAAAACTCGTTCATTGACTTTTTTAAATTTCTCAATTCAAACGCGTCTTTTAATGCAGATTTTAAGTTATATTCTACGAATAGACCATTCACTTGAGAATTATCACAACTTTGGCATTTAGACAACGAAGGTTGAGCATTCCAATCGCTTAAATATTCGCTGCAATTTTCACATAGACGGTGCTTTTTAACTACTTGCTTATTATCTGGCAAAGTTGTGTCTATAAATTTTAATAGAAAGCGCTTCGTTTTTGGTAAATTATTTAGTTTTGATAAGAATAAATTTATAAGAGTTAATAAATCGTATAAAGCTGACTTTGTTAAAGCATTTTTTATAAAGAAGTTAAGAATGTGGTATACGCTTTCGCCTACACACAAATCCGCATTTTCGTGAAGTTTATTAAAAAACATTTCATCAGAATTCTGATTTTCATTCAGTAAAAATTCATCAAAACTACAGGTAGAGTCGTGGTCTGTTTCATCTTCATTTTCATCTCTAAGAGAATCTAATTCGGGCAATAATGCGCGCGGTGTAGATCGAAGACTACTTTCTTCATCGTCAATTTCATGCTGCTCATTGGGAGACTCGTGTGCAAGCATAATATAAATCAAGATTCTTGATTAATATAAATAAATAATCTAAAAGTGATTTTTCGGTGATAAATGCGCGACTATCTCAGTAGACTCTGTCCGGACTATAAAGATAAAAAATTTAAACGTTAACGTTTTCTTCTATGATAATAATTATCATAATAATGATAACGTTTGTGACAGAGAACGATTCTCTGCCCCAAAAAGTCCCGTAACCCGTGACACGCGGAAACTCGGATCGATAATTGAGGTTAGAAACCGCGGTAGATTGACAATTATCGATCCGACCTGGAAGTCCCTCTAGTCTGTAAGGTAATAGCTTGTAAGATAATCTATTGCGTCCCGACTCAGTCGGTAACATGTATTAGAACCGACGCCAGATTCGAAACGGCGTATGATTTAGAATGCTAAGATCGATATTGTATAATCGGACCGATGGCGACATCGGTCGGCCGAAACCCGAAATGTTACGTACGGCACGCTGACCCCTCAAAAGCGACGACGAATGAAGAGAGCCATGGAGCACGACACTTCCGGGGAGAAAACTTCGTAGTTCAACTCCACGATTGAGAGTCCCGAAATCCCGAGGGAAATACTCGCTGCCACGAGATTCACGCGGGACAGGAGGCCGAATATTCGGCAAAATCCCAGACAGCCGCATCCGGTTCCCATGGGAGAGATACGATCCCTGTCATATCGGGCGAGACTCTCAACGACTCGAGAGGTTCTCGCCAAATTGGAGAAGAAACCGGAAAAGGCGACTTCCACGTCGGATCAGAAACTAGCTGCACGCCCGATCGCTCTCCGCGATAAATTTTGCCGATTTCTCGGAGACGTTAGCAGAAAAGGGACGTTACGTGAAACTCCCGTGTGCCCGAGAGGTTCGGAGGTTACCCGGATAGACCAGAAGGAGGAACTGGGAGATATCGAAGCCCGGACGACCGAGTTTCCGAAGACGACCGGTGTACGGTAAGGGCCACCATCTTCCATATAAAGACGACCGAGTGGGCTCGGCGCTTCCCGTATGCCAACGGGGAGCCCAAAGTCGATTTTGAGCGGGCTCAGCGTGCCCTGGTCGGCAATATTCTTTTATTTGTTATTTTTCTTTTGTTTCTGTTCGAACTGAATATAGCTGCTTCTTTTTTTTTTATTTTGCGTTTTTTTCTTTTTGCTTGACCGTGTCGAACCCTCCCCTCTTCCATATACTGGCTCAGCCGGAGCATTTTAGATCCCCGAAATCGTGGTACTCAGTACCTGGCGCCCAAAACCCCCTAGTATTCTTTGCATGAATAAGTTTTTCTAGGAACGAGAACGTCGGAGATCGGGGTCGCGAGACCCCCTTTAGTGACGTGACGAATTCCACGTCACACGTTATAATAATTGTAAAAGTTATCGTAAACAATAATTATGGCAAGGAGAATATACTTTTACATATAATAGTTTCCACGAATTTTTTTCGAGATATCATTATTAAATTAAATTAATAAATAAATATTTGTTTTAATTTATAGAATTTTATAGAAAATTATAAACACGCGTAATATGAGTAACAATAGCATATATAAAATTTTGAAAGAAATTTAACCTCGTGGTCCATAAAGTTATTTTCGATGACGTTGTCGTCGTTGTAATCTTCGTTCTCTACATTGCAATCAGCTAGTAGGAGTCCTAATCTTTGCCAACGACGAAGTGTTGTTTCTGGAATTTCTCCAACCTAATTATAAATGCAAGTGTATATTATATACTTCCTACGTAGTTTATACGCAATTTAGACAATTTTTTTCAATTTCACTATTTTATTTAACTTTATTTTTCTTATCACTGCATTTATTGATCAAACGCAGAAAATAAAAAAGCAAAGGCCTACCAAGTAATTACTCATTAGATCTAATTTATGAAAGATTTATTAAAAATTCTCAACATTTGATCATTCTACGCTCACTATTCTACTTATGTTGTTTACATTATGACTAAAAGATTCCTAGACACTTTCAGTTGGATGTGCAATTTTAAAACCTTGAACCGTTAGCCGACAAATAATAGTAGTCTTCGTTTTTTTTTAACCAAAAAAAAAGTAGCACTGCAACCAGGGCATCGCGATTAAGCTCGAAGCCTTATTTACGCATGCCAGAATCATTCACAAGTATAAAAAAATAACACGGAAACATTTAACATTGTTTTTTTACGCAGTATAATATAAGCGACCTGTCTTTACAAATTATTTTCAGGGTACAATTTCGTTTAAGGAGTTACATCTAGTTGACGGCCGAAAAAAGGCGTGTTTTTGTGAATTTTTTTTTGAGAAAATGATTTCAGGTTTTTTCTTCATAGTAAAGGGCATATCTTCGACTATGTTCCATAATTTTTGTATTGAAACAAATTCACAAATGTAGGAGATACAATGCATTTCCCGGTCCGCTTGGTATTCTGCGATGACCACTGTATCTTCCACCTCTCTCGTCTAAAATCAAAGAATCGAATAGATTATGTTTTTGCATCCTATTATCTAGTACCTAATAGAAGATTTGAGAAAATATTAATTTTTGAAAAAATTATCGACGAAAATATAGTGATTTTTTCATTCAAGTTTGGACTTTCATGTTCAATCGTCGACCATTTTTTGAAAAATTAATATTTTCTCAAATCCTTCGATTAAGTACTGGATAATACGATGCAAAAACATGATCTATTTGATTTTTTATTTTAGACGAGTGAGATGGAAGATACAGTGGTCACCGCAGAAGACCTTTTTTTGAACAGCGGTCCGGGAAATGCATTGTATCTCGTACATTTGTGAATTTTATTCAATAAAAAAATTATGAAACATAGTCGAAGATATACCCTTTACTATGAAGAAAAAACAATTTGAAATCTGCAATCATTTTCCCCCAAAAAAATTCACAAAAATACGCCTTTTTTTCTGTCGCCAACTAGATGTAATCCCTTAAAATTCCAACAAGACAGAATCTTATTTTTTTATTAAAAAGATTAGAATATTTGTGGAAAATATGAAACAAAAATGCAAATATCAAATATGGTATTTAAAAAAGCTAAAAATGTATAGACCATTGTAGTCTCATTTGAAGTTCGAACAAGATAAAATATTGTTTCAGCATTTTCCATCGCTTACATTAATAGAGGTGCATAATTTCAGATTGATTTTTATGCTGTTTGTTGCAGATAGTGTGTTGTGTGTATAGGAATATAGTGAAAACACGAATAATTTATGCAAAATTAATATTAACCACTTAACAGCCGGATTTTTTTGAGAAAAGGGGTAAAACGCCCGAGTGCAGTTCGGGCAAAACTGTCAAGTGGTTAATAACAACAGCCCGTCTAAAAGCGAAACTCTGCGAAAAGAAAAGTATCAAATGAATAATATTTTTGGATAAATGCATTTTACATTTCTCTGCAAAAAAAGAATGTTTCTATTTAACCAAACGAATACATTCGAATACAGAATCAAGTATTTACAAAAAAATGCTCCGGTATTTGGAAATGTTCTACCGTTAGCCAACAAATAATAGTAGTCTTCGTTCTTTTTAAGCAAAAAAAAGTAGCAATGCAACTACGGCAGGGCGATTAAGCTCGAAGCCTTTTTACACATGCCAGAATCATATACAAGAATAAAAAAAATCACACGGGAACATTTAACGTTGTTTTTTTACGTAATATTTATGAGCGAGATCTAAATTTATTACCTGATTAAAGAGTTCTTACCTGATAGTTATTTCTTCTGTAATTATGATATCGCAGCATTATCGGAAAAGTTAGATGATTTAACACATTAACATTTAACACATTAGCACATTAACACATTTAACACTTATTAATGAATATGAGTTAAACATGAAATTGAAAAAATTCATTTGCCGCATTGACATAAATAATCTTGATCTGTGTAAAAATATGGATTCAAATGTTTAAATAATTCGGTTCATGTTTTTTCGGTTACCAACGAAACAGTGCTAAACGTAAATTACTAGTTTCAGACTGTTTTCTTTTGTTTACAAATCGACAGTCAGCGGTAATAACGTCAGATTAGTTAAACTGACATTACATAGCCGATTGTAAAGTTACGAAGTCGAAAATGGACGAGATGCAATATCTGATTGAGGGTAACGATACTTGTCTGTATATTATACAGGGTGTCAATTAAGTCTCGGGACGGTCAAATATCTTGGAAAATAAGACGCGGAGAGAAAAATGTTTTAGACAAAAGTTTTACTGTTTTTCCCGATCTACCAGTTGGTGACATTTTAATTGACCTTGGCTGTGACCTTTAAGGTGATTCGAAGGTCAAGATCATTTTTTTAAATGGAACCTCCGCCTTTTGACATCGGCAATCGATAGAGCGGGAAATTTTACGTTCGAATCATGGACTTAAAGGACGGTGCATGAGCTAAGTTTCTGGGAGAGGGGTGTGAAGCCGAAAAGGGCGAGGGAAATCATGTCATCGGTCATCTTACTACGGTAAAATCCCTGGTGCCATGTATTAAAAACGCGGTGGTCTATAAGGCGGGATTTTGATCCTAAAAATGGTTGTAAATTAGGAAATGTTGGATTTATCTAATAGTAATCTATTTAATAAATTAAGTGTTTTGTACTTTGAAGTTAAAGCAACGTCTTTTCATTTTTAATGAGATCAAACCTGAATCATTCTATTATTTTATAAAAAACAACTTTTTTTGCATATTCAACTTCATTTTTTAATACGAGCGCAATTACACACAACTTTCTTTTTTATATATGTTGTAGAAGACATCGAAGCAGATCATATGTATAAAAATGAAGATGTCGCGATTTTGTGTTCCCTTAAGGTCAAAAAGCCGCCTTATGGACTCTCTTCTTTAAATATTTTAAAGGGTATAGCCGAATAAGGGGGTCAAAAGTGCTCCTAAACCAAATTGTATGTACAAGGTCATTCGATAGGTTTCCGAAAAAGATTAATTTGTGCCAAATTTCAGCTCTGTATCTCAACCTGGGGGACAGTAATGGCCAAAATTTTGAAAATCTTGTTTTTGCACAATTTAGCCCATGCAATCGTGAGAAAAATTCTGAAAAAAATCAGAGTCATTTTGGTTACAGAGACACATATTACAGAATTTTAACCCGAAATTGAAGTCGTAAAAAATAAAAAACGTAAAAAAATTTCGAAAAATGCCCATTTCGTATTGAAGGAGCCGCGGAACTATAATCATATTTTAATAGGAAATGCATATTCATATTACTATTGTTCATGAATTTTTTCAGATTCCTATGCAATTTCATTAAATGTTGATAAGTCGAAAACAACATAAATCACTTATTTCATGGAGAAAAGTTTTTAAATTATACTTTTCATGTAAATATTTAATTTTAATACGTGTAATTCGACGTCAATATTGGTTTTTATTTTTTTTAACTATGGCGCACCAAACCAAAAAATCTGAAAAAATTCATGAACATTAGTAATATGAATATGCATTTCCTATTAAAATATGATTATAGTTCCGCGACTCCTTCAATAAGAAATGGGCATTTTTCGAAACATGTGTCTCTGTAACCACAATGTCTTCAATTTTTTGCAGAGACTATTGTTCAAAGTTTACTACAGATGCCGCTATCTGTTTACCGTAGTAAGATGGCCGACGGCTGTATTCCCCTTCCGTCTATGGCTTCAACCCCGCAGCAAGATGCACCGTCCTTTAAGTCCGTGGTTCGAATACGTTTTTGGGTCATAGATTCAATTTGACCTTGAAAGGCAGCAGGGTTATAAGAAAGTACGGGACGGTCTAATAACTTGGAAAATAAGAGTCGCAGAAAGAAATGTTTTAGAAAAAAGTTTTACTGTTTTTTCAGAACTACCGGATGGTTACCTAGCAATTGACCTTCAAAATGACCCTGAAGGTAATTTGAAGGCCGACGTCATTTTTTTAAATGGAAACCCCTCGTTTTGACATCGGCTATCGATAGAGCGGTAAATTTCACGTTCAAATACGTACTTGCTTGATGGATCAAAGTGACACATGAGGGTCAGTTAGGAGTCGAAATGGGAAAAAGCGTTCAGGGGCAATTAGATCGAATTTTAGACAATCTTGGCATAACAAAAATTAAAGGTACCTTAATTAATTAAATAAAATGTAAAAGTTTCATCGACCTTTAACATATTGACATTCGGGGCAATTTCAAGGGCTATTAAAATTCTAAATGAATTTTTTAAATTGAATCTAGCAGACTTACTTTTAGCGTTACCCGAAAACAACGACGTGGACGTAGTAAGTTCTGTTTCCTTTGGGGTGCTTGATTAACACGAGTCCCCTTGCCTCTAACTGGGGTGTTTGATTAATGTGAGTCCCCTTGCCTCTCATTTTTTTTCTTTCAGTAACTAGAAATTCACAAAAGATGTTCAAACTGATTACCTTGACCTTCTTGGCAGAATGCTATTCAATTGTAAAAATGAGTTGCAGCATCACGAATCATCTTTCTATCAATCAAAGCGGCCTTTTGCAGAATTCCGCAGCTCTTCTAAAATTCGAGGTTGCGTTGCATAGACTTTACTTTTCAAGTAACCCCAAAGAAAATAATCCAGAGGCGTCAGATCAGGGGATTTAGCAGGCCACTCGATCGCACCTCTTCTCCCGACCCACCTATGAGGAAACTCGATGTCTAAATATGCTCGTACATTTCTTCCATAGTGTGCAGCTGCTTCGTCCTGCTGAAACCACGTTCTATTAAAATTAGCACCTGCTACTTCTCTTATTCGTGGTACAATTTGATTCCTTAGTAACTCTTTATATGTACCGGCATTAAAGTTACCCTCTATAAAAAAAGGGCCTATTAGAGTATCATTTAAGATACCAGCCCAGGCATTGACGTTTTGTGGATATTGGGTGTGGCTTTCTAAGATCCAAGCTGGATTACGTCGGACCAACATCTGCAATTATGCCTGTTAATTTCCCCTTTTAAAGTGAAAGTAGATTCATCGCTAAAAACTAACAAGGAAAGGTCTCCAACCCGACCTCATCGATTTCAATAATTTTTGGATATGTTGCAGTACTCGAAAAACTAAGAGACACGTATTTTTTTGTATGTGCGGTAACTCGCTTTAAAGAGGTGAAAACCACCCCTAAAGTTTTATCCGAAAATCGTTTTTTTATCATATCTCGGCTTCTAATTAATATTTTTTAATAAAATAAAGTGGAAAATATTTGTCGTAAGAAGTCGAAGATTTGAGGTGTATTTGTGACCCAAGGGGTTGCAACTCTTATTTTATATTTGAAGATAACTAGATTTTTTATGCTTTTTTTCTTTATAAAAACCAGGATATGAACTGAAAAAAATAAAGAAAAGCATTTCCGTATACTCTATTGAATATTTCAGTTGTCGTGTTTCAGGATTTTTTACGCAACCGCCCCCAAATATCGTAAACTACCCCTTAAAGTAATACATCGCATGTAATGATGAACAAAATTTTGTTTTCTTGAGATTTATTACATGTGGAAAGAGAATGTAATTTATATAAAAAACAATCATTTTATACATTTTTTTGTAATATAGTATTATAAAAAGGGTGATAAAAGTCACCCCCAGAAGTGAAGTATTCAATATAACTCGATTTTTATCAATATTTTTTAATGGAACTGATTAGAATTATTTTTGAAGGGTAGATTTATCCTTTCTTCCGAAGGGATTTTTTACGCAACCGCCCTCAAATACCGTAAACTACCCTTTAAAGTAACGCATGCTTTAAGCGCATGTAAATGATGAAGACATTTTTTTTCTCTAAAATTGTTTATATTTAATATGTTAGTAAAATATAATATAGTTTTATATTATATTAGAGTTACTTTTTTATAATTATTATTATAGCTGCTCATTATCATCATTATTATTATTGTTATTGTGTTATTATTATGATTATTATTACTTTTTCTCGACAAAACTATAAATATTTAAATTTTCTTTCAATATTACAATTCACAAAATAATAATAATAATGATAATAATGAGCAACTCTAATAATAGTCACAAAAAGGTAACTTTAATATAATATTAAAACAATATTATATTTTACTAACTTATTAAATTTAAGTAATTTTAAGGAAAACATTTTGTTTCATCGTTTACATGCGTTGTATTACTGTAAGGGGTAGTTTACGGTATTTGGGGGCGGTTGCGTAAAAAATCCCTTCGTAAGAAAGGATAAATCTTCCCTTCAAAAATAATTTTTAATCAGTTCCATTAAAAAATATTAATAAATATCGAGTTATATTGAATAATTCACTTTTGGGGGTGACTTTTATCACCCCTTTTATATTACTATATTACAAAAAATGTATAAAATGATTGTTTTTTATATAAATTACATTCTGTTTCCACGTGTAATAAATTTCAAGCAAAAAAAAATTGTTTTCATCATTACATGCGATGTATTATTTTAAGGGGCAGATTGTGGTATTTGGGGGCGGTCGCGTAAAAAATCCTGAAACACGACAACTGAAATATTCGATAGAGTAAACGGAAATGCTTTTTTTTAATTTTTTTCAGTTCATATCCTGGTTTTTATAAAGAAAAAAAGCATAAAAAATCTAGTTATTTTCAAATATAAAATAAGGGTTGCAACCCCTTGGGTCACAAATACACCTTAAATCTTCGACTTCTTACGACAAATATTTTCCACTTTGTTTTATTAAAAAATATCAATTAGAAGCCGAGATATGATAAAAAAACGATTTTCGGAGAAAACTTTAGGGGTGGTTTTCACCCCCTTAAAGCGAGTTACCGCACATAAAAAAAAATACGTGTCTCTTAGTTTTTCGAGTACTACAACATATCCAAAAATTATTGAAATCGGTGAGGTCGGGTTGGAGACCTTTCCTTGTAAGTAGTACAAAAGGAGAGGATCTTCATCGATTTTGTTCATCATGGTTTCACAAAATTCTAACCGCTGTTACATCCTACGAAAAAAACGTATCTACTTTGTTTAAAATTTTATTTTTAACTTAAGATTTACAAGAAAATATCTCTCTCTCTCTGAATGCAGTGTAGGGTACCTTTTTTTTCTACATAGATTTTAACATAGCATTCTGACCTCCGTACTCCACGTACAATACACAGACACGAGTCAAGAGGTTTTCTCTCTTTTCTTCCAATAGCCTAGCATACGACACCATGCATTTCTGTATATGTATGGTGCACATAAAGTCATAAAACTAAAGGACAAACAAACCTCCACTGCACCAATGTATTGAAATTAGACAGAGATATTCTTCTTTCGGAAAAGGGATAGGAAAATAGACAAGGAAAGACAAAACACAAACTCCGTTTAAGACGAAGATGACAATAGTTAAGAAAGACAGACGACATTTTAAATGTATGTAACCATAAGGGATGGAAAACAATTTTCGGCCTATATAAGCGGTCCAAAATTTCTGTACTTCGCTTACTTCGCTCTCAACCTTTAACGTAGCAACTTCACAGGATTTGTACACTTAGAAGAAAATAAACTCACGGAAAAATCTATAAAAAAAAGTAAGCCTAGATTTTTTCATTCTTTTTCTTTCCTCCGAGTTGATCCTGGTGAACTAGTATCTGGTTTACCAGGATCAACTGTTCCCCAGGGATCTTAGAACTAGTATCTGGTTTGGGATCTCTGCCCTTCCCGAAGTTTTGTGACTAGTATCTGGTCATGGAACTTCATCCTCAAAACCTATGGGAGAACTAGGATCTGGTTTACCATTAGGTTATCCCCTTGATGTACTAGTATCTGGTGTTTCAAGTCCTATAACTAACCCGAATTTTATTTTATATTTCCATAAGATTAAATTTCATTTACCTTGTTTTTAGTGGGTAGGAAAACCAAATCTCAAAAAAATTTATTCGCGGAGATCGCCCGACTAAAGAAGTCAAACGAAGACCCCCAACTACCAGAGGATGATAGAATAGAAAACCTGATCAAGATTAAAGAACTTCAAAATCGTCGGTATTTTAAGAATACCGGCGATTTGCCCGAACAAAGACCACAGCAGCAATCCAAAGTGGGACAATCGAGCGAGGAGCAACGGTTATTAACCCTCCCTACGGAAGGACTATTAAAATTAATTAAGAGGGAATTCTTTGTCCCTTCGATGATAAGGCCCTTCCTACCCAGTCCAGTTTTATTAAGTAGAAGGGCCACGAATATCATTTTAAAAAATAGAAAACTAAAAAACATAGAAGTCTACAACAAAATTCCTCATTTTAAGAAAATCAACCCGAACGATCCTAGGCACAAATTCTATAAAAAGAAGCTCCGCCAAAGAGTAAAAAAGTGCCTAGGATCGGACGAAGAGCTAGATTAAGGTTCTTTCTCTTTTTTTTGTATGTTCCTTTTTTTGTTGAATAAATATTGTATATTTCTTTTATTTACTTAAAACATTCGTCTTATTAAATTAAAACGCCTCCCAATCTTGACGCATGCTCTTATCCCTAGGAACATAAAGCTACCTTGTTCCTTAAAAAGAGAGCGTTTCCCTCTGTTCCTAGACGTAACACCGCCGATCGGGATCATCTTCATTTAACTCTTGCACCAAATGAATTTTGTATGGATGAAATTTCAAGGTTTTCAAATCTGTTCATACCGTTTCACGAGCAACGTCATGCTCAACACCGGCTCGGCAGAAACTAAGTTGCGGATTTTCTAAAAAAGCTTGAGCAATGTCTAATTGTTTCTCATTAGTCATTATGGATTTTGGTCGACCAGTTCTGTGAAGGTCTTTAACAGTGCCGTGATTAACAAAGCGCCGTACAGTCCTTTCGACTGTCAATTTGGAAAGAGGAGTTAGCCCTTCTCCATTTCGAAACGTCTGATTAAAAAGCATCTTAACGTCATTATAAGATCGCACTCGATCTCCCCAACCACGCATCATCAATAGAGACACCCTCTCCCGCTCCGAAAGTTTCGCATTGTCCATAATCTTTCAACAAAATTTAGGGATTAAACAAAGGATTAGGAACGAAAAAAAAGAACGAAAAGAGCCTGAAAAGAAGAACGCGTATACCGTCGTCGATAGACATTTGTCACAGAACTAAAAATGACTGCTAAAAATCAGATCGTTCATTTGTCGAGCTACAGTTGCAGAGTGCGATTCTATTACTGAATCCTTTTCTTAAAACAAACAATTTCTTTTCAGGCTCTTTTCGTTCTTTTTTTCGTTGCTAATCCTTTGTTTAATCCCTAAATTTTGTTGAAAGATTATGGAAAATGCGAAACTTTCGGAGCGGGAGAGGGTGTCTCTATTGATGATGCGTGGTTGGGGAGATCGAGTGCGATCTTATAATGACGTTAAGATGCTTTTTAATTACCGGTGTAGAAATTTTCCCTCTCAGCTAGCTAGCTGACAACTAGTTTCACTAGTTATTGTCTAGATTACGGCTAGGAAAATTAGCTAAAGGCTGGCTGCATGTGTAATGCTCGGTTTTCTAGTCCCTAGCTCTAAAAATTACCAAGCCGCTAGATATGCATATCCCGTGAATTCCCGCCTAGCGTACAGGAGTAAATCCTAGATGGGTGCAAGAGAAGGTTACTAGCAAGCTTTCAGGAAAATAAATCAATTTATTAGGGATACCGAAAAGTAACCAAAATTTCTTCACAAACTAACTGTGAATGAGCTCACTGAAGAAATTTTGATTACTTTTCGGTACCCCTAATAAATATAATTTTAAATAATACATGTTACACGTACTTTACAAATTTTTATTATTATTATTATTATTATTATTGTACGCCTAAAGTGTATACATATTTTAATACAATACTTTCATAAATATGTTAAAAGTCGCTAAACTATAAAAAAATTAAAGTATTGTAACGTCACAGCAATAAATTTATTATTATTGTTATGAAAAAAATTAGTATCTCAGACACCAGTTTGAAATTTTCGAAATTTCAGGCTTTAATTGTTCTAACAACACCCTATACAATGCTATTTATTCTCTTGGAAACAATTTCAGTCAAAAAATTTAAATAAGTATTAAGAATGACTATTACTAATGTTTATTTTATCTATTTAATTTTTTATAAAAAATTATAAATTCTTATGAAAGAAAAATTAGTGTCTGAGATATTAGGTTTCAGTTTTTGATACATATTTATTTTTTATTAATTCGTATTGAATATCACAGTAATCTCACGTTGAAATGATAAATATTATATTACTGAATTTCACCTTTTGCTATTTTTCGAAGTTAATAATCGCAGTAATTGGTAAAAAACAAAAAATAGTAACCAAATAATGAAAAATTGCACGTTACAGGTAAAACGATAAATGAACAGAGAACTTTGCATCTTTTACTATTTTTCAAAATTAATAATCATAGCAATTGGCGATACCCAAAAGTTAGTAATCTAATAATGAAAAATTATACATTTCAGTGTCACGACTCCACAGACAAACAACAAAACAAAACATTTATTTCTTTGTAAATTTATTATTTATTTATTTTCTTTTATAAATTCCCTTTTTAAAACAAATATGTGGAGTGTGGACAAGGTTTGGTCCAATTTTCGGCGCAGAAACTCAATTCTACTACCAGGGATTTGGACCTATGCTTGAGTGGGGCAGGTATAAACGAAGTTAGAAACATTAAAAGGAACAAAATGGGACATAATAAAAATATGGGTACATAATTTTAATGAAAGAGATTTATCCTTATGAAAGAGGGGTTATTAGCTACACAATGGGAGGTATACAAAAATCTTAGAATAAATTCGATGAATCTGGAGAACCAGAGTCAGTTTGTAAAATTGATCCAAGGAGATAACCATGAAAAGAATGATTGGCATATTTTGGAAAACTATAAACGTGAAGTCGCCTGAAAATAATTTAAACATGGTGAAATAACTGTAAATACTCATCCTTATTGAAATGGAAGAGGTAACAAAACAAAACAAAAATTGTATCCGTGATAACTATGGTCCTGGTGGCGGTGATCCAGCGAAAAATGACTGCGGAGCAAGATGGGCAATCCGAACGCAGGAATGGATGTTGAAATTAAACACCGAACTTCTTTATATAACTTTATTTACTATTTCACACAAAAATTTCACAAACTATTTCACAAACTTCACTTTAACGGAAAACTTCAAAAGATATTTAAAACTCTTCGTTGTCTCAAAATTATAACAGATTACTCCCAACTCTGGGTTTCAACTAGGCAAAACTTGTTAAAAACTTGACTATAAAAGCTATTACTCCGAAAACTGTTAATGGAAAAACTACTATTACTGGGTGACTGTATTAACTGAGTACTGACTGAAAAACTGAAGAATTGAGACTGTGTGATTGAGATTGACTGCCTGCTTGTTAACTTCTTGTTGACTGAGTACAAGAGTTTTTTTAAAGAAAGTTCCTCCACCCACGTTAATTTTTCATTGGTGGAAAATTCTTAGAGGAGGAATTTTCCTTTTTGATCCATTGGTCAAAAATCGAAGGGTAATGGTACTCCATCGACCAATGCCAAAATTACTCGTCTACTTTAAACTTATCATAAACCTAGATTACGGTTTCCCTCTAAGTCAATCGAAGGTACAAATTGATACCTCGTTTCGACTACTATCAACTTTTACACCTTGTGTATTTAAGGGCTTAAGGCCCAAGAACTACGCGGTCGCTCCCACGCAGCAAATTGTAGGGGTAGATAAGTGATGAGGAAAAGTATCGCCCAAACTTCCTCTTTTCTTGGAAAACTGAATTTGATAAGGAAATGGTAGGATGAATTTGTCTGTCGGTGCCTTGAAAATGATTCCGATATTTATTTAGGAAACGTCTTCAAATTCCTCAACCGGACAGCTCTAATGATTGATCGGATTTTTATCATATGAAAATTTATATGTAATTCGTTCACTCTACCATTTTCCTGGAATTTTGATTAGAGAGAAGAATGATTTCGAACTGTGAGAAATGTTAATATTGATTCAGGTGTACGTTTGAAATTCTGGTAATCTATAGAGTTTCTAGAAAATATTTATAAAATTTGGATGCGTTACGCTGGGCCGTAACATCAGATAAAATGTAAAATAAACGGAGGACTGTTCGCTATTTTTCAAAATTAATAATTGCAGTAATTCGTAACACTAAAAAATCGATTTTCGATAATAGTCCGGTTGCCAGAGCACCAAAATGTACACTTCAACCAACCCGCAATTTTTTTTCATAAATCGTTAGTTAATAGCGCCCTGAAAGTAACCTGAAAGTCTTATCTAAAAAAAAGTTCGGCTTCTGTCTTTTTTATTGCAAAATAAGTTGAAAAAAGCGTTTCGCTTTGGTTTTTCCAAAATATCTCTGTTGTTATTGATCTTACGCAAAAAAGTATAGAGAGGAAAGTTGTTTAGAATTAAATTTCCTACAAGATAGGATCGGTAGTATATGTTGAATTTGGTTTTTTATACTGCAAAATTGTTATAGAAATAAAAAAATGTGAAAAAGTTTGTAACTAGGAAACAGTTGCAAAAAATAATTAAATGTCGCTGTAATTACTTTGAAAGATGTATTTCAGTTAGTAGAACATGTAGCCCGAACCCCAATGCCGTACTTCAAAATGGCGGCTTGTTGCAAAAATATGAAGTTTGAACTTCGAGTAGGTATAAAAATTGGGCAACTATAGTTATACGGATGAAATCAATTGCAATCGGTAGCTTATAACGTACTTAATAAATGCTCCGAAGGGATTTTTGAAAATCTGAATTTAACAACATTTTTAAGAATAAAAACACGTTGCTAGGATCGGATTTTAGCGAATTATTAAGTTTTAAGGAAGGAGACCAAATGCATTTTAATGTAGGTAGAAAAACATGAATTTTAAAAAAAAAATCATTATGATCGGCCCTGTAGGAGCTGAGATCCGCAACATTTGGTTTACGAACGATTGCGTCGAAAGTATTTAATATTTTTACTTGAAATTTGGCACAGTTATTGCTGAAATAATGCTTTAATATGTCCATTTTTCCCGATAGTTGTAGATAGCTTAGTTCGTCTGCAATGAGCAATAAACGAACGTAAAAAATACGCGTATCGCGCCGCGGCTCCCCGCACCGCTCGACGCGCTGGTGGGGGAACCGATCGGCGACGGAGAGCCTGGCGGAGCAACATTTCCGAATCTTAGTTAAAAATTGATTTACTCGGCTATGGAATGTGCTACGGTAATAATTTTTTTTTTCATTTGACCTGTTTTTTTCCCATCTTTTCAAACGTTTCAATAAAAATTGCATGAGTACACTACAAACGTTAGAAATAATCATTTTGATAGCATTTTTCGTCTAAATAAACTTTTTTTTATAAATGAAGTATATTACCCTGCAAGGAAGTAAAATGTTCTATTCTTTTAGTTTCTTGCTGTTTGTGAGTAAGGGATAAGGTGATTGATATGATTTACTTAAAATTGTTCATATTTTTTTTAAAACTTTTCCAATTTTCGGATAAAAATTGTATTTTTAAATACACGTATTAATACACGAAGAATTTGAAAATAAGTAATAATTTGAAGAAATGCTAGCAAATGAAAGCAAGCGTAAAAGAAATAGTCGATAAATATTTTAGACGTACATCTTTTACTCAGCAAGAAACTAAAAGAATAGAACATTTTACTTCCTTGCAGGGTAATATACTTCATTTATAAAAAAAAAGTTTATTTAGACGAAAAATGCTATCAAAATGATTATTTCTAACGTTTGTAGTGTACTCATGCAATTTTTATTGAAACGTTTGAAAAGATGGGAAAAAAACAAGTTAAATGAAAAAAAAAATTATTACCGTAGCACATTCCATAGCCGAGTAAATCAATTTTTAACTAAGATTCGGAAATGTTGCTCCGCCAGGCTCTTCGTCGCCGATCGGTTCCCCCACCAGCGCGTCGAGCGGTGCGGGGAGCCTCAGCGCGGTACGCGTATTTTTTACGTTCGTTTATTGCTCATTGCAGACGAACTAAGCTATCTACAACTATCGGGAAAAATGGATATATTAAAGTATTATTTCAGCAATAACTATGCCAAATTTCAAGTAAAAATATTAAATACTTTCGACGCAATCGTTCGTAAACCAAAAGTTGCGGATCTCAGCTCCTACAGGGCCGATCATAATGATTTTTTTTTTAAATTCATGTTTTTCTACCTACATTAAAATGCATTTGGTCTCCTTCCTTAAAACTTAATAATTCGCTAAAATCCGATCCTAGCAACGTGTTTTTATTCTTAAAAATGTTGTTAAATTCAGATTTTCAAAAATCCCTTCGGAGCATTTATTAAGTACGTTATAAGCTACCGATTGCAATTGATTTCATCCGTATAACTATAGTTGCCCAATTTTTATAGCTACTCGAAGTTCAAACTTCATATTTTTGCAACAAGCCGCCATTTTGAAGTACGGCATTGGGGTTCGGGCTACATGTTCTACTAACTGAAATACATCTTTCAAAGTAATTACAGCGACATTTAATTATTTTTTGCAACTGTTTCCTAGTTACAAACTTTTTCACATTTTTTTATTTCTATAACAATTTTGCAGTATAAAAAACCAAATTCAACATATACTACCGATCCTATCTTGTAGGAAATTTAATTCTGAACAACTTTCCTCTCTATACTTTTTTGCGTAAGATCAAGAACAACAGAGATATTTTGGAAAAACTAAAGCGAAACGCTTTTTTCAACTTTTTTTGCAATAAAAAAGACAGAAGCCGAACTTTTTTTTAGATAAGACTTTCAGGTTATTTTCAGGGCGCTATTAACTAACGCTATATGAAAAAAATTGCGGGTTGGTTGAAGTGTACATTTTGGTGTTCTGGCAACCGGACTATAATAAGAGTAACATTTCAATCGATATTTAATGAATGTTTATCAATAATCAATCGATATTAGATCGACATTGAATTCTTAATTAAAAATCCTTCGATTTAATATGATTCAGTTCTTTTTATATAAAAATCCAAAAAGTTAGACGATAACGAGTTACACGAAAATCAAAAGAAATAATACAACAATTATAAATCAAAAAGTTAAGTAACTCTTTCTCCAAGTCAAATCGTCCGAAATTGGAAACCTCGACTCTCGGAATTGCCACATCATATAACAAAAGAAGATTTGAAGCCATATCAATAAAATATCAAATATTGCAATAAAGTTTTAAAAAAGCAAGGCATTAAAAGACGAAGAATAGAATTGAATTTGGTCAGTATAGTTCTGATTGGAAAGTTTTATAATAAACATTTAAAAATAAAAAACAAAGCTCGCCTTGAAATTTAAAGAAATCCCATTTTCTCCTCTCATTCTTTTTAATTTCGTCTTTGACGATCTCGGCGAGGTACACCCCAATCTTTCGCATTTACCAAAACTGCGCCAAGCTGGATTAAATAATCGTGATCCGATACCGCTTTGATTAACTGCTTTTCCACCATCATATCGATGACATCTTTAATATAGAAATATAATATTTTGAATGAGCAATATATTTTGACTTATTATTTAAATTCACTATTATAAATCCATTCAATCTTACCCAACAAACAAGCCGAAAGTTCAGTTTTATTAAATACGTGCTTGCCCTCTACAATTCGTTGAGCAGTGAAGGACTGCGCTAGGTCGCATGACATATATTTCCTCAGAAC
This sequence comes from Gasteruption jaculator, assembly GCA_949825005.1. Lineage (NCBI taxonomy): Eukaryota > Metazoa > Arthropoda > Insecta > Hymenoptera > Gasteruptiidae > Gasteruption > Gasteruption jaculator. The sequence goes on along the minus strand of OX463772.1, from coordinate 2,772,650 downwards.
TGCAGCGAGGTTTTTCGTGATAGATACTTTCTTATCAAATTTCATGGACAATGACCGAACCTGAAAAAGAAACCTGTTTGACAAAATATCACAATTGACTATACTTGAAGTATAATAAAGACTCCCTGAAACTTACAAGTGCCGACCGAAATGAATCATCAGTTTTTAAATATTCATCAAATTCAATAAAATCCTGATATGTAGCTAAAGGCAACTGTAAGTTATACTTCTTATCGAAAACTTCGTAAATAGGGCTGTCAGTTTTTGCTAAGGCTGCAACAACATTGTCGAGAATGTTACCTAATTTGTTTATAGATAAGGACAGTTCTTCTTGCTCGAAAGTCCATCTTTTGAGCTCACAAAGTATTATCTTTAGATCTGCAATATGGAGACAATACATTTACTTAATATCATATCTAAAATACAGCCTTAAGAATAATAGAAAACAATACAAATTTATTGTGTACCTTGAGAGTGTCGATCTTCCACCAAATCGTTGGAGACAGAGATTTGCTCTAGCAGAGACTCTTCTATTCCTGCAGAGTCCAAAAATGATTGGAGTGGCTTCCAAGACTGAGGAGAACATAAATTCGAATTACGAATGGTATGATGTCTTTCCTTCAAATGTTCGGCAATTGATTGTGAGGCGGTAACTGAAAGATAGACATCTTTTGTTATTTATGCAAATATTACATACTTACTCATTGTCGTCTAGAACTCGAAAGTCCATTAACTTTGTATAAAAATTACATACATTAAGAAAAAAGATATCAATACCATTGATTGTACTCACCGGCATTCGACGTATGTTGCTTTGTCCCACAACCCTTGCTATAAACTGGAAGATGTACGTCTGATTGTTTCTTTGCCGAACAACTGGCGGACGAAATCGTCGAAGACGGAAGCATCACTAAGTCTGAAAAGTTAAACGATAAGAGTAGAGATACGCGTGTGACCAGGAAAATGATAAAAAATCATGACTAACGTTACAATAAAGGTAAATGGAATATCATATTGTCTAACCTTGTATCTCCAATCCTTTTCGAGCAATCAAAAAAGATCGTAGACTTTCCTCCGCGTCCTTTTTTAGTACTTTGTTATTTCTTCGATTTTACCATGCTATGACTCACAACGGTATTGCAATTTTCATCCGCTGAAATTTCGGTTGACGACGATGAATCATCGAAAGATAAATTTTTAGCTGGGGATAGCAACAGTGGAGAGACCGATTTTCTGAGTGCTGGTACATCCATAGTTTTTTGTATGTCTTCTTGTGTTCGACGTGCTTGATTTGCAAGCACCTGTGATGTCAGTTCCGCCCTCTCTTTCGCATTTTCACAGTCGGTGGAATAAGCGTAATCGTTCGATTTCAGTCGCTCTAGACGTTGCATTCCTTGTGTATAAGATTCTTGTGAACATAAGATAATTAAATATAATTACCTATTCAAATAACTGACATGAATTTTCGTTGATCTGAAAATAAATCATTTGGATAACGTCAGTGAAACAAATATCTATACACACCTGCACCACCACAAATCTGTACAGCGTAGCGTGGCCACTCCGGAGGAGCATCCTCATTATTGCGAATCATGTCATGTAATTTTTGAGATTTACTTTTTCCATACGGTGGGGGCATGAAGCATGTCAAACATTTTCCTATTACCAGGTCAAATTCCAACCATTTGGTTGGGACGCAGTCAACGCTTCTACTTCCCATACTTAATTTCTCGTCAATAAACTCTACGAGCTGGTAAAGGAATACTACCGACGTCTCCATAACCTAAACCAAAACTATGTAGCAAGTTTATAGGTTATGTTACAGTATATGTTCTTTCTATAAGTTTATAGGTTATGTTAAAGTATATTATCTTATCGAACTTCACTATTCAAAATAATATTTCTAATTGTTTAATAATGATTACTTACCCTTAACTTCTTCTCTTAATTACAGGTGTACTTATTTATTGTAGCTCATAAGAGTTCTTGCGACAATCAACGTGGTTACAGTGATGTTAGCTATGCCGCAAAAACTCGCGCATGCGCGAGAAAATAGCCTCAACGACGTGCCTAGACACTGTGAAAGGGGGTACTTCATGGACCCAACTTTGTTACAAAGTTTTGTTTCTAAAAATCAAAAATTATAATTTTTTTAATTAAATGAAAATGGCTTATTTCAACATGTTTAACATGCAAATAAATATTTTATATAACCTTGTAAAAAATTAAAATATCTTTATTAAAATTTTAGGGGTTACCAAAAAACAAAATTTAATTATTTTTAATGGGAATATAAATTTTCTGTATTGTGAAGCTCGAAATATTCTGAATCTACTTCAAAATTTGTACAGTTAATATTATTATTCGTTTGGAAGCTTGACCGGACGACACAAAGAGCGAAAACAGTATCGTTACGTAGCCGCTTTCGCTTTTTATTTTTTAAATCTGTCACGATTGAAAATATTCGTTCCGCTTCTACATTAGAGTGTGGAAAAGAAAGAACAATCTCTACTAATAAGTCTAAATTTGGAAACACATAATTATCATTATAATCTTTACTTTCTAATATTTGTATCCACATCTCATCAATTTCTAAAGACGCTAACTCTTTTTTTTGCAAATCATCAAAATGCATTGGTAAAATTTCCCGTTCTAAACTTAATTGATTAACATTAATATTTGAAATATACGTTGCAATATACAATAAATCTTTAATTTCATTTCGACCTTCCTGATACAGTACACTTCTCGCTTCTAAAAAACTCAACTCTTTGAAAAAACTATCATTATAGGGCAATCGTTTCATCATTTTCCGCATTGCTGTTTTATAAAAACTTAAACCATTTATTATAATTTCATTAAATCTACTAATTCTGAACATTGTTCTATCAAAAAACGTTCACATTCTGGTCGTACATATATGTATACTGGGCAGATCTTTAATAATTTTTTCATCTTTTAAATTTAAAGGTGTCAGGATTAATAAAATCTTGACCAATTTCGCGTATTAAACGTTGGCTGCAATTAAAAATTGTATGAATTAAAACCTTTCGCGATTGAAAAAGAGCATTAGACTTATTAAAAAAATCCAACGAATATTTTAAAAATAGCAAATAAGCTTTACGGGAATCATCATTCAAATAAGTTTATATATCATCTGCGGATTTTAAATTATCTTTAAAAACAGCTAATGTAAAGAAATTATTTAGTACTTCCCAAATTATCAAGAAGTCTGATAACACACTTCTGTAATACAAGCCATCTTGTTTTTGATAATTTGAGAATTTTTTTTTCTACTTCAAAATAATCCTGGAATTCCTGTAAAATCGCACATCTCTTTGCGCTGTCCGAAATACAAGTTGCAACCTGTCTAAAAATACTTTTGCAAGATTAAGGTGATTGATTACAGGGTTTACTAGCTATGATTGCGGATGAATGGCAAGTACAATTTAATAAAACAGCATGCGGTACCTGGGATTTTAAACGCAAAAAGAAGGAATTATTGCATCCAGTCAATACCGATGCATTATCACTTGCCATTCCTACAATATTTTGCAAAGAAATATCCTTTTTTTGTAAAATAGATTTAAATGTTTCATATATCGAGTTCGCGGAACAATTTCGAGCATCTAACTTTACTAATTCTAATAATTGCGTTTTACCTGTCTTACTCTCCGGACATAAATATTGTACTAAAATGAAAAGAAGTTTTGTATCCGAAATATCTGTAGATTCATCAATTAAACATCTTTTAATAAGGAAACAAAATGGTTTGCAGTTTGAAAAGGAATATTATGCTCAGCAAAAAATCCTGCTAAATTAATTTCTTCCCGTTTTACTTTTTCTGCAGGTGTCAATTCATCTACTTTTTCAGGTTATGAGAATTGATTAGTATTTACGTTATTGTTATTATTATTATTATTATTATTATTATTATTATTATAACACATTATATTTTTTAAATATTTAACCGTCTGTGAATGTTTTATCAAATCAGTATTGCAACACCTGATGGTTTTGCTAGGGTTTTGCTAAATCCCGCCAAAGTCTTCTAGCGCCAAAAACATATACGCCCCTGCTTTTCCACGCATGCGCGTGAAATTGCGGTACAGCTAACATCACTGCGTGGTTATATAAACTCCGCAAACAGCTTTCGCACCAAATTTTCTCGTGGTCACACTTCTCACTTACGTTCATTTTATGGTAGCAAATGTGCGTATCTGCGCATGCTCAGAAGGATCGGATAAAACAAAAACAGAATACTTTAAAATTTAGTTGTTACATTAATTCATAAGAGATTTACAAACAACAAAATTGATAAAATTTTAGACACTAATTTCGAAAAATACAAAATTCATAGCAAAATTTTAAAAATATTGTTTGTGTCGTAAAAAATAACCCAATGGTAAACGAATTTACGTGGCATTTACCTCGTTCATTTGTTTTCAACTGTAATTAATTTCTGGATATTTTCATTTAAAAGGTTCAGGTATTAATTATGTACGAAAATGAAGTTTTACTTTTTATGAATGTTTTGGATATTTCTTGATGGGAGAAAGATGGAATTATTTTGGTGGGAGAAAACTCACCTTACAAATTAAAAAATGAAACTTAGTTAAATTACTTATTAATGAAACAGCTCAGATACAAATAAAACTATAATATTTACTTTTTTTTTCTAAAATGAGAGTGATAACTTCGTTGAGACTATTAGTATCCGGAAAAGATGGAAAAACAACACCGTAGATATTTTTGGTTCTTAAAAATTGCTGATAAATTAGAAGCTTATAATTAACACAAATTGGAAAGATTATTCGTGAAGAAATGGTATGGCGTAGATTTTGGTTGTGCTACAAGGATTTCTGGATCTTATTGGTATTTGTACCATTTTCCGTTGCATGTTATTCACATTGCATCGTATTACACGCTTTGATGGTTCACCAACAAGTTCCCACATTTTCAAATCATTCGATTTGGTAGGGTACTTAAAAATTGAAGACTTTACTTTCCATACATTTCCTTCTATTTTGACATCTTGTAGTCGGTTTTGCGGGTAATCCATGCTTTTAATTGTCAAAATTAAGTCATCGCTAACGATAAGAAGAACGAGATTGTTTGGTACTTTATTCGTTAAAATAAATCCTTTGTATTTAAGACGATTAATGGAAATTCTCTCTTCGCCTACCATTGGTGCAGACTTAATAATCAAGATTGTTGATGGTATCGATGGTTTTTTGTTTATTGATGTAAATTCGTGCATACGTCTACAAACTTGAGCCAGTGGACGGCTTGCATTCCGTAGGTACAGTTTTATTTTGCCAAGTAGGCTTTCGAATGGGAAAGCCGAAATTGTACTCAGGGTGCAATTCATGTTCATAACGTCGTTCGCCATGTGCATCAGGTTGTAAGAATTCAGTGTTTGAAATTGGCGTCCATATAAATCACCTAATAGGATAAAAAATCTCGTTAAATATACTTTAGCGTGAGTATTGAATATGAAAGCATACTCTCTGCAGCATAGAATTCTGCATGCTGTATGTAGTAACAAAAAATGTTTCTACACATTTGGATTAAGAATTCCTCGAAGAACGACTGGACCACAATATAATAGAAAGAATCGAAGCTCTGTGGCTTTCCACTGTGTTATGCGATTAATATTCCTTGGTTTGCGTTGAAACTCTACTGGGATAAATTTCTTCAGATCCAATAATCTTCTCGTCAACTCGTAACGTTGTTGCACTCCTAATGTATTTTTCGTTCTTTGGAATCGAGATTGATTTTTTCCTAGTACCCAATATTCTGCAAGTTTTTTCATAATTCCCACGCAACATAAATGCATATAGTCCAGGACGAACGTGGAAACCATATCTATCGGAGGCTCTATGTCCAAAAGCGGTGTTCGACCATGATGGTGTTCATGTTGCCTTTGTAACCGAAATGATTCGTTCCCGACAATTTGTTTCGGGATAAACAGTTAGTTTTTCAACGCGTTCTCCACGAGTTTCACAGCGTTCACACGCCCAAAATCCTCCATGTCCTTTTATACACTTTAAAAATGCTCGTGCCGGCGTATCGCAAATGAAACTATGAATGTGCACCTGATATTGAACACCCGCTATTAAGACTCCTTCCATAAACAAGTTATTTACTTCAAGAACAAAATCAGCCATGAAAGCATGTACACTTGCTGGCTTCGAATCCCCGGAGTAAATGGCTACAGGAAACGGGGTATAAACGTCGGAATCTGAATACACTTTGCACAGAATCGGCCAGAATTGTTTTGCTCCAGATTTCCACAATGGCAAGCCATCAACATTAATCTGAAGCAAAATCTTGTTGTCATTGTGTAATTGAGGGAGAACATATGCTGTCAGATTTTTAGTGATTCCAAAGTAAACAAACTTTCCCATACTTCCGTCCGAACATCTCATTTTTTGAATATTATATGTTGCTGCATTAGTTTTTAAAAATGTTTTAGACGATCTCGGCAAATTTGGAAGTAGCCGTTGCCTCAAAATTGCTAAGAGTTGATCAAGATTACTGTGTGGTATATTGCTGTCAATAGCCCAAAGCCGTAACTGTTCTACTTCTTGTTCAGGATTTGGGATATCAAGGACTTGACTCTGTACGGATTCGCCGAAGTCGTTCAAGCTTTCTTCTTCTCTTTGAATATTTTCAACCTCAGAACAACTCTCGTTCTCATATTCGTCTACCTGTAATTTCTCGGTTTCATCGCTTTCATGAATTACTACTGGATAATCGTTTTCAAACTGGTCTAAATGTATTTGTTCTTCTTCCTCGTGAGTTCCACCTTCTAAACATTCTGCATTTCCTGTGTCTTCCATGCTTGGATGAAAGACGAACCTATGATTTTCAATTCCATTCGCGGGTTCAGTATTGTTACGTCCTAAATTAAGGAAAGAAACGAAGGCTATGAGAATGAAGAAATTTTAAAAGGAAATTATGAGAGTTATGTATATTAACCTCGAATAACAAATTACGAAATTTCGCAAAATATTCATTGTTAATTCAGGTTGTTAATAAAATTCTACAAACAAACAGATGTTTGCAGAGTAATCGAATTCCTTAGCTAAATTAGCCGAATCTGTAGGGTGTCAACTCACTTTTTCGTTCTTCATACCGGGCTCGCTTTGTAGCTATCTCATTAATTTCGGTTTTAATCTTTCGATGCCTTTTCACTCTTCTTCGATTCAATTCACTTTTTCTCTCATCGTTATCCATTATAAAACGTTAAGGTATATTTATTTATATCGAATACAAACACACTTAAAATATTGTCACGCAATTGAAACATAAACAGAAAAAGATAGGTTATGTTAACTTCTAGTAGGCATACTAGCTAGCCAATAGCTAGAAATCACATCGTGCCATCTTTTGGGTAAAAATCTAACCAGTGTCCCTCTATTAACCATGGCCAGCCACTAGATGGCAAATCCTTAATAACAAAAGAATAGCGGGAGCCCAGTACAGTTCGGCTATTGAAATGCAATCTAGCGCCTAGCTAAGAATCTTTGTCAAGCAAAATTGGCTAGTACCTAGGTTGAAACTCGGCCAATCTCGGAAATTTTCTAGTCGGGCAGACGTTTTGAAATGGAGAAGGGCTAACTCCCCTTTCCAAATCGACAGTCGAAATCACGGCACTGTTAAAGACCTTCACAGAACTGGTCGACCAAAATCCATAATGACTAATGAGAAGCAATTAGACATTGCTTAAGCTTTTTTAGAAACCCGCAACTTAGTTTACGCCGAGCTTGTGTTGAGCATGACGTTGCTCATGAAACGGTACGGACAGTTTTGAAAACCTTGAAATTTCATCCATACAAAATTCATTTGGTGCAAGAGTTAACACGTTGACTGCCACGTGTATTTCCATTGAAATCTCCTTCAGGCCACGAGTGCCCACACCAATTCAATAGTTTTTTACTTCCTGTGGAATACCTTTTCAAATACCTACGACGATCCTTCGCAAGTCGTCAAATAAGCGTCACCCGAATACGGGTGACGTGGCCCGATCAGAAACTTTGCTGGCACTCGAATATGGGTGACGCGGCAGTCAACGTGTTAAATGAAGATGATCCCGATCGGCGGTTAGAATTTTGTGAAACCATGATGAACAAAATCGATGAAGATCCTCTCGTTTTGTACTACTTAGTTTTTAGCGATGAATCTACTTTCACTTTAAAAGGGGAAATTAACAGGCATAATTGCAGATATTGGTCCGACAGTAATCCAGCTTGCATGTTGGAAAGCCACACCCAATATCCGTAGAAAGTCAATGCCTGGGCTGGTATCTTAAATGATACTCTAATAGGCCCTTTTTTTATCGAGGGTAACCTTAATGCCGATACGTATGAAGAGTTACTAAGGAATCAAATTGTACCACGAATAAGAGAAGTAGCAAGTGCTAATTTTAATAGAACGTGGTTTCAGCAGGACGGAGCAGCTGCACACTATGGAAGAAATGTACGAGCATATTTGGACATCGAGTTTCCTTATAGGTGGGTCGGGAGAAACGGTGCGATCGAGTAGCCTGCTAGATCCCCTGATCTGACGCCTCTGGATTATTTTCTTTGGGGTTACTTGAAAAGTAAGGTCTATGCAACGTAGCCTCGAAATTTAGAAGAGCTGCGGAATAAGATTCTGCAAGATGCCGCTTTGATTGATAGGGAGATGATCTGTCACGCTGTAACTTATTTTTACAATCGAATAGCATTCTGCCAAGAAGGTCAAGGTAATCAGTTTGAACATCTGTGAATTTTTAGTTACTGAAAGAAAAAAAAAGAGAGGCAAGGGGACTCACGTTAATCAAGCACCCCAAAGGAAACAGAACTTACTACGTCCACGTCGTTGTTTCCAGGTAACGCTAAAAGTAGGTCTGCTAGATTCAATTTAAAAAATTCATTTAGAATTTTAATAGCCCTTGAAATTGACCCGAATGTTAATATGTTAAAGGTCGATGAAACTTTTACATTTTATTTAATTAATGAAGGCACCTTTAATTTTTGTTATGCCAAGATTGTCTCTAAAATTCGATCTAATTGCCCCTGAACGCTTTTTACCCATTTCGACTCCTAAGTGACCCTCATGTGTCACTTTGATCCATCAAGCAAGTACGTATTTGAACGTGAAATTTACCGCTCTACTGATAGCCGATGTCAAAACGAGGGGTTTCCATTTAAAAAGATGACGTCGACCTTCGAATTACCTTCAAGGTCATTTTGAAGGTCAATTACAAGGTAACCATCTGGTAGTTCTGAAAAACAGTAAAACTTGTTTCTAAAACATTTCTTTCTGCGAGTCTTATTTTCCAAGTTATTAGACCGTCCCGTACTTTCTTATGACCCTGCTGCCTTTCAAGGTCAAATTGAACCTATGACCCAAAAACGTATTCGAACGTAAAATTTCCCGCTCTATCGATTGCCGATGTCAAAAGGGGGAGGTTCCATTAAAAAAAATTATCTTGACCTTCGAATTACCTTAAAGGTCACAGCCAAGGTCAATTTCAATGTCACCACCTGGTAGATCGGGAAAAACAATAAAACTTTTGTCTAAAACATTTTTCTCTCCGCGTCTTATTTTCCAAGATATTTGACCGTCCCGGGACTTAATTGACACCCTGTATACGAGCGGTCGATTATAGTGAATGAAAAATTTGAGAAATCTGATATTCACCAATTTGTTAAATTTCTTTGGCCGGAAGATTCAAGAAATGCAAAACCGTATGCGGGGAAATTCATTAAAATGTCAGGTAAATAATTAATAATACAAAACTTTTAAAATTACTTACTATACAAATACGTTTTTTCTCGAATTATTTTTGAAGTGTGCGTAATATACATATATTTATTTAAAACTAATTACTTCTTATTTTGTAGCATCTAAACAATCTACATCAATTTTTTCATGAAAAAATATTCATAGATTACTGAACACCAGCTGCTTGAAATTGACTTTTCGAAAATGCGCTGTGCAACGCACAGATCGTTCTAATTATCGGAAATTAAAGATTTATCAATTTTTCGTTAAAATATAGTAAATATTTAAAAACAAAAAAATTAAAAATTCAACGCCACGTTAAAAAAGAAGTCGCAAAATCTTGTTATAAAAAATTATTAAAAACATTGTTTATTTCAATTTTTATAAAAACCTTTAGATTGGTGCAAAGGAGAATAGTTTAGGAAATATTTTGTGCAAAATTTCATAGCAATCGGCTGAGAAATCTCTAAGCTACAATGCACGGCACGCGAAATTTTGCGTTTCGAGAAAAATGCATTCAAAGTGTATATCTGCGCTCCGTATCGTTCGGAGCGCATCACTTTAACGACTCTGTAGGTACACTTACACTTATAATTTTTAAGTGAAATAGTCGGAGCACATTCTCCAGATGGTAAACTAATTTTCTAAGCAAAAAAAAGGTTAAAATTTTTAGTTTTACTTGACTCTCCCCTCCTTAATTAAATTTTGTGTAAACTTTATTGACCTATTAACGCCGAAGCGTCGCGATTTTTTTGCAAACTTTCAACACAATTATTTTTTATGTTATCGGTATTGAAAAAATTTGATTTTCACATCTTCCGACGTAAAATTTCATGCTCCTGTCACGTCGCGCGACATACCTCCCTGTAGGATGACGCACACTATAATATTAAGACAAATAAAATAAAAACCACTTAGTTATAAGGTATTACATACGGACAGGAAATTACTTTAAAATATAATGAAACTAAACTCTAAACGCAAATGAATCGTTGGACGTTTCCTGCACTCCAGATACCTTTATAATTAATGAGTTCGACGAATTCCTCTAATTAATTAAAGAAATAAAAACAAGAAAAGACAATTTAAAGAAGCAGCTGGTAACTAGGATGACTAAACCCAGTCATAAATATGTCACTTTTAAAGTCACTGTTAAAAGCTAAATATCTAAAACTATATACTCAACACAATTTCACGGAAAATCATCGGTCAAGCGGAACAATGTATACCGAATTGCCGACACCGACAACAGCAGAGCGCCCAAAAAAGGAGATAATTAGGTGGAAAAGTGTCCGAGGAAAGGATATATCAATAATTTTATTACTATTGTCAGAGTGCAGGAAAGACAAAAGCCGCGGAAGACAAGTAGCAAGGAATTGCTTTTAGTAAATTTAGAGGATATAATTACCCCCGCCTCCTAGTTATAGGTTTCTACAAATATATATAAACCCTTAAAATTTTCGGGAGAATCAGTCCTACCGTGATCCTCACCGAAGTGCTGCCCATTTGCACCTTCGAATTTATAAAACACGGCGATATATTCTATTGGCGATATATTATATTGAGAAATTAAGTTTAGTATACATCGCGTTTTAGTTCATTGTAAGAAAAATAAAGGTGCAATAAAAACCGAATATAAATTCTATCATAGTCTATTTAATTCGAAACACATTAAGTTTGTGACTGCATCCTTTCCCGACGTCATCTACTACCAACGCCTGCTGCCCCGACGGAGGACTCGATTGGGACCATCTACCTTTCGGCACAACACCAATTGTTCGACCCGTTTGAATTTACAAAGCTTTAAAGGTATTTTTAATTCAATATTAAGAGTGGTTCCTTTCCAATTTTTTTGAGGATAGGGCAAAATACATCCCATCAGGCACATTTTCGTCATTAACAATCCCAAATTTCCCCATCAAACTAATTCGGCCCAGCCCGGAGTTTTGTCGCATAGACAGATATACTCGAAGGGGCTACGTTGTCAGGATAGGGCTTTACTGGCCTGCCGAGGTGGCATAGGTTGTGCCAAAGAGTAAACCTGCCTAGGACGTAACAGGTACTCCCCATTTACAACAATTGCGAACGAGTTCGATATAAAAATTTTGGTGCATCGGCCGGGAAACGCAAATAGTACCTGCGGATTAGTGGGGAAATAAAAAACAAATAAATAAAGTAACATTATAATAAAACGCAGTATTCGTTAAAATTTGCGAAGAGAGAGAGCAACTGCATTAGGGGTTCTGCCGAATCAAACCCCTCCAACGAGATCGACCGTCCGTTCCAGCACTCACTTAAAAGACTCGCACCTTCTCGGGAATAAAAGTAAGACATTTTAATCTTCTCCAAACATTATACTATTAGTAGGGTTTCCTTCACATTGTATTAATTCGCGTTCTCCCTTTTCTTTATAAATATTTCTAATCTGGTTCTACCAACAATAATCATCCTTTCCTAACTCTCATTTCTGAATTTGAAACTGGGTTCCAGTTAAGAATTTATTTGGTAATTCCTAAAATCTATCCTCCTCTTTCAAATTTATTTGAAGCTGGGTCTCCAGTTAAAAATTTATTTGTTAAATCCTAAAATCTATCCTCTTTCAAATTTATTTGAAACTGGGTTCCAGTTAAGAATTTATTTGGTAATTCCTAAAATCTATCCTCCTCTTTCAAATTTATTTTAAGCTGGGTCTCCAGTTAAAAATTTATTTGTTAAATCCTAAAATCTATCCTCTTTCAAATTTATTTGAAACTGGGTCTCCAGTTAAAAATTTATTTGTTAAATCCTAAAATCTATCCTCTTTCAAATTTATTTGAAGCTGGGTTTCCAGTTGTGACAGAGAACGATTCTCTGCCCCAAAAAGTCCCGTAACCCGTGACACGCGGAAACTCGGATCGATAATTAAGGTTAGGTACCGCGGTATATTGACAATTATCGATCCGACCTGGAAGTCCATCTAGTCTGTAAGGTAATAGTTTGTAAGATAACCTATTGCGTTCCGACTCAGTCGGTAAAATGTATTAGAGAACCGGCGCCAGATTCGAAATGGCGTATGATTTAGAATAGTACGATCGATATTGTGTAATCGGACCGATGGCGACATCGGTCGGCCGAAACCCGAAGTGTTAAGTACGGCACGCTGACCCCTCAAAGCAACGACGAATGAAGAGAGCTATGGAGCACGACACTTCCGGGAAGAAAACTCCGAAGTCCAACTCCACGACTGAAGATCCCGGAATCCCGAGGGAACTACTCGATACCCCGAAATTCACGCGGGACAGGAGGCCGAATATTCGGCGAGATCCCAGACAGCCGCATCCGGTTCCTGTGGGAGAGATACGATCCCTCTCGTACCGGGCGAGACTCTCAACGACTCGAGAGGTTCTCGCCAAATCGGAGAAGAAACCGGAAAACGGCAACTTCCACGTCGGATCGGAGAGTAGCTGCACGCTCGATTGCTCTCCGCGATAAATTTTGCCGATTTCTCGGAGACGTTAGCAGAAAAGGGACGTTACGTGAAACTCCCGTGTGCCCGAGAGGTTCGGAGGTTACCCGGATAGACCAGGAGAACGAACCGGGAGATATCGAAGCCCGGACGACCGAGTTTCCGAAGACGACCGGTGTACGGTAAGGGCCACCATCTTCCATATAAAGACGACCGAGTGGGCTCGGCGCTTCCCGGTTGCCAACGGGGAGCCCAAAAATCGATTTTGAGCGGGCTCAGCGTGCCCTGGTCGGCAATATTCTTTTATTTGTTATTTTCCTTTTGTTTCTATTCGAACTGAATATAGTTGCTTCTTTTTTTTATTTATTTTGCGTTTTTCTTTTTGCTTGACCGTGTCGAACCCTCCCCTCTTCCATATACTGGCTCAGCCGGAGCATTTTAGATCCCCGAAATCGTGGTACTTAGTACCTGGCGCCCAGAACCCCCTGAATTCTTTGCATGCAAATTTTTCAGGACCGAGATCAACGGAGATCGGGGTTACGAGACCCCCCTTTATAGTGACGTCGAAAATACCACGTCACAAATTGGCGCCCAACGTGGGGCCCAATACGAAATAGTGCGAAGAGGATTACGCGGAGTGTTTTGAAAAAAATAAATAATAATAATAAATAATAATTCATACATTTCTTTTTCGTCGAAATTTTTCGGGAGTGTGAGTGTAAATTTTCGGCCATTGAGATCGTATCGACCGTTAGATTCATCCGTAGTTAGATCGTTCGAATAGAAGGAAGCCGACCCGAACCGAACGCGACCGAACTTTTCCGAAGTGAACTTAGTCTCGCGAAATCGAAAAGTGACAGGTCGGGAAGAGTAATCGGCCGTCGCTAGGATAATAGTGTACCGATTTTCTTTCGGGTTGCCATCGTAGTGCGCGAGTGATTACTATCTTTCTTTTTCGTTGTTAATAGTCGAAAAATAAAATAGAAAAAGAGAGATATACCCGAGTTCGTGAATAATAATAGTCGAAAATAGGCACCCGAAGGAAGGTGGGATACGTGATTGTCGGGAGTGCTTAGGAGCGTGTACGTAGTTTTTTTTTGTTTATCCGCTGCCTCTCCCTCTTTCATTCGCGGGAATCGAATCGCTCGCGGAACCGAATCGAATTTTCGTTTTTTTCTTTTTTTTTGAGAACCCGTATCGGCGGGAAAAATAAAATTCTTTTTATTTATTTAAAATTTTTTTTTTTGAAAATCGAAAAAATGGCACAGGTACCCGATTACGTCGAATCCGCCGCGTCCGGCGACGAACTTTTGTTAGGTTATGATGAGGAAGCCTTGCGGCAGGCGTTGCAACGTTTAGGGTTGGATACCGAAGGTACCTTAGTCGAACTAAGGTCGAGATTTCTCCAGCATAGGCGACGCTTAACCGAAGCGGTAGCGACGGAAGCGGCACTCGCGCCGATGATGTCGATAGGCGAGTTATCGGAGTTAGATATTAGTCGACAACGTCATCGCGATTTATTGACGTTGTTAGCGGAATACGAGCATCGATTGCTAGGCGGAACCCGTGGTAGGGCGACCGATTTTTGGACGGTTTCCTCCCTAGGGGGCGATTTTCTTACCGATCCAAATATCGGAACGGGAACGCAAACCCGGACACCGACTACCTCGGTGACTACCGACGTGCTGGTGTCGTTGGTCGTCTCGACGCTAACTACGGTTACAAGCACGACATCTACCGCGAGTACGTCATCCTCGGAGCGGCGAGGAACGGGACGACAACCGACCGTGACGTTTCGGGATCAACACTGGTTACCCCCAGTGACCCTCGCGACCGGGACAACAGTAACGATGACTACCGGAACAACAATGACGACGACGAGCACAACGGGTCAAGCCACCCCGCTGGGAGCGGAGGTAAGGGAGGCATTCCTGGACAGGAACCTTCCTCGAAGCTCGACCCGAATCCAACAGTACCCTCGACAGACGCACGAAGGATTACTCGATTTTCCGACATACTCGGTAGTACCCCGACCGGAAGAAGACGCGTATGTTCGATTTCCCCGGGAATCGGTGAGCAGGCGAAACGAAGTGGAAGTTCGCGATGCCTCGCAGGCACAGCAGGTGCCACTATCGCAATCTTCGCCGCAGGGGTACCGAACGGACTACCGAACGGAAGACCGAACAGATTACCGGACAGATTACCGGACGGATCGAGCCACGACCTGTAGACCGCGGACGGACTTTACGCACGAAAGGACGTCGCGACCGACAGAGGACACCCCGAGGATGCCGAGTATATCTCGAGAGACTTCGGCACTGACCTCCACTGTTAGTCGGTGGCGGATTTCGTACCGCGGTAAGGAAGACGGAAGCGCCGAAGACTTTCTGGAGAAAGTCGAAGATTGGGCAACTTTGGGAGGACTAAGCCTAGACAGTTTGCTTTGCGCCCTCCCCACGATCCTCAAGGGACTACCACTACAGTGGTATCGAGTCCACCGAAATGAATGGGAAACTTGGCGACAGTTCCGCCAAGAATTCCTCTCGCGATTTGGTGCTCGAGATCTGCAAAACAGACTCGACGATTTTATTCGTAAGCGGACACAGGGAGAAGACGAGTCAATCGCGGACTTTGTCACGTGTATCGAGGGATGCGTAGCCCGGATGATCCGACCAATTCATCCGGAAGATTTACTCGAAATAGTCCTTCGGAATATACGACCGGCGTACAGGCGGGAACTCAATCCGAACGATATCGGAACATTAGCGGACCTGGTTGATCTCGGAACCGCGAGAGAAATCTTGTGGGCCGATATCAAGCAATTTAAGCCACCTCCGTCGGTGGAGGATTCCCCCCTAGTCGAATTCGCGTATAGGCCGAAAACGAAAAAGTTTAACGACCGAAAAACTTCGAGTAGTGACTTAGCCTCGACGGAAGAGCGCGTCGGGAAAACAATTGAGAAACCGGAAGGAAAACCCACGTATTCGAAGGTGGTAAAGATGCGGAATTCAGACCGGTCGGAACGAGGTCATCCGACCCCGCAATCAGGAAGCTCAGTTTCCTCTCGGAAGGAGGAAGCTGCTAAATCGAACCCATGGAAATGCTGGAACTGTGGCAGCGAGAAGCATTTGTTAAGAGATTGTCCCCAGCCGAAGAAGGAGGGACATTGTTATCGCTGTAGCAATTCCAGAGCCCCTAAGCCGAACTGCCCGAGGTGTTCGGGAAAAGGAAACGGGAAGTAGTCCCGACAGTCCCGGATACTTCCCTCGAAGACAAGAGGACTGACGCGAGCGAACTGATAATTTCGAGTACTTCGGCTGACCCCGTGATGCCATGTGACGAGGTAATCGAAAACCGAAATCCGACAAGACCGTTCATCTACGTTCAGGTCGGCAAACGTATAGTGAAGGCTTTACTGGACACCGGGTCCAGCCGATCCTTTCTTGGCGCCTATGGGTTAAATCCCGGGTTCCGGGAAGGGAGAGAGTTCCGAACGCCGCGGGTAGATCGAATAATTACCGCGAACGGGCAGGAAGAAACGATTAAAGAGGAAACCACTCTTACGATAACTGTCGACGGATTATGTAAAGAATTCGACGTACGAATCATTCCGAGTCTCTCTACCGATATGATCCTCGGAATTGACTTTGTAAACGCGTTCGAAATCGTCATTGATAGCGCGAACGCTCAGTGGATTTCGAAATTAACGGATGTGCCACACGTTTTTGCCGAAGGTACATCGGACGAGTTAACCCCCCGAAACGTTATAGAGTGTTATGGTATCGTCGATTTATCGGAAACTGAAAAAGAGCAATTGAAGGCGTTCCTCGCGAAGGAAATACCGTCAGTATCCGGTAAAACCGGGAAAACTACGTTAATCGAACACCGGATCGATACACAAGGAAACGCGCCGATTAAACAGCGGTATTACCTTGTGTCGCCACCGGTAAGGCGAGCCATGTATGACGAGGTCGATCGCATGCTGGGAGAAGGAGTAATAGAGCCTTCCCACAGTGCGTGGTCGACACCGATCGTCATGATCAAAAAACCGAACGGAACCTATCGATTTTGTCTCGATTTCAGGAAGGTGAACGCGATTTCGAAGAAGGATGCGTATCCTCTTCCGTACATGGAAGGGATACTGGACAAATTACGATCGGCAAGGTACATTTCGACACTCGATTTAAGCCAAGCCTTCCATCAAATTCCGTTGGAAGAGTCCAGCAAGGAAGTGACCGCTTTTACGGTACCGGGGAAAGGCCTCTTTCAATTTACTCGAATGCCATACGGTTTATCAGGCGCCCCGGCCACGTTCCAGCGGTTACTTGACCGATTAATCGGTCCCGAAATGGAGCCTTGCGCATTCGCGTACCTCGACGACATAATCGTAGCTACTCCGACCTTCGAAGACCACTTAAAATGGTTGCGAAAAGTACTCGATCGAATACGGGAAGCCGGATTGTCGATAAATCCGGAAAAGTGTGAGTTTTGTCGCGAAGAAGTTAGATATTTAGGTTTCCGAGTAAATCGGAACGGTTTAAATGTAGATCCCGAGAAAATCGAGCCAGTATTGAATTACCCGGCGCCTAAAACGATTACGCAATTGCGCAGATTTTTAGGCATGGCGTCGTGGTATCGCCGATTTTTGCGCGACTTCGCGACAATGTCGACTCCACTTACGAAGTTGCTGAAAAAGAACGTACGATGGCACTGGGGAGACGAACAAAAGGAAGCTTTTGAAAAGCTGAAGTTAGAATTATCGTCTGCCCCAGTTTTATCAACGCCCGATTTCAGTAAACCGTTCGTTCTGCAAACCGACGCGAGTAGTTTCGGGATTGGAGCCGTATTAACGCAAACGATTGACGAGAAGGAACACGTCATTGCTTTTGCCAGCCGAACCCTATCGGATGCCGAAAGAAAGTACTCGGTGACGGAAAAAGAGTGCTTGGCAGTGGTATGGGCGATTCGAAAATACCGGCATTACCTGGAAGGGTATCATTTCACTGTGATAACCGACCATAGTAGTCTTAGATGGTTACACCATCTAAAAAGCCCTGATGGTCGCCTTGCTCGATGGGCTCTCGAACTCCTCGAGTACGACTACCAAGTCGTCCACCGCAAGGGTGCATTACACCACGTACCCGACGCTCTTTCGAGAATGTACGAGGGAGAAATCGGGGAGGACGCCGAAATTTCGACAATCGATGAGACTTCGGAGGTACCGAAACCTCCGACCGAATCCGCGAAAATACGGTGGTACGATAATCGGTTGGACCATGTAACGAAATACCCCGCGAAAAACGAGGGGTGGAAATCAGAAAACGGTGTGCTGTATCGATACCGACCGAACTCGTTTCTCGATCATCTAGTTCCCGATTTGAATGCGTGGAAAATCGTCGTTCCTCCACGCATGAGAATAGAAATCTTACGAGAAGTCCACGATGAGCCCCAGGCCGGACATCTCGGCGTCGCGAAGACCTACTTCCGGGCCAGTGAAAATTATTACTGGCCGGGGATGTATCTCGACACCCTCGATTACGTTAGGAAATGCGATACCTGTCAAAGGGGAAAAGTAGAACAACAAGCCCCGAAGGGATTGATGGGCCAACGAAGCATCCATGGCCCATGGAAAGTGGTCGCCGCCGATATCATGGGACCTTTTCCGAAAAGTACGGCAGGATATTCCTATGTCTTGGTGTTTCACGATCTACACACCAAGTGGATAGAGTGTGTACCGTTGCGAGCTGCTAACGCTAAAACCGTCGAGTTAGCTTTTGAGAAACAGGTTTTATACCGATGGGGATGTCCCGACATCTTCCTGTCGGATAACGGCACGGAATTCGCGAATAAACGATTAATCACCTTTCTCAAAGCTTTCGGTATCCATTTCGCGACGTTGCCAACGTATCACCCGCAGGCTAATCCGGTCGAACGAATGAACCGGGTGTTGAAAACAATGATAGCCTCGTATGTCGGGGGGGATCACAAACGTTGGGATGAGCATCTGCATCAATTTCAGTTCGCTTATAACACCGCGGTTCATAGCACACTGAAAATGAGTCCAGCTTTTCTTAACTTTGGACGACTCCCGTCACCGCCGAAATTCGCGAAACGGATAATCGAGGGGAACGTAACTATTCCAGTCCAAGATGCGAAGGACTGGACGGATCGAATGTTGCGCATGTCGGAAATTCACGACTTAACCCTGCAGTATCTCGAGGAAGCCCACGAAAAACAGGCTAAATATTATAATCAGGGAAGGCGCGATGTCCGATTCTCCGAAGGAGACATCGTTTGGAAACGAAATAGGATCTTATCCTCCGCGAGTCAATCGTTTACCGCGAAACTAGCCCCGAAGTACGATGGCCCGTATACCATCTCGAGAGTATTATCGCGAACAACGTACGAATTACGTAACCAAGATGGCGTAATAATCGGGAAACAGCATATCTCGGATTTAAAACCCGCGCGAATCGACAGCCCCGAAAAATCGCGGCGCGAAGTACTCGAAGAGGATCCTCCAGAATCGAAAGAAACCGAGACGGCGGAACCACAGCCTTCGACGAGTGAAAGCGGACCGAACCCTAAGAGGAAACGCGGAAGACCGCGAAAATTCCCGCGACCACCCGATCGGGTAGATAGAGAACCTACGCTTGATCCTAACCTGCATGATCCTCCTTCTACCCGCCGCTATAATCTTCGACGCCACTAGAGCAAGCTTTAGAGGACCCGAACTTATCGGATTATAAACCGCATAACGGAACGGAGAGAAGGGTAAATTTCTTTTCCCAATTTCATCGTAACATCCTGAAACCCGACTACCTTCAGACACGAGCAAGTAGGAAAACGTATAATGAGTTAATTTGTTCAATTTATTTTACTTTTTTTTTAGAATGAATCAACTATTATATGTTGACCATGGCATAATCGAGTCTGCTAATGATGTAACATTTAGTTTTCCAGACGAACCCGCTCGGACGGTAAGTGGCCCCTTCCGTCCTCCGGACGTTGTCTAAAGGGGGGGGAGTTTGTGACAGAGAACGATTCTCTGCCCCAAAAAGTCCCGTAACCCGTGACACGCGGAAACTCGGATCGATAATTAAGGTTAGGTACCGCGGTATATTGACAATTATCGATCCGACCTGGAAGTCCATCTAGTCTGTAAGGTAATAGTTTGTAAGATAACCTATTGCGTTCCGACTCAGTCGGTAAAATGTATTAGAGAACCGGCGCCAGATTCGAAATGGCGTATGATTTAGAATAGTACGATCGATATTGTGTAATCGGACCGATGGCGACATCGGTCGGCCGAAACCCGAAGTGTTAAGTACGGCACGCTGACCCCTCAAAGCAACGACGAATGAAGAGAGCTATGGAGCACGACACTTCCGGGAAGAAAACTCCGAAGTCCAACTCCACGACTGAAGATCCCGGAATCCCGAGGGAACTACTCGATACCCCGAAATTCACGCGGGACAGGAGGCCGAATATTCGGCGAGATCCCAGACAGCCGCATCCGGTTCCTGTGGGAGAGATACGATCCCTCTCGTACCGGGCGAGACTCTCAACGACTCGAGAGGTTCTCGCCAAATCGGAGAAGAAACCGGAAAACGGCAACTTCCACGTCGGATCGGAGAGTAGCTGCACGCTCGATTGCTCTCCGCGATAAATTTTGCCGATTTCTCGGAGACGTTAGCAGAAAAGGGACGTTACGTGAAACTCCCGTGTGCCCGAGAGGTTCGGAGGTTACCCGGATAGACCAGGAGAACGAACCGGGAGATATCGAAGCCCGGACGACCGAGTTTCCGAAGACGACCGGTGTACGGTAAGGGCCACCATCTTCCATATAAAGACGACCGAGTGGGCTCGGCGCTTCCCGGTTGCCAACGGGGAGCCCAAAAATCGATTTTGAGCGGGCTCAGCGTGCCCTGGTCGGCAATATTCTTTTATTTGTTATTTTCCTTTTGTTTCTATTCGAACTGAATATAGTTGCTTCTTTTTTTTATTTATTTTGCGTTTTTCTTTTTGCTTGACCGTGTCGAACCCTCCCCTCTTCCATATACTGGCTCAGCCGGAGCATTTTAGATCCCCGAAATCGTGGTACTTAGTACCTGGCGCCCAGAACCCCCTGAATTCTTTGCATGCAAATTTTTCAGGACCGAGATCAACGGAGATCGGGGTTACGAGACCCCCCTTTATAGTGACGTCGAAAATACCACGTCACACAGTTAAGAATTTATTTGTTAAATCCTAACATCTATCCTCCTCTTATAAATTGATTTGAAGCTGGGTCTCCAGTTAAGAGTTTATTTATTGAATCCCAAAATCTATCCTTTTCTTTCCAATTAATCTGACAAGGAGAGTAACAGGGTGATGGGTCACCGATTTTCTTCAAACTTTGCACACTTTTAGTAGTCCACTAGGACAATATAATGTCCAAATATTAAGGCGTACTACTCAAGCGTTTTCGAGAAAATCGCAAGCGAAGTTTGATGCGTCGCTTATATTCCCTTGCGTTACCATCGTTAACAAGCAGCGGCGATGGCCGAGTGGTTAGCGTTCTAGCTTCGTAACCGCTAGATCGCTGGATCGAGTCCCCTTTCGTACCTATTTTTTTTTTTTTTTTCGTACATTATTACATGTATATTATTATTTAAAGGAAATATAATGAGATAATATATTTATTTGCATCATTTTTTATTACCATATTTAAAATTGTGAATGAATAAAGGACGAAAAGCATTGATTTTCATTCAATATTCTTATTTATTAAATAAATAATAACAAAAAAATAAAAGACAACGAAACATAATTAAATTTTATAATTAATCGTAAAATGCATCTTGGGGATTGCAAACCGTAGGTTGATACTTATCATATAAACAGGGGAAACATAAAGTGTTTTGGCACATTGGGTTACGTTTAGGAGGTATCACTTTCACTGTAGTACAACTAGGAAGACCTACGTCATCGCTAGAAATTTCATTTTACAATGCAGGGTTTGTTTGACCCCCCAAGAAAATATAATTAATAAAAACTGTTTCATTAAATTGTCCACAGTTTTCTGTACTCTGGGCCCAAACTTTTCTGTGGGTTCTTGCAAGCACAAGAACACGTGCGGTAGAAAATCCCCCAACAAGGAAAGTTTGGGCCTAGAGTACAGAAAACTGTGGACAATTTAATGAAACAGTTTTTATTAATTATATTTTCTTGGGGGGTCAAACAAACCCTGCATTGTAAAATGAAATTTCTAGCGATGACGTAGGTCTTCCTAGTTGTACTACAGTGAAAGTGATACCTCCTAAATGTAACCCAATGTGCCAAAACACTTTATGTTTCTCCTGTTTATATGATAAGTATCAACCTACGGTTTGCAATCCCCAAGATGCATTTTACGATTAATTATAAAATTTAATTATGTTTCGTTGTCTTTTATTTTTTTGTTATTATTTATTTAATAAATAAGAATATTGAACGAAAATCAATGCTTTTCGTCCTTTATTCATTCACAATTTTAAATATGTTTGTGGTAATAAAAAATGATGCAAATAAATATATTATCTCATTATATTTCCTTTAAATAATAATATACATGTAATAATGTACGAAAAAAAAAAAAAAAAAAAATAGGTACGAAAGGGGACTCGATCCAGCGATCTAGCGGTTACGAAGCTAGAACGCTAACCACTCGGCCACCGCCGCTGCTTGTTAACGATGGTAACGCAAGGGAATATAAGCGACGCATCAAACTTCGCTTGCGATTTTCTCGAAAACGCTTGAGTAGTACGCCTTAATATTTGGACATTATATTGTCCTAGTGGACTACTAAAAGTGTGCAAAGTTTGAAGAAAATCGGTGACCCATCACCCTGTTACTCTCCTTGTGAAACTGGGTTTCCAGTTAGAATTTAAGTCCTCATTCGAAGCTGGACCACCAGTTAAAATTTAACCCATTTATTTTCTTCCCTTACTAGTGGGTAAACCTAAATCGATCGGAAGGGCAGCCCGCGACCGAAGGCGACTCATCGCCCACCTACAAAAGTACGGGATTCACGGTCCCCTTCCCCAACCTAATATTAAAGGGGGAATTTCCGTGGAGTTGTGGGAAACGAAAGAAAAACCGCAAAGTCCCAAACCACAGCAGGAAGAGGAAAACTGCGTCGAAGAAGTAGGAATTGTGGGAAGAGTCCCATCTCCTATCCCTTACCCCTTAATTCCCTGTATCCCAATAAGTCCCCCACAATTAACTCCTCCTCCTCCTCCTCCTGCTCTTGTTCCGATCCCGGAAACCTCCCAAATTTCCCCGAAAACTCGTTCCTTCCTGGAGACCGATAGGTACAAAATCCGTCCGGGACCTCCCCCCACTCCTGGAAGATCGGGGTACAACGGCGATGAATACGAGGAAAGTCGATATTGGGAAATTACCCTAAAACGAAATGCAAAAATAACGCCGGGATTATTTAAATTATTAAAAACCTCGGACTTAGACCGCATCCGATTTCGATTAGGAAACGACACATCGCGGTACTTTTCAATAGCGTATTTTAAAGACTGTCTGGGGTCCGAACCCAGTCTTTGTATATTAGATCATATTGAATTATAAAACAAATAAATTAAATTTCCTTGTCTATTTTTAATTCCAATAATTTCCTATCCCTAAATTAATCTTTCCACTAACTCAAAACAGAAACTAAGTCTTAAACCATATTTGAATTAACGTCCAATGCCACAATTTTAAAACGAGACATCTATTTTCTTATTTCCTTTTCATTAGATTTACCTTAATAATAAAAACGAATTTACACAACTCTGTATTAGAAAAAAAAAATAATAAAACTCCTTTTTATGTATATTCTTTATTATTCTAATTATTGAAACGAGAGTGTAAACTAGTCCTTAAGAACCCCTACATATAATCTACGATTACTGTGGGACGATAATCACAAGATTTTGTAGAGATAACGAAAATCTCCCTTTTATTTATAAAACGTTTATTTGATACATACATACATACATACCCTATCATAAGAACCATGCAAATAAAAAATGAGCGAAAACTCAGATAAGATCCTAACAAGAGGACAAGCGAAAAATTTAAAAAATACCCCCATTTTAGCATCAGGCTTACCCCCAAGGACACGTGCGTCCACAAGTACCCCCTTGCGAAAGGAAAATCTACCTGAGGGAAGTAATTTAGAAGAGGTAGTTGTAGATACCCTTGTAGATGCATCAAGCGAGTCCGAGAAAGAATCTCCTAATCTTACAAGCAGCACTTTAGGCTCAAATACCCCGACAACAGACTCATCAACTTCTGTAACCCAAACACACACCATTATAGATCAAGAAGAGAACGAATTTATTCAGGAACTTTTGAACATCGAATCAGAAGAAGAACTTCAGGACCACCGCGAGCGTCTGAAGGATCTTAGGTCATTTTCAGGAAATTACGAAAATTCCAATAAACCCCCTTTTACCAAAAGAGAAAATTTGATTGTAAATTCCGCGAAGCAAGAATTCACGGGAAAAATGGATAATCTTGCGGTAAAACAAGCTATCCAGCAAATTCCAAAATTCGATGGAAATAATATTAATGTATTAGATTTTATAAAATGCTGCGAGGAAGCATTAACAATGGCCCCCAGATATAATAGCGAAATAACAAAGTTAATTAGAGGGAAACTTTTTGGAGAAGCCCGGAAAGCCGTTTTTGGAGAAGAATTCCCGAATTTAGCATCATTTACAGAAGCCCTAAAAAAGTTGTATTCACAAAAGAAAACTATTTATGAAGCGGAAGGCGACTTATCTAGCACCCGTATGGAACCGGCCGAAAATTTAGCCTCTTACATAGGAAGGATTAGAACGATAAAAAATCAAATCGAGGATGCTCACCGTGACGCATCTGAAGAACAATCGTTATCCTCAAAAACTAAGGAAGAAATAGATAAAAGGGTAACTAGTTTTTTTATACGGGGTTTAAAACCCGAAATAGCAGATAAAATGGATAAACAGGAATCACTTACCGAAGCCATAAATAAGGCCCTTGACATCCAGTCAGAACTGTTAACACGAGAACAACTCCATGGGAAATCGGAACTTGTAGAAATCCTTACTCTTTTAAAAGAAAAGCTACCTGACAAAACGAAAGAAACAGGAGTTTATCCCGTTCATTGGGAAAGCATTACCTGTCAGCTATGTAAAAGAAAGGGACATACGGCAGAATATTGCAAAGAATGGCACGCAAAGCCTAAATCACTTGACGTAACTTGTCAAATTTGCAAAAAGCTCGGGCATGAAGCCGACAAATGCTTTAAATTAAACTCATTCAATAATTTTAGAAGTAATAACAATAATCCCAGTCGAAATAATACGCGAGTAGAATGCCAATACTGTAAACGATTAGGACACTCCGCAGATAATTGCTTCCAATTAAATAGGAGAAATCTTGGAAATAATAGCAGCAATAATAACTTCAACAGGGAGCATAACCCGCGATTAGAATGCAGTTATTGTAGGAAAATAGGACATACATTACAAGAATGTAGGAAACGAAAGTATGATCAAGCAAATAGGTCGGGAAACGGACACAACCCTTCGGGAATGGGTGCCACCGCAGGGACGAACCAGCAAGAAACAGTGCGCCCTTCAAACGATACCCCATCATAAGAAATGCTTACGTAAATCTATCGCCAATTAGTAATCTTCCCACTATTATTTTAAAAGACAAAATTTTAATTTCACCGTGCAGCGTAATGTTGGATACTGGAGCAGGCCCTAATTTATTAAAAATTGGACGCCTAGCAAAGGATATCCTTATAAATAAACATGAGTTATTGAGACTCAACGGCATAACAAATCAAACTGTCACCACCCTGGGAAAGATAAATGTAACAATTTTAGGATGTTACACCTCCATTCATTTAGTCCCGGATAATTTTCCTATTTATGCTTCTGGGATAATAGGATCAGAATTCTTTGAACAAAATAATGTATTAATTGATTATAAAAACAGATGTTTAAAATTTTCACAATTTATTATACCATTTGAAACTCCAAATAATATAACTATAAATGCAAATAGTATATCTACCTTTCCAATCAAAATAGTAAACCCAGAAATTAAAGAGGGATACTTTCAGCCCTTTACATTAGGACCTGGATTAGTCGTGAGAAACGATATAATCACAAACAAAAACGGTATCGGTTATGTAGAAGTAACAAATTCAAAAAATTTCGATGTTGAAGTTCCAGTTCCCCGATTAACACTTCACCCCTTTAAAGAAACTACGCGATTTCAAAAGACGACAACAAGTGACGAACGTTTATTTCCCATTCAGGATAGTTTATTAGCAGTACAAAACGATTCACAGTTGTCCCCAGGAGATGATTCAATTTCAGAATGCAGCCAATTTCCACATAATTCGATATATGATGATCATTTCGATGACCAGAATATAGACTCCATTTCAGTTGCTCCAGATAGATTAGAATTAACAAAGAAACAATTACGCTTAAATCATTTGAATGAAAAGGAAAGGACTCATGTTGAACAATTAATAGCCGATAATTTAGATAGATTTCATTTAGAAGGCGATAAATTAGGAGCCACTTCCATTCTAGAACATAGGATCCCCACCACAGATGATGTGCCCCTTAACACGCGCCAGTACAGGTATCCACCCGTTCATAGGGAAGAAATAAATAAGCAGGTTAATGATCTTTTACAGCAGGGAATTATTCAGAACTCTACTTCCCCTTATAATACACCAGTATGGATAGTACCCAAGAAACCCGATTCTAAAGGAAATCAAAGATGGCGAATGGTACTAGATTTTAGAGCCTTAAATGAAAAAACAATAGGTGACGCGTACCCTTTACCCAACATTACAGATATTTTGGATCAAGTAGGTAACTCAGTATATTTTTCAACGTTCGATTTAGCTTCAGGTTTTCATCAGATAAAAATGAGTCCAGACGATAAACACAAAACAGCTTTTTCCACCCCTTTCGGCCATTATGAATTTGTTAGAATGCCTTTTGGATTGAAAAACGCTCCCGCAACCTTTCAACGGTTAATGGACTTAGTACTTTGCGGATTACAAGGCAGAGAATTGTTTGTTTATATAGATGATGTAGTTATTTACGCAAAAACTATTGAAGAACACGATCGGAAATTTAACCTTTTAATGGAAAGATTAAGGGATGCAAATTTGAAATTACAAGCCGAGAAGTGTGAATTTTTAAAGAAGGAAGTGACATATTTAGGACATGTAATTAGTGGAGAAGGTGTGAAACCAGATAAGAAAAAAATAGAGGCTGTTAGAAATTTTCCCAGACCTAAAAATCCAAAAAACATAAAACAATTTTTAGGATTGGCCGGATACTACAGAAGATTTATTTATGGGTTTTCAAAAATTTCTTTACCTTTGACAAATTTGTTAAAAAAGGATGTCCCTTTCGATTGGGGGGAATCTCAAGAAAAAGCTTTTGCTACCCTTCGAAATTTACTATGTAAGGAACCAATTTTACAATACCCCGATTTCTCAAAACCTTTCATTTTAACTACCGACGCATCGGGTTGCGCTATAGCAGGTATACTCAGCCAAGGAAAGATAGGCGAAGATAAGCCAATACACTACCACTCTCGCGTTTTAAATTCAGCAGAAAAGAATTATTCCACTACAGAAAAGGAACTTTTAGCAATTGTACATTGTGTACACTATTTCAGATCTTACCTTTATGGCAGACAATTCACGCTAGTTACTGATCATAAGCCTTTAGTTTGGTTAAATTCCGCAAAAGACCCTACATCGCGACTTATGAGATGGCGATTAAAATTATTAGAATATGAATACAAGATTGAATATAAAGCTGGTAAATCAAATGTTAATGCAGACGCCCTTTCAAGAAATCCCATAACGAACGCGAATAAAGATAACATAGAAAATCCAGTATTAGTGGTTACTCGAAATATGGCCAGAGCAAAAAAGGTTGAAGAATTAGAGGCCGGGCCCTCACGGATAAAAGAATTGATTAAAAAGAAAAAAGTAAAGAATAAAAGGTTTACTCATAAAAAACGAAAAAATAATGATGAAGAAACAGATGACGAAATCTCTCAAATTTCATTTAGTATACCAAATGCTGCCTTGCGACGTTCAAAAAGACTAATGGGCAAAACTTGTTCTAATTCACGCGCAACCTCGGATAGTGATAATTCTATTAACGATACAGGGTCTTTATGTGAACCCTATTGGGAAGTAAAAGTCACTACTGCTTCGGGTGTTGAATCCGAAACGAGGAGTCCGTCAGGAACTAGAAGTTATACCCCTATGTCTACCGTAACTAGCGAACAAGGAAGTCTCGTAAGCCCTTCGTTAAGTGGCAGAGATTCAGATAGTATTGGAAAAGGTGATCAGGAAGATAACTCGTCAGATGAAGAAAGAAATGATAGAAATAAGGTTTTCCGCAAAGAAAACCACATAGTGTATTTTATTACACATCAGGGTAAACCATTTGATTCAGGTTCAAGAGAACTCTCTGAATATGGGAAACTCCCTGTCCACAAAAACGTAAAAATTGGGGTACCCAATTGTGTAAAAGTTGGAAGGTACTATTTTATTGGATTACCTATAGGAAAGGTAAATAATGAGGTTGATATTATAGAAAAGTTGGGAGAAGTAACTAATCTGATTATTGCACTACGTGAAGAAATAGAAAATCTTGAATTAAAATCATTTACTGTTATAAAGTCAAGTAATATTGGTAAAATACCATGGAATTTTATTGTTCAAGAACTCCAAGATAAATTTATGGAGTCAAATACTAAAGTAAATATTTGTCATAGCGGTTTAGAGTACCCAGCAGAAAATGAGAGATTAACGATAATTGAAGAAGCTCATGGTTCTATGTTAGGTGGCCATAAAGGTGTTACCAAAACTTGTAAACGTATACAACAGAAGTATACCTGGAGGAAGTTAAAAGTAGATGTTATCGATTATATACGACAGTGCACACACTGTCAAATTAAGAAACTCGTTCGTGTTAAGACAAAACAACCTATGATCATCACCGATACGCCCGGTGTAGCCTTTGACAAAGTAGCCATGGATATGGTTGGGCCCTTACCCCGAACGGAAAATGGAAATGTATACATACTAACTGTCCAAGATTTACTAACCAAATACTCAGTAGCGATCCCCTTGCCAGATGGTCAAGCTTCAACAGTAGCTGACGGTTTTGTAAGAAGATTTATCTGTATTTATGGCGCTCCTAAAGCAGTACTTACTGATCAAGGAACAAATTTCTTAAGCGCCCTAATGAGGCAAATAGCCAAATTATTCAAATTTAAAAGAATAACAACGACTTCATATCACCCACAAAGTAACGGGTCATTAGAGAGATCGCATCATGTATTGGCAGAATATTTAAAACAATATGTAGATGAAAATGGAAACTGGGATGAACTTTTAGAATTTGCAATGTTCTCTTACAACACAAGTGAGCACGAAGGTACAAAATATACCCCTTTTGAACTAATTTTTGGGCGACAGTCTACAGTCCCCTCCAGCTTATCGCTTAAAGAAAACGAAAGGTTTGATACATATGGAGATTATCTAGTCCAGTTAATTACCGGGCTCCGAGCCGCGCAAGAAATAGCTAAACGAAATCTAATTTCAGCAAAAATTCGTTCCAAAACTTATTATGATAGAAAGTTGAAAAATCAGAATTTTCAACCAGGAAATTTTGTTTTCTTACTTAAGGGTCCCAAATCCCATAAATTCGGAGACCAGTATTCTGGACCCCATGAAGTTTTAGAAATCCTAGAAAACGGAAATGTCAGAATAAAAATAAACCGTAGTTCAAAGGTTGTTCATGCAAATAGACTAAGAATCTCGCACATCAGCGGTTAACAATTCTATTCATTATTCAAAAATAAAAGAAACAAGGAAAATGTTAGAAAATCTTTTATCACGAGAACCCTTTTCATTTTATGCAGCCACGAGCGCGAGTATTTAAGATGGCGCCACGAGTACCCGACTGTGAGAACCCAATACCAAGACCGATCGACGAAGAATCACGAGACGCCAATCATTTTTATATCCCACTTCGTGAAATGATTTGCGTAAAGGGAACAGTTTATCGAAGAAATGATTCACCATACACTCTGTGCGAAATATGCTACGCAAGACTACCACTCCCAGTACAATGTTATTATTGCCCCGAATTCGATCATTACATGATAACCATGAGAGAATTGGTATCGGACCCACCTCGTTGCCTTAGGTGTGACGGTTTATGCCCAGACCTTGCACCTGCAGAAAGCTGCGATGAATGCATAGCAGTCCACATTCTTTCTACATCACACTAGCAAAATGTTTGTGATATATTCTAGCTGCTCCACTATGTTGCCGGAATGGGACAACTCGCTTCCATCAGAAGGCGCGGAATTAGCCGAACCACCAGCGGAACTATTAATAAATAGCTTAGGAATAATGTGCTGCGTAAAAACGGAATTCTATGAGAGTATATTAACAAAAGTAAAAGTTTGCAACCGATGTTTCATGGAAAGGCATAGCCAGCGTGATCCAAGATTCATCATCGTAAAGAAACACATGACAATAAAAAGAACAGTTGTGTTGGCCCTCCCAAATTGCCTCTTTTGCGAAAATATAGCACAAACTATAATCCCTGCAGATAGATGCTCTCACTGTTCTGGGATGTATCCCGTAACTTATAAAAGAGTCATGTGCGGTGAATTTGTTGAAATACAGAACCTATAGATGAAAAGATTATCTTCAGAAGAAAGGTGGATTGAGTAGCCTAAACCAACGAAGATGACTTTTCAACCATAAAAAAAAAAGAGGCAAGATCTAAAAGGAGACACTGTTTGCACATAGGCAATTATGAATCAACCAACCATGGAACGCCAGCCAGAAGATCCAATCTATGATGAAGTCAGAACGCGACCAGTCTCCTGGATAGAACAAGAAATGAATACTCTCAACGGCGAAGCAAAAATACAACCCTTATCAAGAGGCAAACTGGAAGAGATATGCAACAAGATCAGGGAGCAACAAATAAGGGCAGCAATCTCTATTAATCATTACGATGTAGTGAAAACCAGACCGGTAATATTTTCACCCCCCGACCAGCAGGAAAACACCAAAGATGAAAATATCTATGAAGAAATCCACACCAGACCAGAACGGAAAAGGAAAAGTGCGAATCCTCTGCATCTTTCCACGATATTAGAAGAACCACCTATATACATGTCCATGGACGGGTCATCCACGACCAAGCTCCATGAAATTCTAAAGAGATTGAAATTAACCGAGGAAACACCAAGAGATGTCAGCGAATACATAGCATGGAAACCAAGGGAACAAACCAAAACTAAAACACCTGAAAGACCAACAACATCATATTGGTTCTACAAACCACGAAATCACGTAAAATATCATATGTATCGGTCACTACGAATTTCAAAAACGTTCCGTTGCGAGACAGGAGAATTTTTTGAACACAGGAAATCTGGATACATCGCCTGTATTCGATGTTACCTCTTCAGGGCAAAGAAGCAAACTTACTGGGACGACTACAAATACCAAAAGGTACACTGGATCTCACGAACGCCGTTATCACTCAGATGCAAGGAATGTTACGAAGACATCATTACGAACAAAGGAATTCAAAAATGCTCAGCTTGCACTCATTATTATAAAAATGAAAAGAGGAAATTACTCCTAGAAGGAACGAAAGTAATAGAAATAATCTCAACCATTTAACCGAATCAATTGTAATAAATAATCCTTGTTTCTTTTAAAATAAAATTTAATAATTCACATTTATAATAAGGTATATTTTTAATCAATTAACCTCCAATTTCAACCATGAATAATTCTAATCTTTAATTTTAGAAATAGTTATTATTATTATTACTATTATTATTATTTAAGAATGCAATAAAGAGAAGCAGTACCCAAGCTAATATAGCGCTGCTTTCCTTTCAGTTATCATGAAGAACGACTTAATCTCCCTAATATGGATGACGATCCAGATCGCAGTAGTCAACGGTCTAATAGGCTACGAATGTGGCGTGAACCATTCGAATATGACAACTTTAGATTTATTGAAAGTAGGAAATTGCCAGATACCTTTGACCAAAGTCAACGCAACTAAAGTTTATATACAAGTTCTCCAGCTAAACGCTTTTACACAAACCGAGGTTATACAATGTATGGTTGAAATAAATAGAGATATTAATTACTGTGGAATGCATTCACATACGTCAATAGTAACAAATGGCAAAATGGAATACTTAAAGGAAATCAGTCGAGAAGAATGTAGAAGAATGCATTTTGGCCGAGGGTATAGAATCACAGATAATGTCTACATTAACGAATTGAAAATCAACCACACACAACATTATACTGTCCTTTTAGCAGGAAGCTTAACTTCCGACGGTGTTTGCAAAGGTGAACATTACTCTGATAACTACGGATCCTGGTATAATGTAGTAGTACAAGCAGTAGTAAAAATAAAATTACAATCGTATACCACCAAAGTTAACTTAGATGACAACGAAATCTCCCTACGATCAGGAGTAGTTTGCCAATTTTCTTCAACGCAATGCATGGATGAAGAAGGAGGATACACCTTTTGGAATTCTTTACCTCAAGATAATTGCCGTTTCGATAAATACGAAGTACTTTACGAAGGAAATTCTCAAAGAGTTGAAGACATAACTTCAGACTTTCCACAAACCATATATTCATTAGTTACCGAAAAAACAACCTTCGCACTCGCTCAACAGGAAATATCTAACATTTGCGGATATAAAGTCATTCGGACAGAACACCCTAAATTAATCATATTCGAAACTCAACCAGGGTATTTATTTCCTGGAGGAAAACAAAGATCTACAAGTAACCTCGACCTATTCATATACATGAATTCAAAATTTGTATACATTGAAAGACACATCCGAGACCAAGTAAATGAATTGTATCGAGATGTTCTGAAACAGCGTTGTGAGTTAGAAAAACAAGTACTACAAAATTCCTTGATTTTAGCAACATTATCACCTGATGAATTCGCCTTACGTTTAATGAAAGGACCAGGTTATATGGCAATTGTCACTGGAGAAGTCGTCAATATTATAAAATGCATCCCTGTGCAGGTACAGATTAGAAACTCAGACGAATGTTACAATGAATTACCTGTACGAAAAGGAAATCAGAGTTATTTTCTACGTCCAAGAACACATATCCTACAAATGACAGGAACGCAAATTGGTTGTAACCCAATTCTACCCCCTATGTATCTTATCGACGATTCATGGTATAAAATTACGCCAAGATTAATTGAAACTTTGTCCCCCAATGTCATGGAACCAAATTCACACGCAACTTGGAAATACGTTAGCCCTGGACAATTAGCTGTTAGCGGTATTTATAGCCCTCAAGATATCGAAAATTTAAGAGACCACATAATGTTTCCAGCAGAAAAACCAGCAATTCTAAATTCAATTGCAAGAGGAATCATGGGAAAATCCGTCATAAATCAAGGAGAGTCACTCATGCATTTGATATCAGAAGAGGGCTTAGAAAAAATAGCTGTCACTGCTTGGGATAAGGCTATCAACGGATATTTGAAATTCGGAGCATTTACCTCCGCAATATTTGGGACAGTAGTAATAATACAAATAATAAAATTAATAATGGACACTATAATTAGAGGATATACACTTCACACAGTGTACGGATGGTCTATACACCTATTAGGAGCACTTTGGGATTCAGTAACCCACCTAATCCTACAAATTGGAAAGACAAATAAGGATAATATGGAACAACCAAAATCAACGGAAGAAAAATTGAACGACACCAAAAAAGAAGATGAAAGCGAACAAGAAAATGTGCCATCCGTCCCCCTATACCCAGTCCATGAACTAAATCCATACTATCCCCAAAATTACTTCAGAAACAACTAACTTCATACAATAACCACCACATTCTCTAATTACATTACAGATCGTTCATTTTTTTCTTTCATCTAAACATTATGGAACCCGATCTACTATCAAGCATCTCAGCCACCATCACCTAAGAAGTTCTCTGCATTAAAGGAAGCATACTTTCGGAAGCAAATGGAGGCGAAAAATATTGTCAACAATGTATTGAACAAAGGGGATCTAGTCAACCGATCGTAACGACCGACCTTCATTACATAGGATTTAAAGAAAACAACATCTTATGCGCAACTTGCAAAAAACCCCTATTAACAGAACAAAACTTTTTATTATGCGACCATTGTCTTGCACTTTACGACCACGAACCTACACAAATAGAAGCTAATACAGAAATGGTGACTCAAAAAAATTTTTTATATACTAATTTTATACAGGGATATTTATCCGCCACAGCCGCCACGTACAGAAACATATTAAATGCGATAAAACCAGAGATAGGGAGTAATCAAACAAGACAAATAGATAGTACAAAATTTACATGTATTCGACGAACCTATTTCGAAAATATAAGAAGAAAAACGTTATATTGTTGCAATTGCTACATTATGGTGAAAAAGGCAAAATCCTTTGAACTACCAAAAATAGAACATTTCCTCTTGGAAGGGGAATTCACTTTACAAGTATGTAGCGTCTGTAAACATTCAATAGATATTACCACTAACCCGTCACACTGTTTAGCATGTAAATATATTCTCGAAACATATTTTCCCATATTACCAAAAAAATTTGTACACTCCGAAAAAATGGTACTCAACATAGGAGGGACCTGTATAGAATATTATTAAACGCCGAGGACGACGTTTTTCGCGATGGGGAGCCATTACCCAAAAATTAGAAAATTCACAATTATACAACGAGTCCAGTTCTTCCACTATTAATAATTAAAAAAAAAATAATAAAAAATAAATAAATAAATAAAAAAAAAATATTAATATAAAATATAATAATAAAATTTTTCTAGAATAATAAATACACACATTTATTGTAACACAATCTGAGGAAAAGCAGGGATTGCGAAACATTTAATTAGAAAAAATAATAAAATATTTTAATAAACATTCTTTTTCAAATATATAATTAAATTAACAATTATAGAACCCTTTCTTTTCCTCCATAATAACTAACATTTATAAGACCAACATTTATAAACAACGTATATACTTCAAAATGGGATACTAATACGCTTAATTGTTCTTAAGCTTCTAATTATAATATTAACAAATAAAATAAGTACAAAGAAATATCACTGGTGATGTAAGCTATAACTAAATGAAATTCCTACAATAAATATATGATGCATCCAGAAAGAAAGTCATCGCTTCATTCAAGTCCTCTCGATAAATCTTCTTCCTATTTAACATCATATTAATACTCATCAAGCATATCAGAAAAACTAACATTTAGTTTAAGACTGAATAATGCAATGAAGAGTTCCAGGAATCAAAAAATACAAAACTCAAAAGAATCAACAATTTATCAATACCAAGTACTGGAGAAAACCAAAATTGCTAAAGGAATCAAACAACTTGTGGAAGCCCAATGAGTCAAAATGGATAACCCTCCTTAGAGAGAAGTTCCAAACACAGGTTTATAAGTCCAAATAATTCCTCAACCTACCTTCTAACAAGCTATAAATTTATTTTTAGAAAATGGGAAATAAAGTCAGTAGTCGACCAAGAAGCTACTCCAAACCCGAAAGCTGGTCCAGACGAGGGAAAAACTCAAAGCCAATCTGCTTAACAGGAGTTACGTACTATTGCCCAGGAATAAAGGACAATATACTCTGCCCAGAATGCTATCATTGGCGGTTTCCCGAAGGAAACCCATATTTCTACAAGGACAACAACCACCTCCTACTACTGGAAAGACATCTGTACAATTCCTGGAAACCACCACGATGTGAAGTTTGCCTGGACGACCCATTCGTAAAGAAACCAGCCAGGAAATGCGAAATTTGCACCTACGAGCTGAAGAGATCGCAAAACCTACTCCAGTTTGGGGCAATCGAAATAGGAAATCGAAGTAACGACGAGGACGTCGATTTTCAACAACGGCGGAGGTGTCACGTCGCGCGACATACCTCCCTGTAGGATGACGCACACTATAATATTAAGACAAATAAAATAAAAACCACTTAGTTATAAGGTATTACATACGGACAGGAAATTACTTTAAAATATAATGAAACTAAACTCTAAACGCAAATGAATCGTTGGACGTTTCCTGCACTCCAGATACCTTTATAATTAATGAGTTCGACGAATTCCTCTAATTAATTAAAGAAATAAAAACAAGAAAAGACAATTTAAAGAAGCAGCTGGTAACTAGGATGACTAAACCCAGTCATAAATATGTCACTTTTAAAGTCACTGTTAAAAGCTAAATATCTAAAACTATATACTCAACACAATTTCACGGAAAATCATCGGTCAAGCGGAACAATGTATACCGAATTGCCGACACCGACAACAGCAGAGCGCCCAAAAAAGGAGATAATTAGGTGGAAAAGTGTCCGAGGAAAGGATATATCAATAATTTTATTACTATTGTCAGAGTGCAGGAAAGACAAAAGCCGCGGAAGACAAGTAGCAAGGAATTGCTTTTAGTAAATTTAGAGGATATAATTACCCCCGCCTCCTAGTTATAGGTTTCTACAAATATATATAAACCCTTAAAATTTTCGGGAGAATCAGTCCTACCGTGATCCTCACCGAAGTGCTGCCCATTTGCACCTTCGAATTTATAAAACACGGCGATATATTCTATTGGCGATATATTATATTGAGAAATTAAGTTTAGTATACATCGCGTTTTAGTTCATTGTAAGAAAAATAAAGGTGCAATAAAAACCGAATATAAATTCTATCATAGTCTATTTAATTCGAAACACATTAAGTTTGTGACTGCATCCTTTCCCGACGTCATCTACTACCAACGCCTGCTGCCCCGACGGAGGACTCGATTGGGACCATCTACCTTTCGGCACAACACCAATTGTTCGACCCGTTTGAATTTACAAAGCTTTAAAGGTATTTTTAATTCAATATTAAGAGTGGTTCCTTTCCAATTTTTTTGAGGATAGGGCAAAATACATCCCATCAGGCACATTTTCGTCATTAACAATCCCAAATTTCCCCATCAAACTAATTCGGCCCAGCCCGGAGTTTTGTCGCATAGACAGATATACTCGAAGGGGCTACGTTGTCAGGATAGGGCTTTACTGGCCTGCCGAGGTGGCATAGGTTGTGCCAAAGAGTAAACCTGCCTAGGACGTAACACTCCTTCAGAAATCGAAAAAAATATGGCCGATTTAAACCTAAAAAACGTGAAAATTTTTGAAAAAGAATTTGTTTGGGATTTTTTTTTGCAATGTTACCGAAAAGAATTCATGCTATAAACGTGATCAAGGGTGATCACGATAGTTAAAGTATATCAGGAAATTTTTATGTAATCATTGAACCACTCCTTTTTACAATATGGCGGCAAAAACGTAAAAAATTTACAATAAACTAAGCTAATTATTTTTCTCGGAAACTATTGAGTTTAGTGAAAAAGTTTATAGAATAAAAATTTTTTTCCAACTTAGAATTAATTAAAGAATACTCTCAAATTTTTCCAGAATTTTCGGAGACAATTTTTTATTTTCTGAAAAATTCGGAAAATTCAATTTTCCAAAATATCTCGAAAAATTCTGAAAAAATTTGAGGATGTTCTTTGATCGATTCTAAGATATACTATAAACTTTTTCACTAAACTCAATAGTTTCCGAGAAAAAAAATTAGCTTAGTTTATTGTACATTTTTTACGTTTTTGCCGCCATATTGTAAAAAGGAGTGGTTCAATGATTACATAAAAATTCCCTGATATACTTTGTAACGTGGAAAATTTATCCCGTTACTTTATTTAGTAAAAATCTCGTATTTCTTGCAAATTAGGTCTTTCTTTTTGTCTTCCTGCGATTCTTTCGGAAATTCAGGGTATCGGGAAATTGAAAACTAGAACAGTGCTCAGAAATCTCCCGGGAACCTGAAAAACTATTATACTTTATTATTTGCAATATTGTATTTTTCTTTTCGATTCTTTTATTGAATTATTTTTGATAATTTTGATAATTTTTACGTTACCGAATGTTCCTACCTAACGCTGACACCTCACTTCTTTCCCCTCCAATTTCCTTGCCAAGAAGTCTACGAAGATCGGAACAAAGAAGAGATTGGAGAAGAGAGAGAGGACTAGAGGCTCGATCAACAACGGGAAAGAAGAAGAAGGAAGACTCCCATAGCCGCTCATGACAGCGTTATCAGAGAAGGAAGGACGAACTACCGACTCCCAGGAAAGACAAAGAGAAGGATGTCACAGATCTATCGCCTACAGCCATCTAGCGATTTAGCAGGAATGGGTCGATAAGAGAAAAATGGGTCGATGTCCTAATTATCGCCCGAGCAATTATCGTAATTCCCGATTCCAGCTACGAAAAGGATGGCGCTATCGATAGCAGCTCGAGGAGACCGAAATCGACGCTCCTCAGAGATTTCTGAGCCCTTCCGAAGTGAGGATCCATTTTCTGGTGCCGGAACATTAGTGCCTTCTGGAGAAATTCACTTTCTTTTTTGGGAATTTTGCCGTTCTGCCGATTTGGAAGCTTTTCTTTGGAGATCTATCGTCGGGGTGAGTGCCTTCAACGGGTCTCATTTGTGATTTTCTTGGCATCCCGTTTCCTAACTCCTATCGCTATCTTCCTCATAAATACCTTCATAACTATCTCCCTTCGCGAATTTCAAATTAAAACGGAATTTAATTGTTAGTCCGAGGGTTCCCGACTATCTCTTTCTTTTGTTGTTCATTTTTGTCTTCACGAGTTACGGAATAAAATCTATGTTTTCTTGTTGTTATTTATCTAGAAAAAGTCGTCTGGATTGTTCATTTTGATTTTTATCCTACCTAATACAGACAACGGATTCCCTCTGAGTGGGTCTTACAGCTCACGCTATGCTAGACCGGGCCCCCTCAGAGCAAATCCGTGTCCGCAAGGACTGGCGCCCAACATAATATCTATTTTTCATTTTTTTTTGTTTTGCACTCATTTTTAGCGAAAAGTTCTGAGTGTGGCAATTTGTGCCGCGGTTGCGTAACCCATCTTAATTAGTGAATTTTGGTTTTTCTTTATGGCCGCTCTCGTTGTGAGCAACCGCGCTACAACTTTAACTATTGTGATCACCCCTAATCACGTTTATAGCATGAATTCTTTTCGGTAACATTGCAAAAAAAATCTAAAAAAATTTTTTTCAAAAATTTTCACATTTTTTATGTTTAAATCGGCCGTATTTTTTTTCCTTCAAGTCTAATCGGAATTTGAGCCCGGATTCTGAAGGAGCATGAAATTCTACGTCGGAATATGTGAAATCGAAATTTGTTCAATAATCGTGTTGAAGGTTCGCCAAAAAATCGGGACGCTTCGGCGTTAATGGATTAACACGTATACAGATACATGCTCACATGCATAAAGGCTTATCAATATGGTATAATTACTTTAATTGTTATAGTTGATGAATCGATTCTCATTGAAGAAATGACAAAATTAGAGAAACGATTTAAATTAAAAAAACAAACGGGAGGAAAAGGATTACAGAATTAAAAAATGATGTACACGAAAAAGAAACACACTTAAAGGTGAAATACAAATTATTTATCTGTTATACAATTATTGTAAATAATATAAAGTTGAAATTGTTAGAAATAAAAAAAAATTTTATATAGGTTGGGGCAGGACAAACAGAAAGTCGATTAAAGAACCGTATAAAAAACTTATTGGAAAATCGTCTTTTATTAGAAATGGAACCTCAAATACATGTTAAGGAGAGCGAATCGAACCCATCACTTGATTTGTGTGAAGTACAGCCAAGTACATCCAGTCAAGTTCATCATGGAATTGAGGAACATTCAAACTTAAATATTAGCACGAATTGGTTGACAGACCAAATTAATGCGTTAATGACACATGCAGATTCGTGTACAGCAGCGATTATATCTCTGCAAGAAAGTGTGCACTTAATCAGGAACGTAAGGAATGAAAATTTTTTATTTTACTTTTCTTTTAATTTTATTTTATTATTTACATGCACTGTTACAATATTTACATTGTGATTTACACACACTGTATGGAAAATTTTCAAACTGTTTATTTTTAAAAATTACTTAAAACTTTTACGTTTAAAATTTACGTTTTTAATCCACTTATCTACTCAATTTTTTACTCGTTTCAGAAATTGGAGTTTTTAAAGAATACTGTAACTGTTTCTGATATAAAAAAAGTAAATGTGGACAAAAAGAAAAGTTTGAGTAATAAATCTATTTCTTTAGAATTAGAAAAGGAGCATATTAATAGAAGACGTTCTGTTAATATGCTCTCAACTGAAGACGAATATAGCGAAAATGATAATAAAATTGACTAAACTGAAGCGGATAGATTGGTTTGTTTGTTATATTAATATTATTTTATTTTTTATAATCTAAATATTTATAATACTTATTAATCTAATAATTTATAATACCTAATAATCTACTTACTTAGAGTTTTTTACTTGTTTCAGAAATTAGAATATGAAAAAAAAATAGTTACTGCTTCAAGCGTTTCGAAAGTTAATGTAGACAAAGATGAAATTTTGAATGATGAGCCTATTTCTTTAGAATTAGAAAAAGAGCATATTAGCAGAAGACGTTCTGTTAATATGCACTTAACAGAAGATGGAGACGTCGAAAAGGATGATAAAATCGATGCAATTGAAGTAGATACATTGCTTTGTTTATTATATTTATATTATTTTGTTTGTAAAACTTAAGGGAGGCAATACATGTAGACGGTAAGAAAATAGTCAATTTTTATCATTTTTTTTCTTAAGGAACAAAACGTTTTAAATTTTTGAAACTTTAGGTACACTTTACTACATAATTAAACTGTTTAAATAAATTTTTCCATTAAGGAATATTGTCAAATGGCGAAGTTCTGTCGTGATCTTTCAGGAAGGTTTTGGCGGCAGTTACCCGTTTGTGGGAGTCCTAACGACTTTAATATTCATCTTAAAAATATGAATCAAAAATTTTTAGTATTTTAACATCCAGATGCTGAACTTATACCTAAGAAACATTTAAAAAACTGAAAATTACAAAAGTGGAATACTTCAAGCAAAAAACTGCAATTTTACGTAAAATTTTTTTTCTTTTTGGCAATAAAAAAATCAATTTCGAAAAGCGATATTCATAAACAAGTAGGTATAAGTTCAAGGTAATATTGTTATTGAGTTGTGTGTACAATTTTAGCACGATCGGTGGATTCGTTTTAAAGTTGTGTTTCCCACAATCTTAAAGAATGTAGTTTTCCGCAAAACGTTTTTGAAGTTCGAAACAACGAAAACTCAATCACTTTAGTAACTTACCGGCTAATTAGCGATTCCAGGGACACACCGAATTTCAGTTTAAAACTTTACCACCTTATTCTTGAGATGTTTAATTAACATTTTATGAAGAAAACAAAAATTAGATTTTTTGAAGCTGCTACATGTATTGCCCCCCTTAATAAATTAGACTTTTCCAATTTTATTACAGTCATTATTACCATCTTCAAGTAAATCATTGACCAAAGTTTTCTGTTCACCACCACGACCAAATAACAAAAGAATTTTAGCCAGTGATTCTGACGACGACAAAGAGCAATATTCTAATTTAATGGTACAGTTTTCAAGCTCTTAATGCATCAAATTTAGAACAGAATATTAGTTAAAAATTATTCAATAAATAAATTTCATTTTTATTTTTCAGTCAACAAAAATAAAAAAGTAGAAGAAAAAGAAAATTTAGAAATCATAGACGAAAATTTTATAAACGACGACTCTGGAATATGGACACTAAAGTATACCAAAGAAGATCAAGATAATAATGTAAGAAATCTGAATTTTTATTTACAGAGTTTATGCCTTAAGGGATTATGCCTATTTGGGATCGGCAAAAAGTAAATGATTTTCAAGATTTTATTTTGCCGTTTTATTGAGTAATTATTAAAGTTCGCAAAATACTACCAAAAAGTACGCGATTAGTAGTATATGTATCAATTTTTATATCAGAAAATATTAATAAATGAAGAAAATACTGCTCTTTTCCTGGAGCGTCCGTTTTTTTTCATCACTCGCGGTGACCACAATATCGTCGAAACGACTTCTCTAAAATCAAAATAAAAAAATACTGTATTAGTATAATACATTATGAAGGGCCTGAACGAAGGATTTTGTATTTCGATAACAAACAAAATTTTTACCACAGAAACACCAAAATTAGTTCAGCTCTAAAGCCGAACTTTTTCGTAAAATTGTTGTCATTTATGTAAAAATCAAAATTTTACCAAATCTTTCGTTCAGGCTCTTCATAATGCAATATACTAATACAGTATTTTTTTAATTTTGATTTTAGATAAGTCCTTTCGACGATATTGTGGTGGCCGCAAGTGATGAAAAAAAAAACAGACGCTCTAGGAAAAGAGCTGTATTTTCTCTATTTATTAATAATTTCTAATATAAAAATTTATACATACACCACCAAACACGTATTTTTGGGTAGTATTTTGTGAATTTTAATTAATACTTAATAAAACGGCAAAAAATCTTTAAAATCTTGTATTTTTTGCCGATCCCAAGTAGGCAAAACCCCTTAATATTTTTAATTGTATTTTAGACAACCGAATTAATTCCCGGATCAAAAATTTATGTAAATTCCTTTGCATTATCTAATACCGTCAGAACATGCGATCGGCAAACAACTTTGGCTCGATCATTATTAGAAATCATTTTCACTGAAGAAGCGTTATCGAAGTGTAGTGTTAAAGGAAGAAAGGCTAATGGAAAGGGAGCACAAATAGAAAAAAGACCTGATCTTCATGCTAAGGGCATTACTGCCATTTTGGGTACGAAAAAAAAAAATAAAGCCTTAAGCAGCTGCGAAAGAACAACGGAAATGATGCAAAAGAGAGACAAAATTAATTTTGACTTCCTTACCTTTATTTTAGCATACACACGTCGAAAAGCCCCAAAAAATAACTGGACATTTAAAGATGACCATTTTAGCGTCAATGAGACAAAAATTAGTCGAGTTGAGGGATAAGAAAATATGAAACAAACAAAGCAAATGAAGAAAAACAGCAGCTACTGTCACGACTCCACAGACAAACAACAAAACAAAACATTTATTTCTTTGTAAATTTATTATTTGTTTATTTTCTTTTATAAATTCCCTTTTTAAAACAAATATGTGGAGTGTGGACAAGGTTTGGTCCAATTTTAGGTGCAGAAACTCAATTCTACTACCAGGGATTTGGACCTATGCTTGAGTGGGGCAGGTATAAACGAAGTTAGAAACATTAAACGGAACAAAATGGGACATAATAAAAATATGGGTACATAATTTTAATGAAAGAGATTTATCCTTATGAAAGAGGGGTACCCTTTCTCATTTTTTTTATTGAAAACTCATAGAAGTAAACCTATTATTTTCCGCAAATCATTAA
This sequence comes from Gasteruption jaculator, assembly GCA_949825005.1. Taxonomy (NCBI): domain Eukaryota; kingdom Metazoa; phylum Arthropoda; class Insecta; order Hymenoptera; family Gasteruptiidae; genus Gasteruption; species Gasteruption jaculator. Next base: position 2,728,851 of record OX463772.1, on the reverse strand, counting down.
AGTTGTATGAAATCTGGACGGGTAGTTTATTGCTTAAAGAAAGAAGGGGAAACAATGGGATTATCATCACGCTAAAGGTTTGTTATTGTGGTAAAATGTCTTTAATCGAAGGTGAATATTTCTAAGAAAGGTAATCTAGTTATAAGGGGTTATTAGCTACACAATGGGAGGTATACAAAAATCTTAGAATAAATTCGATGAATCTGGAGAACCAGAGTCAGTTTGTAAAATTGATCCAAGGAGATAACAATGAAAAGAATGATTGGCATATTTTGGAAAAATATAATCGTGAAGTCGTCTGAAAATAATTTAAACATGGTGAAATAACTGTAGATACTCATCCTTATTGAAATGGAAGAGGTTACAAAACAAAACAAAAATTCTATCCGTGATAACTATGGTCCTCGTGGAGGTGATCCAGCGAAAAATGACTGCGGAGCAAGATGGACAATCCAAACGGAGGAATGGATGTTGAAATTAAACACCGAACTTCTTTGTATAACTTTATTTACTATTTCACACAAAAATTTCACAAACTATTTCACAAACTTCACTTTAACGGAAAACTTCAAAAGATATTTAAAACTCTTGGTTGTCTCAAAATTATAACAGATTACTCCCAACTCTGGGTTTCAACTGGACAAAACTTGTTAAAAATTTGACTATAAAAGCTATTACTCCGAAAACTGTTAATGGAAAAACTACTATTACTGAGTGACTGCTAGTGAAACAAAAAAAAAACTATTATTACTGAGTGACTGTTAGTGGAAAACTGCTGTTATTACTGAATGACTAACGGTTGACTGACTATTAACTGAGTACTGACTGACTGTTGACTGAACTGACTATTAACTGAATACTGTCTGACAAAACTGAGGAATTGAGACTGTGTGATTGAGATTGACTGCCTGCTTGTTAACTACTTGTTGACTGAGTACAAGAGTTTTTTTAAAGAAAGTTCCTCCACCCACGTTAATTTTTCATTGGTGGAAAATTCTTAGAGGAGGAATCTTCCTTTTTTATCTATTGGTCAGAAATTGAAGGGTGTTGGTACTCCATCGATCAATGACAAAATTACTCGTCTACCTTAAACTTATCATAAACCTAGATTACGGTTTCCCTCTAAGTCAATCGAAGGTACAAATTGATACCTCGTTTCGACTACTATCAACTTTTACACCTTGTGTATTTAAGGGCTTAAGGCCCAAGAACTACGCGGTCGCTCCCACGCAGTAAATTGTAGGGTTAGATAAGTGTTGAGGAAAAGTATCGCCCAAACTTCCTCTTTTCTTGGAAAACTGAATTTGATAAGGAAATGGTAGGATGAATTTGTCTGTCGGTGCCTTGAAAATGATTCCGATATTTATTTAGGAAACGTCTTCAAGTTCCTCAACCGGACAGCTCTAATGATTGATCGGATTATTATCATATGAAAATTTATATGTAATTTGTTCACTCTACCATTTTTCTGGAATTTTGATTAGAGAGAAAAATGATTTCGAACTGTGAGAAATGTTAATATTGATTCAGGTGTACGTTTGAAATTCTGGGAATCCATAGTTTCTAAAAAATATTTTATAAAATTTGAATGCGTTACGCTGGGCCGTAACACTACGATCAATTTCTTATTTAATATTTTTTCTATTATTAATAGTATTAATTTAGTAAATTATTTCATTTATTTTGTGTGTAATTGTTACAACAGTTAATAAAATAGATTATTAAAATTTCACATTTCAATTGTATAAAAGTAATTCTAGAAATATTTTTTATTAAGTAAGATTATATAAAAACTGTATAAAGCATTTATACAGTTTTTATGTAATGAAATGTTTTTATTGTAGCGCGACTGCCCTTTTCCTACAACTGATTAGGCATTTTTGGCACAGTCGCGGGACAAATGCCTCACTCAGAGAACGATAAAAAAAAACAAAGATTATTATCTCAAAAGAAAATTCCTTCCCCAATAATTAGGGAGTATGGGAGGGAGTGTTGGGCGCCAGTCCGAATTTCGGACGCGGAATTCCTCTGAGGGGGCCCGGGCTAACACAGGAAGGGCGTGAGACCCACTCAGAGGGAGTCCGTTGTTTGAGCTGAAAATAAAGGAACACTCAAACGACGATTATCCTATCAACTAATTTATTAAACTATTCAATAATAACAAAAGAAAACCGTTTTCAAAATTTCGGGAATGGACGATCTGAAATCTCAGAAGTCAAAAGAAATACTTGATAGCAATTTTACTTCCCAAAGCAACCGTCAGCAGAGGGCTGAATAATAAGAGATCGAATCTTACGTATTACTGGTGCACTCATAGGCACTCCTTATATTACGCGAAAACCGGGAACACTCGGACTCACAAAATAATCAAACTCTCATTAATGACATTCAATTAATTTAAGATTAACAATAGGCGCGATAGGATAGCCGGATTCAGAGGTCAGTCGTTGACCTTCAGGGTAGTCTATCGAACAAAGTCACGAAAGACGAGATCCGTAACGGACACTCGTAAGCCGGAAGAAAGGTAGGACGGGAATACTTTAAGGATACTCAAGAATGAGGAAAAAGGGCGCTTGCCAATAACTCGCAGTACCAAGGAGATGACCGCACTCACCGCAAACACGTCACTTGCCTCGTTTCTCGATTTTATTCCCGAAAGAAAATGTCGAAATCGCTCGGCGTCACTAATGATAGATCCGTGCAGGACAATAGCTCAGGAATCTCTGCCGGTTCCCGGCTATGGCGTCCTTCTTCATGTGCGATAGCGCCCTCCTGGCGTTGTCCGGTTCGGGAATTAATTTTTCCAGTAACGCTGGTAATTTGGCTCCGTGACCCAGTTTTATCGACCCGTTATCATTGTAGATCTTCTAAGATAACGATAGAGGGCCACACTGGGTCAAGAACCGCTAGTGCTGTCTCGGTTTAGCCCAGCAGTCCTCATAGCGCTGTTCCTCCCCGGAGCGGAAGATCTGCCAATAGGTGCTGTCATTGTGCTTCATCGGTAGGATCTCTCCTCTCTTTCCTTTTCGCGGAGATGTTGGCTGGGGTCTTCCTTGTCTTCTTCGCGATTCCGTTTTGTGCGGATCTTCGTGCGAGTTTCTTGGCAAGGGGCCCAGAGGAAAGGGAATAGTGAGGGAGTAAGGCGACAGTTTCAATAAGATTTCGATAATACAATGCTAATAACGAGTACTACGTATGATTACAATTTCTAAATTTCAGCTGTTCCTTGTGTTCTCGGGGAGATTCCTGAGCACAACTACTTTCATTTCTCGACCCGAATTATTTAAACAATCCCTTGCTGAAATTGAAAGCCGTGAGCGGCAACAAAAATGCGAAATTCTGAACAAAAATAATTACTGAAGTAACGGGAGAAAATCTCCACGTTACATTATAAACTGTATAAAGCATTTATACAGTTTTTATAGAACCATTTTTTTATAAAAATTTTATGTGGCCAACATTATAAAATTTTTATAAAAGTTTTATTAAATTTTTACACCTGGGAGAGCACCATCCGTGTGGTCCACCGATATAATCCTAGAATAAAAATGCGATTTCAAACATTCCTGTCAGTACAAATCAATAATACTTCTAATTAAAATAAAAAAGTAATGAAAATGAATCGAAAATTACACTTGCGTACCATTACCCTCACTGATGACACCACTTTCCTCCAATGTTTCGTTACTTTTGTTGCTCTCAGATAGTGGCTGTGCATCCACAGATTTATCCTGTAAAGCTGCGTGCATCAACGTTGTCGCAAATGCTAAATCTGAAATTAAAAAAGTCATTTTTTGCTATTGCTAGGAGATTTTTACGTAACATACTCCAATATAAATTGATGTTACAATTTTGGGCTGATCTTTTTTCATTTTAACATATTAACACACTGACAGCCGGCGCCAGCCTTATTCGCCTGTTTCTGATTACTGATGTAACAGGCTACGTGAAGGCACACGTGGGCTGTTATTTTAGGAAGCAAAAGAATAGGAGGCAAAGAAATAAAGAAAGAACCTTCACAAATACCTTAGATCTATTGTTTTTTAATAATAATCTCGATGGTGATGAGCGCGTGTGTGTGTGTGTGTGTGAGTGTGTAGGTGTCCGTTCTGTCCGTCGTCGATGGTTGGTGTCTTGAAGATTGGCGTTCATCAATCAGCTTCCGCTTCCCGTGGTGTGGTGGTGTGTCCGTCGGATCTCCAGGTGCATCCGGGTATTTCCGAGGACTCTTCCTGGGTCAGGATCTCGATGGTCCGGCCTCCGGAAATCTTCCTTGTCACAACACCGTTTGTTCTCCTCTCTCTCTTTTCTTTCGTATTGCGTACGCGTGACTTGTTCCGGTAACGGCTCGAATTAGAGTCGTCACTCCGACGCGTCAATTAGGAGTGCTGGCTTTCGGCGCTTTCAGCGGCCGAGGCCCTTATCCATGACGGTGTGTGGTGTGTGTGTGTGAGTCTGGGTCCGTGAGCCTCTTGGCGATTGTGTGTGTCAGTGTGCTCTCTATGAGATTTCATAGAGAGCACTTGTAACGGGTAAAATACCACGTTACACTGAATAACCAAAAAAAATTATTAAAACATTTATATTTTCGTGAATAATACATTTTATTTACATATTCTTCATATACAATTTAACGATAATTAAAAATATATAAATAGATACATAAATGTCGCTCAAGCGACAGACTCAAAAACCCGCATTTTCGCAGGGCCGGCTGTCAATGCATTAAGATTTCTTGCTTGAAAGTGAGAAATGTATGTTATATACATTTGTCAATGTACATTTGAATATTATATTAGAAAATGTTTATGTAAATATTTGAGAGGATGTTTGCAAACCCATTCTATCAATAAAAGTGAGTTTAAGAATTTTCTTTTCAATTTATGTATAAAAACAAATAGCATTTACCTTTTTCAGCTCGCTCTGCATCTTCTACTGATAAAAGTATTTCAATGTGTTCATCCGTTTCAGAATTTATAAAAGTGACGAATTTGGTTGCCATTGCTACACAAAATTTTGCCGCGTATTTGGTTGAAATTTCATTGCTGACTCACGTATTTTGAACGGGCGAAATGGGCACACTGGGTCGTAAAAAGTGACGTCACTCATGATGTTTCAGCCTCGACCGCAGCGACCGCGGTCGTTATGTGGACCGGTTTACGGGCGCTGCGAGCGTTACGGGCGATAAGTGGAACGCACCCTAGGTGCTATAACTTCGTCAATATTCCGAATTTTGGTCTAAAATCTGTACAGTATATTCTTAAAGTTTTAACAGATTTATTATAGAAAAATCATACTTACATTAATCGTCTATCCCTGGTGCGTATAATAAACCTTCAACTTCTTCATAGGCTTCATTGTTAGTTACTTTTTCTGACCTGCGACACATTCTGGCAATTTCAGAAGCATAAGCAACACTGAACATGACACAAAGCTGCCGTGCGGCACAGCGCGCACTACTACGAGGCGCTCACGTATAAGTGCTATAACTTCGTAAATATTTCGAATTTCGGTCTAAAATTTGTACAGTATATTCTTAATATATAGTACTTTTGAAATATGCAACAAAAAAAAGTCGATTTTTCCAAACCATGTTACCAGACTACGACCTTAACCCTTTTAGTGCCGAACAACAATATATCGCCGTTTTCTAACCGATATATCAGTCTTCGGCATCAAAAGGGTTAAGGGGTAGTTTACGGTATTTGGGGGCGGTTGCGTAAAAAATTCTGAAACATGACAACTGAAATATTCGATAGTGTAAACAGAAATGCTTTTCTTTATTTTTTTCAGCTCATACCCTAATTTTTATAAAGAAAAAAAGCATAAGAAATTTAGTTTTCTTCAAATATAAAATAAGGAACCCCTTTGGTCATAAACACACCTAATATCTTTGACTTCTTATGACAAATATTTTCGACTTTGTTTTATTAAAAAATATTAATTAGAAGCCGAGATATGATGAAAAAACGATTTTCGGATAAAACTTTAGGGGTGGTTTTCACCCCTTTAAAATGGATGTCATGTACAACATATCCAAAAATTATCGAAATCGGTGAGGTCGGGTTGGAGTACCTTCCTCGTAAGTCAGTAACTGCAAAGCATCCATCCGCCACAGTAGACTATTTTCTCTCGTAGTTTATGTTTAAGCATTTTTGTATATTTAGTTACGAAATTAAAGTTTCACTATTTTTCTGTTTTTAAAGTGTAGTTCATTTTTTCTGATTTCAAATAACTGTACAATGTTAGTTCGGCGCACAGTACGAGTGTGCGGTGTATAAAATAATAACTTTTCATCCACCATTCGTCAACGAATTCATGTAAAAAATATTAGATTTTAACGAAACAATTTTGTAATTTCATCGATTTTTGGGATAAAAAAGCTGGTACAGAAAATCTGGTTTGATTAATTCAAAAGCCAACGACAGATTCGAAAAAAACAGACCCAAAAACTAATAAGATATCAAGTTTGATTGAAAAACTACGAGGCTCAAAATTCAGAAGAAATGATGACCTTTCCGGCAGAAACGTGATAAGGTAGTTCTCCCACGAAAGCATTTTTCTGAAATTCTTATGAGATGTTAGATATACTTTTTCTAACGATTAGTAAAATTTGAGCTCGATCGTCCGTTTAAAAACAGAGGTATATGTAATTAACCCTTAAAGCTCATTAGGGATCAAAATGACCCCAAGTGCAACTGGAAGCTAAAATTACTATAAGTTATTGGCATCTGATTGGTATGGCCTCCCGTCTAATGGTGCTTTGGGGTTCCCTTTGTAAGATGAGACGAGGGTCGGCCGAATCACGGCAACAGTTCCTTCGTGACAATCGATTTTTAGAAGACCGTGCGCGAGCTGGAGGTCAAAATAAATTTTGACCTTTTTTGAAACGCTCACTATGGAGCTATTTTTTCCCATACACTATGATATCTCAAGTGTACCACTCTAAAACTTTATGAAAACATATTAAAAATTGCCAGATTTATGATTTTTTTTAGTAAAAAATGGTTTTTACGCATTGCCTCCTTGCTGTTTTTTTTCGCTATTTTGAAAATTTGATAACAATTTTTTGCCATGATATTCTCACTCTAAAAGGTTGGAACTAATATCCTGAATTCTTATGAGTTGTTCGGAATGATTTTGGCAACGCGACAATTGTTTAAGGAGGTTCGAGCGTAACTTGTGAGTCGAAATAATGCTTAAATTTTTTTTTACTTTCAGTCTTCCCAATATTCGTCAAAATTCTTTATTTTAATTTAAAATAATTTGAACAATTTAATAATTGATGATTTTTACTTATTTAATAAAATAAAGTATTAAAATGACTTTCGTATTTATTACTTGCCGGATTAAATAAACAGATTTGGCAACAGCGCGTTTGACTATACCCATTACAGAGACGTGCATGAGTGTGTGAGTTAAATATTTGAGCAATTAAATAACCAAAATGCATTGTCGTTACAAGGGAAAATTTAGTAACAAAAATATTGCTCAGTGGAAAAAAAATGTGATTGCAAGCAATAAAGCTTGGAATGAAAATAAGGAGAATGCCGAAAATACAAACTTTATTGGTAATTATGGATTTGAGGTTATATTATACCTATTAATTTGAGGTTATACATATACCAATGTGTACCTACTATTATGATAACTAAAGAAATTTAATTACATATTGTGATGGGGTTTTTACGGACCCCATCCAAATCTTTTGAGAATTATCCGGAGGTCCTCTTAAAGGAACCTTTCCGGAATATCCGGGAAAATGTCCAGCACGGGAATCTAACGAGAATCCCGTGTAAACGAAGAAGCACGTCGTTACCCCTGGGCACCATAACCTAATCAGTCAATCGTGACTTACGTTCTTTTATTTCTATTTCACAAAACGTTTCGTCTGGCCACTCACACGTGCCGGTATCGATCGAGGATCGGCACGCCACTAGCCTGGGGAAGTATCGCCGACTCACCAGGCCGACTAGGACCATCGCCATCTTAACCAGGAGGGATATTTAAACATCGCCGAACTGCTAACGTCGCCGATAGAATAGGATCCGTCCTGCCGTAATCCGAAATCAGAAGAAATCGGATAGAACAGCTTCCGGCCCGGACAAGAAGAACTCCGACCTTCCTGTTCGGAGATCCTCCACGGACAGACATCCGGAAGAACTCCACAAACGATCCAGATTTCGTATCTTCCCGCATGATAAGGAGATCGCCCGTAGTACCGAGGGCAGCACAACGCAGAGGCAACGAACGATTTCAGCGCTGCGATACGGATCGTTATCCCCCTCCAGCCGGACTACCGGTAGATCTCGGGAAGAAGACGACGAAATCGAGTTTCCTGTGCTGGACATCGGTGAGGCAAGACCGCCGCCTCCCTGGCCACCGCCCGGCGCCATTTTAAGGACCAACGATCCTCGGCGAATCATTCAAGGAACGAGCGAGGTTCCTTCGTTATTGTAAAGGAGTGAGTGACGCTTACCGGCGTCTCCGACTTTTCGTTTTGTGTCATTTGATCGTACGTTTTCGATCCGTACCGGTTAGTACGACCGCGTCCCGGTCGCCCGGTCGAATTGGAACGATTCCGGGAGGAGAGTAACCGACTCTCTTCCACGTGGCTCGCCCGGAATCCGGGATTCCGGCTCGCGGTAACGTGCCCAGGGGAAACCGACCGGCTTCTCCGGAAGGTCCTAATTGTTAAGTCCGAGTGACTGAATTGTGATTCTCGAAATTTTATTGTTGAAGAGTGTGAGTGCGAAAGTGAACGAGAGAGAGTGAGAGAGTGTGCTCCGGACGTATTCCGGCCGACATCTTGTATTTTTGAACTAACGGTTATATTGGCGGACTAGTAAATTCGTTTGTATGCTCGGTTCAAATTGTTATTAAATATAGCCCGGCCGATCCGGTTTTGTCATTTATTATTTAACGAGTTCGGGAGTTTTCTTTGTCCTGATTCCCCGTCTCCAAAGATTTTCAGCACCCAACACCGCCAGGCGAATCCTGGCTGGCGCCCAACGGAGCAATTAAAGTGCACGTGGTGAGGTTCCCCGAGCCTCGCGAAATACCACGTCACAATATATAATTCTTCTAGTTGAAATATATTCAATAAATTATATTATTTAATTCAAGTTGAAAATGTACAATAAAGGGTATAGCCGAATAAGGGGGTCAAAAGTGCCCCTAAACCAAATTACATGTACAACAGGTCATTCGATAGCTTTTCGAAAAAGATTCCTTTGTGCCAAATTTGAGCTCTGTATCTCAACCTGGGGGCCAGTAATGGCTAAAATTCGAAAATCTTGTTTTTGCCCAATTTGTCCCATGCTATAGTGAGAAAAAATCTGAAAAAAATCAGAGACATTTCGGTTACAGGGACACATATTACAGAATTTTTACAGATTTTTTAACCCAAAATTGAAGTCGTAAAAAATCAAAAACGTAAAAAAATTTCGAAAAATGCGCATTTCGAATTGAAGGAGTCGCGGAACTATAATCATATTTTAATAGGAAATGCATATTCATATTACTATTGTTCATGAATTTTTTCAGATTTTTTGGTTTGGTGCGCCATAGTTAAAAAAAATAAAAACCAATATTTACGTCGAATTTCACGTTTTAAAATTAAATATTTACATGAAAACTTTAATTTAAAAACTTTTCTCAACGAAATAAGTGATTAACGATATTTTCGACGTATCAACATTTAATGAAATTGCATAAGAAATAAACGTAACTAACTAAACGCGATTAGCCAGAACCATGCGGCACGCTTTATACCTTAACTTGTGCGTTACTTTTCAACGGCGTCGGTGGCGCAGTCGGTAAGCATTCGGACGTTGAATCGCTGCAAACTTTTTGGCGTGGGTTCGAATCCTCGATCCATCATTTTTTTTCCTGTAAATTGTATATTTCTCTCAATTGTCAAGTATACAGATATATTTAATCAATATTTATTTGCAAATGCTTAACCATATTTCAGCTTGCCCTAAAGTACTTTTATAAAAATCGGTCTTTTGAACAATTGTACTTGGATTGTAATAGCAACTATTTAATCTTTTGTTGTTGCCTTTTCCTTAAGATACGAATTCTACATGTTTTGTTCACCCAAGGAAGATTGCTTTCTAGCCATTAATTACCATCGAATGATTGTATTGTCCAAAATACATGTAACTTCAATGTCTCAAGTATGAATTGTTATTGACTAAGGGGGGACAACAGTGTGACAGTAGTAGAAATAGGCGATATTTTTGATATTTTTTTTTATTCACTCATATACTCCACAAATGTCAGTGTTAAAGGGTTACAGAATACGTACTTTGAATACCGTGTAAACATTTTTTTAATAAAGAAATATATATTTTGTAGTTGGTTACTGTAAATCCGCTGCACGGAAGAGGCGCCTTACTGGTTGTCATCATAACTCGCCTATTGATGATCCGAAAATCAAAAGGAAAACACTGTTTTAGTCTATATTAGTAGGGCTTCAGTTAGCTTATGGATTTTTTTATATATTCATATTTACTATTTTTTTTCTCTGAAAGGACAAATTTTTTGGTTCTTTTTTTTGGGAATTTTCTTTGGAGAATTGCAATTTTAACAATAATTCGTTTTTCAAAAATCGGGTACGCTTAACTGAAGCCATACTAATGTAGATTAAAACAGTGTTTTCCTTTTGATCTTCAGATCATCAATAAGCGAATTATGATGACAACCAGTAACGCGCCTCTTCGGTGCAGCGTATTACAGCGACCACTATAAATGGACTACAAAATATATATTTCTTTATAAAAAAATTTTTAAACGAAGTTCAAAGTACGTATTCTTTAACCCTTTAACACTGAGATTTGTGGAGTACATGAGTGAATAAAAAAAAAATTATAAATATCGACTATTTCTACTACTGTCACACTGTTGTTCCCCCTTAAAGAAATTATTGTATGTTTTATTACTTTTCTATAAAAATGCTTATAGTTCAGGTGTGAGGTCGGCGCCGGGGTAAAGTTTTTGTTTGATAGATTAGTAACGACTTTATCTAATATACAACGGAAACGTACCAGACATAAATAAGTTTAATAAATTATTGAAAACTTGCAAATATAATAGCAGAGTCTGAGTTTTCCAGTTTTTTGAATGCGGAAAAAAAACAAAAAAGATAAAGGCCTTGATATAAAGAATTTTGCTCAGTAGTAACCGACATTGAAGTTACATGTATTTTGAACAATAGAATCACTCGGTGGTAATAAATGGCTAGAAAGCAATCTTCCTTGGGTGAACAAAACATGTAGAATTCGTATCTTAAGGAAAATGCAACAACAAAAGATTAAGTAGTTGCTATTACAATCCAAGTACAATTGTTCAAAAGACCGATTTTTATAAAAGTACTTTAGGGCAAGCTGAAATATGGTTAAGCATTTGCAAATAACTATTCATTAAATATATCTGTATAATTGACAATTGAGAAAAACATACAATTTACGGAAAAAAAAATGATGGTTCGAGGATTCGAACCCACGCCAAAAAGTTTGCAGCGATTCAACGTCCGAATGCTTACCGACTGCGCCACCGACGCCGTTGAAAAGTAACGTACAAGTTAAGGTATAAAGCGTGCCGCATGGTTCTGGCTAATCGCGTTTAGTTAGTTACGTTTATTTCTTATGCAATTTCATTAAATGTTGATACGTCGAAAATATCGTTAATCACTTATTTCGTTGAGAAAAGTTTTTAAATTAAAGTTTTCATGTAAATATTTAATTTTAAAACGTGAAATTCGACGTAAATATTGGTTTTTATTTTTTTTAACTATGGCGCACCAAACCAAAAAATCTGAAAAAATTCATGAACAATAGTAATATGAATATGCATTTCCTATTCAAATATGATTATAGTTCCGCGACTCCTTCAATTCGAAATGCGCATTTTTCGAAATTTTTTTACGTTTTTTATTTTTTACGACTTCAATTTTGGGTTAAAAAATCTGTAAAAATTCTGTAATATGTGTCCCTGTAACCGAAATATCTCTGATTTTTTTCAGATTTTTTCTCACCATAGCATGGGCCAAATTGGGCAAAAACAAGATTTTCGAATTTTGGCCATTACTGGCCCCCAGGTTGAGATACAGAGCTGAAATTTGGCACAAAGAAATCTTTTTCGAAAAGCTATCGAATGCTCCATTGTACATGTAATTTGGTTTAGGGGCACTTTTGACCCCCTTATTCGGCTATACCCTTTTATTTTGTTTTACAGAACTAAGCGGATGACGATTAGTGGACCTAAAATTATTAGATGATGAGTTGGGGTGTAAGCTTTGCAAGCAAGCTTTGCGTCTCCGTCATTCAGTGAATGAATTAAAAAATGGATTAGCAAGTACTTTTTAAGTTAAATGTGCAACTTGCGGGAATATGTACCCAGTAAACATATCAACTATTGAGAAAAATTCAAAAACCAGGCCTACGTATACGGTAAACTCGAAGGTGATGGTTGGTGTTATTGAGAGTGGTGGTGGAAACACTCACCTCAATAAAATTTTATCATATGCAGAAGTCCTGTCATGCATTCAACAGTCTTCAAACGTCACGAGAAAAGAGTTGGAACTGCAATCGAACTAATAGCGAATGAAAGCTGTTTGGAAAATTTGAAGGCAGAGAGGGAGATGACTATTCAAAAAGAAATGTGTGGTTTGAAATAATAATTAAGTTAATCATTAATTCATTGTTTCAATTTCAATTCAGATGGCTATTGTTTTTACTTAATAAAATTAAAGCGAAGGGTCTGGTCCATTCGTGTGAGTACTTGGAAATTGTATTATATGGTCATCATATTTTATTATAATTTTTAAAATATCGTGATGACTTTTGTATTTAATTGAATAATAATAATAGAGTAGATCTCATAAAACGATTCTAAGAAATCGGATCCAATGAAATCGAAAATAAAACAAAAGAATAACATCGAATAAGTAACAAAATAACAAAGATAATAACATAATTTTATATTACACAATAACAATTATCTAAGATCTGGTATGTATCATTAATATAATGTAAATTTTCGTATCTATCAAAAATAAGACCGAAAGACTGAAGAAATTACATATTCATTTAATACCTACGGTCAAAGAAGGGATATTCCAAAATAATTCAACATCGGACAGTCGATAAAAAGGGAAGGAGGATAAGAGATGAACATGGATCGAGAAGAAAACAACAATCAAAATCAAAAAATAAGTTTTTATCAATTCATATATAATCAATTTGGGTTACAAACCAAATTGAATTTAAAATATTTTGAACATTGTAGAAAAAAATTAACCATTTCCAAAGAACAATTAACCTTTTTAGTAAAATGTAAAAATAATAACATTATACCTAATCATTTAAATTTTAAAACTAGCACAGTTTTTTAAGGTAAATTTAAAAAATCGTTTGAAAAACATAATTTAAATTATAAAAATAAAATTATAAGACTAGAAATTAATGAAAAACGATTACAAATTTACAAATTAAAAAGAAAAATATATTTTACAATTACGTTATTTAATAGCTTACCCAATAATATATTAGAAAAATTCAAAATTACACAAAATAAAATTTTAGAAAAAATTAGAATAAAAATGAAACTCAATTTACAAAATAAATACAAAAAATTAACTGAAAAAATTACCGAAAAAAAAAGACCGAAAGACTGAAGAAATTACATATTCATCTATACAATAAAATTAACGACATTTACAATTTTCAGTTTTTATCCTAAGAAATGGAAACAAAGATCAAATGTACAATAACAAAACAAATCTAACAATATAACTATATCTACAATCATTAATTTTTGAAAAATGAAGAACTAAAAATTACTGAAGAAGATCAGAAATCAATGATCGAAACGTCTACTACAGAATCAAAATTGTAAAATATTATATATCATACTTCGGCCGAAATTAACAACAAAGAAATAAAGAAATTACATTATATACAACAACGACCAACAAAGGATTAATCAATCATTTAATTGAATAATTAAAGAAATTGTATATGTATAATTAATTTTTAGAGTTTGCATAAACTCGAATGATAATATTCAGGTGGTAAATTGAAAAATAATTGTATCAAAAAAAATGTTTTCTGCTCTTTTGTATATGATTTTTAATAAATAATTGTAAAATATTTCATGGGAATAATAACTGTAATTTTAATATAAATTACAACAATTTTTAATATAAATATTATTTTTATGTTATCAATAGTTTGAGAGAATTGAGTGGTTGGTCAAAGAATAATGTTGTTTATTTAACAATTAGTTACGATGCTGGGTGGCAAAAAAAAGGATCAGGGCGTTCTTACAACAGTCTAACAGGTTAGTAAGAAATAAAAATACTTAAACTTGTTTGTATTTATACATATCAAGAGACACGGTAGTGTCTCGAGACAAGTTCATGTATGAATTGGGCTCGAGCGCTAACGTGTATCTATTCTCGAAGCCACTAGCTGCGGGCACATGAAAAAAACTTGAAGCATGCTGTGTATATACAGGACAATTACATTCAAAGGCTGCCTGTCGTTTCCTATACACGGTAATTGTGTATACATATACACGATACATTCAAAGGCTGTCTGTCGTTTCCGATACGCTTTGAGATATATGAGTTGTGTTTTGTTTTCATCACAAATATCCAAAACACGAAAAATTTACTTTACCGATGCACGTTATGTATTACCTCCAGATATAAAGTCGGTATTGGTAATAAAATAATAATAGTAAAATATAATAATAAAAATAATAATAAACTAAAGAAAATAATAATAGTAACAACAAGCGGATGACGACGAGTACGACGAGGACGACGACAAGGACGACGAGCATGACGAAGACGACGACAAGGACGACGAGGATGACGAAGACGACGAGGACGACGACGACGAGGACAATGAGGACGACGACGAGGTAGACAACGACGACGTGGACGACGACGTGGACGTCCACGTCGTCTACGTCGTCCACGTCGTGTACGTCGTCGTCCACGTCGTCTACGTCGTCCACGTCGTGTACGTCGTCGTCCACGTCGTCTACGTCGTCTGCGTCGTCGTCCACGTCGTCGTCTGCGTCGTCGTCCACGTCGTCGTCTACGTCGTCGTCTATGTCGTCAAAATAAATAGATATTTTTGTTTTATTGATTATAAATTGATTTAACGACTATTGATTGATTTTAAACATCTTTTTAGCATTATAAATTGTAGAAGTTATTAAAGAATAATTAGGAAAATAATATACAGTAACGGAAATTGATATTTATAATGCTTAATAGAAAGAAAACATTTTTCAAAAATCGAAGAAAAATAATAGCTTTGGTGGTCCCACGATCGGACCGGCCTTAAAAGTAGTGAAATGAGTAGGAGTTTGCTATAAAAAATTTTGGCGAAAATCAAAATATGCACTCACTTTGGAAAATGAGATTAAAAACTCAAAAATTTCATTCAAAAATACTTAAAAAATTTTTTTAAATATTTTTTTCTAAAGAGTACATGAAAAAACAAAAATTTTGAAAGAAAAAGTTTAAATTTGGACCGTTATTGAAAAATTTATCAGCAAAAAACTAAAAAAAAAGCGGTTTTTTTGAAAATTTGCTATCTTTTGAACGGGTAATAAAAAAAATCTCAAAATATACTAGGAAGGGTTTTTCGGTAGGTACTAAAAAATATCAAAAAATTGAGGAAATCAAAATTTTTCAAACCGTCCGATTTGGCGTGGAATGCCCCATATACACAGCTTCAACCTGATGCCTCTATACGCTCACACGAGATTTGCAATAGATAGTAGCGGCTAAATGAGGGGTTTGCTAGGCCCTAGGTAATATGACAAAATAAATATGGCAAGAGCTCTACCGTGTACATATATTTTTCTGAATACCCAAATGATGAAAAAATTTAACTTACCGACGCAGGTTATATATACAGGGTGTCCCAGCTAACTTGACCACCTTGAATATATATTACCAACACTAAGCGAGATATTGATAGCGGTCAAGTTAGCTGGGACACCCTATATATACAGGGTGTGCGGTATAAGATCATTAACCCGGGAGATGGTGGTAGCTGGTGAAAAACTGAGACGAAAAGTCCTGTACCATTTTTGAAAATTCGGAATAATTACCGAGTTATTAATTAAAACGTTCCGGCCAATCAGAACGACGGAACGGCTGGTAGGCCGGTCAAAATAATTTAGACTCAACCCTAGACGCCAGTATGTCGCCAAAGAAAGAAGCACTAGTAAAATAACAAAAGAACTAAGATAAGGGTAAAATCAAAACATTGCTTCTACTTAATACCACTACCATAATACTACACTATGGTGTGTTGTCTTTCGGCAACAGAGTAGTAGTAATGATGATACTTAAGAAATCATATGGTAACCAGTGATGTTAGCTGTGCCGCAATTTCACGCGCATGCGTGGAAAAGCAGGGGCGTATATGTATTTGGCGCTAGAAGACTTTGGCGGGATTTAGCAAAACCCTAGCAAAACCATCAGTGTTGCAATGCTGATTTGATAAAACATTCACAGACGGTCAAATATTTAAAAAATATAATGTGTTATAATAATAATAATAATAATAATAATAATAATAACAATAACGTAAATACTAATCAATTCTCATAACCTGAAAAAGTAGATGAATTGACACCTGCAGAAAAAATCAAACGGGCAGAAATTAATTTAGCAGGTTTTTTTGCTGAGCATAATATTCCTTTTCAAACTACAAACCATTTAGTTTCCTTATTAAAAGATGTTTAAATGATGAATCTACAGATATTTCGGATACAAAACTTCTTTTCATTTAGAAGCGAGAAGTGCACTGTATCAGGAAGGTCGAAATGAAATTAAAGATTTATCGTATATTGCCACGCATATTTCAAATATTAATGTTAATCAATTAAGTTTAGAACGGGAAATTTTACCAATGCATTTTGATGATTTGCAAAAAAAAGAGTTAGCGTCTTTAGAAATTGATGAGATGTGGATACAAATATTAGAAAGTAAAGATTATAATGATAATTATGTGTTTCCAAATTTAGACTTATTAGTAGAGATTGTTCTTTCTTTTCCACACTCTAATGTAGAAGCGGAACGAATATTTTCGATCGTGACAGATTTAAAAAATAAAAAGCGAAAGCGGCTACGTAACGATACTGTTTTCGCTCTTTGTGTCGTCCGGTCAAGCTTTCAAATGAATAATAATATTAACTGTACATATTTTGAAGTAGATTCAGAACATTTCGAGCTTCACAATACAGAAAATTTATATTCCCATTAAAAATAATTAAATTTTGTTTTTTGGTAACCCCTAAAATTTGAATAAAGATATTTTAATTTTTTACAAGTTTATATAAAATATTTATTTGCATGTTAAACATGTTGAAATAAGCCATTTTCATTTAATTAAAAAAATTATAATTTTTGATTTTTAGAAACAAAACTTTGTAACAAAGTTGGGTCCATGAAGTACCCCCTTTCACAGTGTCTAGGCATGTCGTTGAGGCTATTTTCTCGCGCATGCGCGAGTTTTTGCGGCACAGCTAACATCACTGATGGTAACACCAAAGCATTGAAAATGTTATGTCTGGTATTTCTTCTATTACTACCACTACCTCACTACTATGATTGTATGTGTTTTCGTTGTACAATAAAGTTGTAGTAGTAATAATACATAAGAAACAAAATGGCGAAATTGAAAACCATCAAATTCTTGCTTGTATTATTAGTGCTATTACGAGTACTACCGCTTTCATTATGATTGTTATTATGATTATGATTATGATTATGATTATTATTATTATTATTATGATTATGATTATGATTATTATTATTATTATTATTATTATTATTATTATTATTATGATTATGATTATTATGATTATTATGATTATGATTATGATTATGATTATGATTATGATTATGATTATGATTATGATTATGATTATGATTATGATTATGATTATGATTATGATTATGATTATGATTATTATTATTATTATTATTATTATTATTATTATTATTATTATTATTATTATTTTTTTTTTTTTTTTTTTTTTTTTTTAAGGAGGGGAAAACACTTTATGCGCCGTCGGGGGATGCCTCCCCCGGTGTGTGGGACTCCTCAGCACTGGCTACCCACTAAAAACCCCCCCCTCGGCTCCTCTCCCGGCCGGTCCTGCTCTTCGCATGTTCTCAGTCCGGGTGGCGGTGTCTAGACTGCGTGAGCGGTCCTCTCCATACCTCGTGCATTCACTCACTCACTCATGCTTCATCCAGGCATCCATCGTCTTTTTTCGTCTTGAGTACGTCCGTCACGTACGCGGTCATTTCTGTCCATTTGTCTCTGTTATGCAGCATTCTGGCGATGACGTTGTCCGGGGTGACCGGGCCACCGTCAGTCTCCAGAAGCCGCCTTCTGTCAGCCCAGTGGTCGCAGTCAAAGAAGGTGTGTTCTGCGTCGTCTCTGTCCCATCCGCAGTACCTGCACTGGGGGGTTTTAACCTTACCCATTTTGTGCAGGTACTGCCGGAAGTATCCGTGGCCGGAGAGGAACTGTGTTAGGTAGAAATCCACCTCTCCAAAATCCCTCTCCTTCCACGGGCGTATCGTCGGGATCAGTCGTCTTGTCCAGGCTCCAGGCACGTCCGTCGTCCAGCGTCTCTGCCATTCGTCAAGCGTCCTGGTTCGTTCGTCGTTCGTAACGTCGGCTCGCACCGGTTCGGTTCTCCGTTCCCACATCCTCTTGCGCTCTAGCGCAAGAAGGTCTATGGGAATAACCCCCGCGATCACAAGTACCGCACCGGCCGATATCGTGCGATATGCGCACGCTATCCGTAACGCCCCCCTTCGTTGGACGGCGGAAATGGCATTGCGGTACTTGTTTACCCTTAACGCAGAGGCCCAGATCTCTGCTCCGTAGAGGAGCGTCGAGTGGGTCACTGTCATGAGCAGTTTACGTATACTCGGTCGTGGTCCGTGCGTATTGGCCATGAGTCGGCTAAGAGCTTTGGTCTTCTCCGTCGCCTTCTCTATGGCCCTCTGTATATGAGGCCAGAAGGTCAGCTTTGTATCCAGGGTGACCCCCAGGTACTTGACTTCCCCTCTGGTCTCGATCTGTTCCGTCCCTACGGTCATCGGCACGATCGTGGGGATCCGTTTCCTTGTCAGTAGTAGCAGTTCCGTCTTGTGAAGTGCCAGTTCCAGTCCGTGTTCGTTCATCCACCTGGTCACTCGTCTCATCGCCTGGTTCAACTTGAGTTGGGCCAGGTGTGAGTCCCGCTCTATGATGACGACCGCCACGTCGTCAGCATAGGCGATGAGGGAGGTGTCCAGGGGCATTTCCAGCCTCAACAAACTGTCGTACAGCACGTTCCAGAAGTCGGGGCCGAGGATCGATCCTTGGGCTACGCCCGCGGATACTACCCTCTCTCTCGTACCCTCGTTCGTCTCGTACGTAATTCGTCGGTCTCTAAGGTAGTCTTGTACAACTCGGAGAAGGTAGGGGGGTACCCGGAAGGTCGTTTTGAACGCCTCCAGGATGTCCACCCACCTCGCCGAGTTGAACGCGTTGCGTACGTCGAGCGTGGCCAGCATGACTATGGGTCTAGCCGCGTGGCACGCCTCCTGTGCTTTGTCAAAAATGTCTATAACGTCTTGTATGGCGCCTATCGTCGATCGTCCTTTCCGAAATCCGTGTTGTCGGTTGGATAGGTCGCCAGCGTCTCGTATAGCGTCAAGTAGTCTGGGCCGCATCAGCAGCTCAAAGACTTTCCCCGCTGTATTAAGCAGGCTAAGAGGTCTGTAGGAAGACGGCGAGTCAGGATCTCCCTTGCCCTTACTAATAAGGACTAGCCTCGCCACCTTCCATGTTCTGCTGAAGACGCCCTCGGTCAGACAATCGTTGTACATTCCCAGGAGGATGCCCGGTCTATGCAAAGCAACGTGCCGGATAACCTCGCTGGGAATCCCGTCGGGTCCAGGTGCTTTCCCGTTCTTCAGCGAGGAAGTTGCTCTGAGAAGCTCCTCCCCCGTGAACAACGGGACGTCCGTCAGTCCGTCTTCGTCTTCCTCATCCGCCCGTGTAGGGTGGGTGGGGAAAAGTCCGTCTATAATACGTTTCGTCGAGTCGGGGTCTCTTATCAACGGCGGGCCACGTGCCCCCAGTTTTCGGGTTACAATCTTGTAACCGTCACCCCAGGGGTCGCCGTCCACGTCGCTGATAAGCTGCGTCCATTTCTGTTTTTTACTCGTGTTGATCGCGAACTTCAGCCGTTTTTTGGCCAACTTTAACTCCACAGCGAGTGAGGTCGCGTCCCCGCGGACACGCGCACGCTGCACCCTCCTGCGGAGCGCCAGGCAGGCCCGGCGAAGGTCCGCGATCTCCTCCGTCCACCAGTAGCATGTCCGTCGGTTCGTTCCGTACCGTTTTCGTGGCATGGAGGCGTCGCAGAGTCGTTGAAGACCACTCATTGTCGCCTCCACTAGGGCTTCCACCCTGTTTCTTTTGGATGACTCCTGGGGAGTCCCCAGAGACGGGCCTTCCATCATCCGGAGACTCTCCAGAAGTCTGTCTCTGTCAAGTCGGTTTACGTCCCAGCGTAGTGGGCCCCGGCTTCTTCCTCTGTTCTTTTTTGTGTCGTCCGTTACGTTGAAGACAATGTACTGATGGTCGCTGGCTGTGAAGTCCTCGACCACCCTCCATTGCCTTACTTTAGTCAATAGTCCGCTCGAGATCAGGGTGACATCGGGAATCGAGTCCCCGAATCCCGGGCGTCTATATGTCGGCGTGTTTCCGTCGTTTGCCACTGTCAGATCCAGCCTCGCGGCCATCTCTAACAGCAGCCGTCCACGTTTGTTAGTCGTAGTCATTCCCCACTCGAGCGCCCGTGCGTTGAAATCGCCGGCGACGACGACGTCACCCGCGATTCCCCTCAAGGCGTCCTCTAGGGAGTCCAACTTTTCTTCAAACTCGCGGATGCTACAGTTTGGAGTCAGATAGACGCTGACATAAGTGACAGCGCCAACCGTCATCCAAACGTAGTCTTCACCCACCCCTCGGTTTGTTGTGATCCAGGCGCTCCGCCCCATGACCCAAAGCGCCGAGGTACCAGCCCCGTTTGCGAGCCATGTCTTTCCGTCCATGTCCCTGTACTGTTCACTCAGTATCAGTATGTCTGCGTCAAGTTCTGCAGCGATCTGAGGGAGCAGCGCGTGTGCCGCGCTGCTCCGATTCAGATTTCCCTGCAGGACTACTGTCATCTGTTAGTCCGTTTGGCGTCAGTTAGCGCCGCCCTGAAAACGGCGCATTTCGCCGTTCCCGGGACGTGCTTTCTGTCCTGTCCCTGTAGGTCGGCACACAGAAAGCAGCACGCTTGGGCCTCGCACTGCCTCCCAGTGTGCCCCCGTACGCCGCATCTCCAGCAGCAGTCCCGTCGGTCCGGTCCTGTGCAGTCGCGTCGCAGGTGTCCGTAGCCGAGGCACTTGTGGCACCTCGGCACCATCAGTCTCAGCCTGATGCGGCAGTTCACCAGGCCAATTCGTATTTTGCCCGCCTGGAGCAGGACGTTAGCGTCGGTCTCGTCCAGCTCACATACGGCCATAACCTGCCCTCGGTTGTTTGGGCCGAACATGTGAACCTTCGGAGGCGTCCGTAGCGTCGTCTTTGTCGCGAGTGCGTCCGTCACCTCGTCTGTCGTTGTCACGCAGTCGAGGTCCATGATCTCCAAAATTACCTTGGGGGTCATGTCGCGGACCTCTCCCGCTTTTCCAAGGGCACCCTGGAGAGACTTCTGGAGATCCAGTCGCCCCTCCTGCCCCTTTCCAAGCCGGAGGAGTACCGCTCCTGTTTTTGTCTTCGTTATCGTCTTTATTTTGACGTCCCGGTCTGGGTCCACCGTCTTTCGGATTGTCCGTATCACGTCGGCGTACGTTGTTCCTGTCGCCGGCTTGATGAGGACCGCGCTGCTCTTGGGCTTGGGCAGCGCGCGCTCCTGCCTCTTTGAAGGAGCTTTGTCCTCAGCTGCCTTGTCAGTTGGCGTCACGTCCGTTTTCGTCTTCGGTTTCGGTGGAGTCCTGTCTTTTTTCCGTTTGACAGTCTTCCACGTCCCGTCAGTCACGTCTCGTGGGCTTGCTCCCGCTGCAACAACGTCAGTCTCCGGGGTCCTTTGGTCGCGCTTGCGTTTTGCCTTTTTGGTCACAACCGCTCGCGCTTCCGTCTGTCGTTCCCGTCTTTCCTTGTCTCTTTCATACAACGCCTCATCTGTGGCTTCAGAGATCTCTTTCATTCCTGTTTTGATGACACTACTGACATTTCTTTGAATGTCAAGCTGTGCCATCATTCCCTTCAGCGTTTTTTGTATGAAGAGGAGGCGCTCCCGCAGCCTATCCTCCTCGCATGTAACTTCCCGCGAAACGCTGGGCTCCGCAGCTGGCTCCACGTTTTCCTCGCTTCTTTCCTTCTGGGTGTACGTGAAAGCCAAGAAGGAACCCGACCTCGTTCTCGGCGGCGTTCGCGACACGGATCCTCTCTTCTCAAAGGGGTTGATAATCCCTTCGAAAAGGGGATCCGCGAGTGCCGCCCTCGATGTCCCGGCCGTTGTTTTTGTTGTTGTTGTTTTATTAAGTTTTTTGTTTGTTTCTGCCATTTTTTATATAATTCTTTGTCTTACGACGGTTCGCCCATCATGGGAGCCACACCGCAGTGTGGCATCTATCCCCGCCGGTTTACACCCTAACATTAAGCGACATCGAAGCCGAGAAGCGGTTTATCAGGCGGTCGCACCCTATCGATGCCGAAGTGACTCTAAGAAAAAATGTTACGGGATAGGCCCGCGCCATAATTGATGCTAAAGGTTTTACGTCACCCCCTATCGAAAGGGGCTAGACGGTGCTGCGGTTTTCCCCCCGCAGCTCAGGGTATGAGGTAATACTGACCAGGTAAACCTCCATACCTGCGCCCGGTTATCCCGCTTCAACCCCGAGATTGGCTCCAGTCAGCGGTTAAGTGAGCGGTTCTCCCACGTTTAACATGCGCTTTCACGGGACCTTTGCCGACGTGCCGAAGCACATCGGGCTTACATTTACCCTTATTACTAACGCAGAGGTCAGGTACTAACATCACTCTCCGCTCCGGTCGGGGGGCTACTACTCCCCCCTTGGCTAGTCTCTCGGGAATATTCACAGGTCGCCGACCGCAGCCCATTCAGTCACACATTCATACTGGAAGCTTGAATACCTCGGGGTCGCCAAGCCCGCACCATAGCCTCGATCATAACAATCGCAGCCACGGCTCCTGAGGGAGTTGGTCCGCGGCGGGAGCCTTAGTTTCCCTGAGCCAGGTTTCATGCCAGCCGGGTCTCGTATAACTCCCGCTTAGCCAAGTCGCTTTGGCCTCTCCGTCCGGTCACGGCATGGGGACCGCGTTCCGGCGCGGGTCTGGCCGTGGCAGACTGGGCCATTCCCCTATCCGCCACCTGGGGACGCGCCCGGTCGGCACTCAACCAAGCCGGGATTATTATTATTATTATTATTATTATTATTATTATTATTATTATTATTATTATTATTATTATTATTATTATTATTATTATTATTATTATTATTATTATTATTATTATTATTATTATTATTATTATTATTATTATTATTATTATTATTATTATTATTATTATTATTATTATTATTATTATTATTATTATTATTATTATTATTATTATTATTATTATTATTATTATTATTATTATTATTATTATTATTATTATTATTATTATTATTATTATTATTATTATTATTATTATTATTATTATTATTATTATTATTATTATTATTATTATTATTATTATTATTATTATTATTATTATTATTATTATTATTATTATTATTATTATTATTATTATTATTATTATTATTATTATTATTATTATTATTATTATTATTATTATTATTATTATTATTATTATTATTATTATTATTATTATTATTATTATTATTATTATTTTTTTTTTTTTTAAGGAGGGGAAAACACTTTATGTGCCGTCGGGGGATGCCTCCCCCGGTGTGTGGGACTCCTCAGCACTGGCTACCCACTAAAAACCCCCCCCTCGGCTCCTCTCCCGGCCGGTCCTGCTCTTCGCATGTTCTCAGTCCGGGTGGCGGTGTCTAGACTGCGTGAGCGGTCCTCTCCATACCTCGTGCATTCACTCACTCACTCATGCTTCATCCAGGCATCCATCGTCTTTTTTCGTCTTGAGTACGTCCGTCACGTACGTGGTCATTTCTGTCCATTTGTCTCTGTTATGCAGCATTCTGGCGATGACGTTGTCCGGGGTGACCGGACCACCGTCACTCTCCAGAAGCCGCCTTCTGTCAGCCCAGTGGTCGCAGTCAAAGAAGGTGTGTTCTGCGTCGTCTCTGTCCCATCCGCAGTACCTGCACTGGGGGGTTTTAACCTTACCCATTTTGTGCAGGTACTGCCGGAAGTATCCGTGGCCGGAGAGGAACTGTGTTAGGTAGAAATCCACCTCTCCAAAATCCTTCTCCTTCCACGGGCGTATCGTCGGGATCAATCGTCTTGTCCAGGCTCCAGGCACGTCCGTCGTCCAGCGTCTCTGCCATTCGTCAAGCGTCCTGGTTCGTTCGTCGTTCGTAACGTCGGCTCGCACCGGTTCGGTTCTCCGTTCCCACATCCTCTTGCGCTCTAGCGCAAGAAGGTCTATGGGAATAACCCCCGCGATCACAAGTACCGCACCGGCCGATATCGTGCGATATGCGCACGCTATCCGTAACGCCCCCCTTCGTTGGACGGCGGAAATGGCATTGCGGTACTTGTTTACCCTTAACGCAGAGGCCCAGATCTCTGCTCCGTAGAGGAGCGTCGAGTGGGTCACTGTCATGAGCAGTTTACGTATACTCGGTCGTGGTCCGTGCGTATTGGCCATGAGTCGGCTAAGAGCTTTTGTCTTCTCCGTCGCCTTCTCTATGGCCCTCTGTATATGAGGCCAGAAGGTCAGCTTTGTATCCAGGGTGACCCCCAGGTACTTGACTTCCCCTCTGGTCTCGATCTGTTCCGTCCCTACGGTCATCGGCACGATCGTGGGGATCCGTTTCCTTGTCAGTAGTAGCAGTTCCGTCTTGTGAAGTGCCAGTTCCAGTCCGTGTTCGTTCATCCACCTGGTCACTCGTCTCATCGCCTGGTTCAACTTGAGTTGGGCCAGGTGTGAGTCCCGCTCTATGATGACGACCGCCACGTCGTCAGCATAGGCGATGAGGGAGGTGTCCAGGGGCATTTCCAGCCTCAACAAACTGTCGTACAGCACGTTCCAGAAGTCGGGGCCGAGGATCGATCCTTGGGCTACGCCCGCGGATACTACCCTCTCTCTCGTACCCTCGTTCGTCTCGTACGTAATTCGTCGGTCTCTAAGGTAGTCTTGTACAACTCGGAGAAGGTAGGGGGGTACCCGGAAGGTCGTTTTGAACGCCTCCAGGATGTCCACCCACCTCGCCGAGTTGAACGCGTTGCGTACGTCGAGCGTGGCCAACATGACTATGGGTCTAGCCGCGTGGCACGCCTCCTGTGCTTTCTCAAAAATGTCTATTACGTCTTGTATGGCGCCTATCGTCGATCGTCCTTTCCGAAAACCGTGTTGTCGGTCGGATAGGTCGCCAGCGTCTCGTATAGCGTCAAGTAGTCTGGGCCGTATCAGCAGCTCAAAGACTTTCCCCGCTGTGTTCAGCAGGCTAAGAGGTCTGTAGGAAGACGGCGAGTCAGGATCTCCCTTGCCCTTACTAATAAGGACTAGCCTCGCCACCTTCCATGTTCTGCTGAAGACGCCTTCGGTCAGACAATCGTTGTACATTCCCAGGAGGATGCCCGGTCTATGCAAAGCAACGTGCCGGATAACCTCGCTGGGAATCCCGTCGGGTCCAGGTGCTTTCCCGTTCTTCAGCGAGGAAGTTGCTCTGAGAAGCTCCTCCCCCGTGAACAACGGGACGTCCGTCAGTCCGTCTTCGTCTTCCTCATCCGCCCGTGTAGGGTGGGTGGGGAAAAGTCCGTCTATAATACGTTTCGTCGAGTCGGGGTCTCTTATCAACGGCGGGCCACGTGCCCCCAGTTTTCGGGTTACAATCTTGTAACCGTCACCCCAGGGGTCGCCGTCCACGTCGCTGATAAGCTGCGTCCATTTCTGTTTTTTACTCGTGTTGATCGCGAACTTCAGCCGTTTTTTGGCCACCTTTAACTCCGCAGCGAGTGAGGTCGCGTCCCCGCGGACACGCGCACGCTGCACCCTCCGGCGGAGCGCCAGGCAGGCCCGGCGAAGGTCCGCGATCTCCTCCGTCCACCAGTAACATGTCCGTCGGTTCGTTCCGTACCGTTTTCGTGGCATGGAGGCGTCGCAGAGTCGTTGAAGACCACTCATTGTCGCCTCCACTAGGGCTTCCACCCTGTTTCTTTTGGATGACTCCTGGGGAGCCCCCAGAGACGGACCTTCCATCATCCGGAGACTCTCCAGAAGTCTGTCTCTGTCAAGTCGGTTTACGTCCCAGCGTAGTGGGCCCCGGCTTCTTCCTCTGTTCTTTTTCGTGTCGTCCGTTACGTTGAAGACAATGTACTGATGGTCGCTGGCTGTGAAGTCCTCGACCACCCTCCATTGCCTTACTTTAGTCAATAGTCCGCTCGAGATCAGGGTGACATCGGGAATCGAGTCCCCGAATCCCGGGCGTCTATATGTCGGCGTGTTTCCGTCGTTTGCCACTGTCAGATCCAGCCTCGCGGCCATCTCTAACAGCAGCCGTCCACGTTTGTTAGTCGTAGTCATTCCCCACTCGAGCGCCCGTGCGTTGAAATCGCCGGCGACGACGACGTCACCCGCGATTCCCCTCAAGGCGTCCTCTAGGGAGTCCAACTTTTCTTCAAACTCGCGGATGCTACAGTTTGGAGTCAGGTAGACGCTGACATAAGTGACAGCGCCAACCGTCATCCAAACGTAGTCTTCACCCACCCCTCGGTTTGTTGTGATCCAGGCACTCCGCCCCGTGACCCAAAGCGCGGAGGTACCAGCCCCGTTTGCAAGCCATGTCTTTCCGTCCATGTCCCTGTACTGTTCACTCAGTATCAGTATGTCTGCGTCAAGTTCTGCAGCGATCTGAGGGAGCAGCGCGTGTGCCGCACTGCTCCGATTCAGATTTCCCTGCAGGACTACTGTCATCTGTTAGTCCGTTTGGCGTCAGTCAGCGCCGCCCTGAAAACGGCGCATTTTGCCGTTCCCGGGACGTGCTTTCTGTCCTGTCCCTGTAGGTCGGCACACAGGAAGCAGCACGCTTGGGCCTCGCACTGCCTCCCAGTGTGCCCCCGTACGCCGCATCTCCAGCAGCAGTCTCGTCGGTCCGGTCCTGTGCAGTCGCGTCTTAGGTGTCCGTAGCCGAGGCACTTGTGGCACCTCGGCACCATCAGTCTCAGCCTGATGCGGCAGTTCACCAGGCCAATCCGTATTTTGCCCGCCTGGAGCAGGACGTTAGCGTCGGTCTCGTCCAGCTCACATACGGCCATAACCTGCCCTCGGTTGTT
Organism: Gasteruption jaculator; assembly: GCA_949825005.1. Taxonomy (NCBI): domain Eukaryota; kingdom Metazoa; phylum Arthropoda; class Insecta; order Hymenoptera; family Gasteruptiidae; genus Gasteruption; species Gasteruption jaculator. The sequence continues at coordinate 2,701,267 of OX463772.1, read as the reverse complement.
TGGGCCGAACATGTGGACTTTCGGAGGCGTCCGTAACGTCGTCTTTGTCGCGAGTGCGTCCGTCACCTCGTCTATGGTGGTCACACAGTCGAGGTCCAGTATCTCCAAGGTGACCTTAGGGGTCATGTCACGGACCTCCCCCGCTTTTCCCAGGGCATCCTGGAGGGATTGCTGGAGGTCCAATCTTCCCTCCTGCCCTTTTCCAAGCCGGAGAAGTACCGCGCCTGTCCTCGTCTTCGTGATCGTCCTTATTTGTGTGTCTTTGTCCGGGTCTACCGTCTTGCGGATCGTCCGTATGACGTCGGCGTACGTCGTTCCCGTCGTCGGCTTAATCAGGACCGCGCTACTCCTGGGCCTGGGCAGCGCGCGCTCCTGCCCCTTTGCAGGAGCTTTGTCCTTCACAGCCTTGTCCTTCGGCGTGACGTCCGTTTTCGGTTTTGGTGGAGTCTTTTCTTTTTTCCGCTTGACGGTCTTCCACGTCCCGTCGGTGGCGTTCTGTCCACTTGCTCCTGCGGCAATGTCCGTCTCCGGGGTCGTCTGGTCGCGCTTGCGTTTTGCCTTTTTAGGCAAAACCGCTTGCGCGCCTGTCAGCCGTCCCTGTCTTTCTTCATCTCGTTCAATCAGCGCGAGTTCTGTGGCTTCGAAGATTTCTTTCATACCATTTTTGATGACAGCGCTGATGTTTCTCTGAACCTCGGCTTGTGCCATCATCCCCTTCAGCGTTTCTTGTATGAAGAGGAGCCGCTTCCGCAGTCTATCCTCCTCGTGCTGTTTCTGTGGGCCCACGCTGCGCTCCGAAATTAGCCCTGTGCTCTCTTGGCTCGGTTCCTTTTCGGGGTAGGTGAAAGCCGAGAATGAACCGGACCTGGTTCTCGGCGGTGTTCGGGCCACGGATCCTCTCTTCTCGAAGGGGTTGATAATTCCTTCGAAAAGGGCGTCCGCGCCTGTTGCTTTCGATGCCGTTGTTGTTGTTCCACTATTACTACTCTTCTTCTTACTATTGTTGTTTTTTTGGTCTGCCATTTTATATGTTTCATTGTCTTACGACGGTTCGCCCATCATGGGAGCCACACCGCAGTGTGGCTACTATCCCCGCCGGTTTACACCCTAAAGTTAAGCGACATCGAAACCGAGAAGCGGTTTGTCAGGCGGTCGCACCCTATCGATGCCGAAGTGACTCTAAGAAAAAATGTTACGGGATAGGCCCGCGCCATAAATGATGCTAAAGGTTTTACGTCACCCCCTATCGAAAGGGGCTAGACGGTGCTGCGGTTTTCCCCCCGCAGCTCAGGGTATGAGGTAATACTGACCAGGTAAACCTCCATACCTGCGCCCGGTTATCCCGCTTCAACCCCGAGATTGGCTCCAGTCAGCGGTTAAGTGAGCGGTTCTCCCACGTTTAACATGCGCTTTCACGGGACCTTTGCCGACGTACCGAAGCACATCGGGCTTACGTTTACCCTTATTACTAACGCAGAGGTCAGGTACTAACATCACTCTCCGCTCCGGTCGAGGGGCTACTACTCCCCCCTTGGCTAGTCTCTCGGGAATATCCACGGGTCGCCGACCGCAGCCCATTCACTCACACATTCGTACGGGTAGCTTGAATACCTCGGGGTCGCCAAGCCCGCACCATGGCCTCGATCATAACAATCGAAGCCACGGCTCCTGAGGGAGTTGGTCCGCGGCGGGAGCCTTAGTTTCCCTGAGCCAGGTTTCACGCCAGCCGGGTCCCGTATAACTCCCGCTTAGCCCAGTCGCTTTGGCCTCTCCGTCCGGTCGCGGCATGGGAACCGTGTTCCGGCGCGGGTCTGGCCGTGGCAGACTGGGCCGTTCCCTTATCCGCCACCTGGGGACGCGCCCGGTCGGCACTCAACCAAGCCGGGATTATTATTATTATTATTATTATTATTATTATTATTATTATTATTATTATTATTATTATTATTATTATTATTATTATTATTATTATTATTATTATTATTATTATTATTATTATTATTATTATTATTATTATTATTATTATTATTATTATTATTATTATTATTATTATTATTATTATTATTATTATTATTATTATTATTATTATTATTATTATTATTATTATTATTATTATTATTATTATTATTATTATTATTATTGAAATGTTACTACTATTACTATTATTTTAGTAATTTGTTTATTATCATCATCAGTACCGTTGTTATTATTATCGTCGTTGTAATTGTTATTATTATTTGAAATTCGAATCGAATTCGATTAAAAAAAAGTAAATTATGAAAGAGCGGAATAAGTGAGTCAAAAGTGCCTCTAAACCAATTGAAGAAAACTAAGGAAACCTAATTCCAGAACCACGCGGTACACTTTATATCCGAAACTTGTATGTAAATTCTCAATAGCTTCGGTTGCGCAGTGGTAAAGCGCTTGGGCTTTGAATAGCTGCCAACTTTTTGGCGAGGGTTCGAGCCCCGGTTAATGTCCTCTTTTTTTATTTTTTTTTCTTCATAAATTCCACTACTACTACTACTACTGCTACTACTACTACTACATTATTACTATTTTTTTATTTATTTTTCATCATTATCGTGTAATAATAATAATAATAATAATAAGAAGAAGAAGAATAACAACAACAATAACAACATCGAGTAAATTAAAAAAAATTTTAGAAATAAAAAATTTCAAATTATTTTCAAAATTTTTCTTCAAAAATTGTTTAAAAAAAATTTTTTTAGAAAAAAAATACAGTCACATTTGTTTTCAAACAAATGTGACTGTACTGACATTTGTTTTCAAACAAATGTGGTTGTACTATTAAATAAAATCAATCGAATTTTTTTTGACGAGAGAATGGATTGTAAACACGTTAAAAAAAATTTGTTCAAAACAAATTTTGAAAAAAATTTTGAAAAAATGAAAAAAAATTAAATTTTTTTTTCTCGATAGTTGATGTCTTTGAATAAAGAAAATACGCATTATTGGCGAAAAGATCATTTTAAAGTTGAAAAAATAAATAAATATCGAAAATTTATTCGTTATGGTGATTGTCGGCAAAACCGATAAAGGATATAGCCGAATAAGGAGGTCAAAAGTGCCCCTAAACCAAATTGCATGTACAATAGGTCATTCGATAGCTTTTCGAAAACATTATTTTGTACCAAATTTCAGGTCTGTATCTCAACCTGGGGGTCAGTAATGGTCAAAATTCGAAATTCTGAACAAAATCAGAAACATTTTGGTTACAGAGACACATATTACAGAATTTTTACAGATTTGTTAACCCAAAATTGAAGTCGTAAGAAGTCAAAAACGTGAAATAATTTCGAAAAATGCCCATTTCGTATTGTCGGAGTCGCGGAACTATAATCATATTTTAACAAGAAATACAAATTCATATTACTATTGTTCCTGAATTTCTTCAGATTTTTTGGTTTGGTGCGCCAATGTTAAAAAAAAATAAAAACCAATATTGACGTCGAATTTCACGTATTAAAAATAATAATTTGCATCAAAAGTTTAATTAAAAAACTGTTTTCCATGAAATAAGTGATTTATGTTATTTTCGACTTATCAACATTTAATGAAATTGCATAGGAAATAAACGAATTTAGTCAGAACCATGAGGGAAACTTTATGGTAGTGGTATTAAGTAGAAGCAATGTTTTGATTTTACCCTTATCTTAGTTCTTTTGTTATTTTACTACTGCTTCTTTCTTTGGCGACATACTGGCGTCTAGGGTTGAGTCTAAATTATTTTGACCGGCCTACCAGCCGTTCCGTCGTTCTGATTGGCCGGAACGTTTTAATTAATAACTCGGTAATTAATCCGAATTTTCAAAAATGGTACAGGACTTTTCGTCTCAGTTTTTCACCAGCTACCACCATCTCCCGGGTTAATGATCTTATACCGCACACCCTGTATATATATATTTTTTTAAATACTATATACATATGTATATATATATGTATGCATGTATATATATCTTATTTTATGATAAGGTAGGCTAAAAAATTTTTAGACAATTTTTTTTTTGCAAATTTTCTAGCGATAATGGCCGTGTATATATGAAAAATACGTTGTAAAAAATACTAACTTTCAATCGCAAAAATAAATCGCTTATCCTAATTTAATAGAAAAATGACCTATACAGCCTTAAAGTACAACACTTAAGCTTTAAAAAACCGTTTTTTAAATTAATTTATCTTTATTTTTCATTTTTTCACAACAATTTGAAAAAAAAATTTTTTTTCGAAAGGTCTCCTTGTATTTTGTTAAATATTAACAAAACCTTTAGATTTGGAGTAAAATGGATCACGCATTCGTTTTTTTGAGATTCTGGCGATGGATTTAAAAAAAAAACGTCTCCCTACGATGATTTGGCTCCGAGTTATAAGCGATTGAAAATCGCTCGGGTCTCACAGACCCAGAGTACCCGGATCGGGACAAACAGTATAGAGTACCCGCTGAGGGTTAATGGTTTTGATTGGACATTAAATGAATGTAATTTAAACATACATATTTTACTTTATATCCGAACAATTACAACATAACTTATTACAAAAAAAACTTCAATAATCATCAGCATTTTCTTCATCATTATCAGAATCAGATGTGTTTGATTCGGGTTGGTGTCAAATCACCGACAATCGTTTCACCGACAATGTTTCCATCGACACCGTTTCACCGACACGTTCAATTCGCCTACAATGTTTACATCGACACTGACTTCACCGACACGGTTAATGCGCCGACAATATTTACATCGACACTGATTTCACCGACATTTGCTTATGTTGTATACATACTGAATTCCGCAAATATACCATAACGATTTCTTGCTATCACATTTCGATAACATCAGAGTTCCTACAGTTCCTGGATGTAATCGGTAACCAGTATACAGACTGATCTCGCTGTAAATCCGTAGCAAAGCCCTAGCAAAACCCGAGCTAAAACCTAGCAAAACCCAAGCAATAAAAAATAATAGCAAAACCCTAGCAAAACCCATGCAACGGCCAATTCTTTTATAGCGGGCAAGCTGCACAATAAAGAAATTGGCCGTTGCATGGGTTTTACCAGGGTTTTGATACTTTGTTAAACCCTTGGGTTTTGCTAGGGTTTTGCTATTTATAGCAAAACTCTAGCAAGACAATGTCAGCGAACTGAACGTGTCGGTAAAATAAGTGTCGATGGAAACAGTCGGTGAATTGATCGTGTCGGTGAAATCAGTGTCGATGTAAACATTGTCGGCGACTTGAACGTGTCGGTGAAACGGTGTCGGTGTAAACATTGTCGGTGAAACGATTGTCGGTGATCTGACACCAACTCGTTTGATTCATATTCAGTTTTCCTCCTTTCATTCCTTCTTCCTCATTTCTTTCCCCTTCTTCATCTTCCTCATGTCTTTCGCTTTCTTCGTTGTCAATATCTTTAATATCTCGATCTTGTTTAGTCCGATCTGAAAATGAAAAAAACAACCAAATTATTGTTATTGCTTCCTTGCATCGGTTAACAACCAATTTTTAATGAAAATTGGTAGAAAGTCATAAACACCTGTAGGGTTGTCAACACCTGTGTTACGTCCTAAGACCACAGAAGGAGCGCTCTCGTTTTAGGGAAAAACAAAGGTAGCGAGGATTTTCCCAGGGAAGAGAACATGCATCGAGATATCGGAGGCTTCTTTAAAAGGTTTAAACGAGAGAGAGAGAGAGAGAGAGGGAAAAGAAAAAAAAAACAAAAACAGTATTAAAGAATATAAAAAGAAAAATCGCGATTTATTAAAATAAATCGTTACAAAAATGGATCGACAATTTTAAGTCCCCCCTTCGTGGGTTTATATTTTAATAAATGTGAATTGTTAATGAAGACGGGTTCACCCGTATCCCCGAAAATTTCTAAAAGTTTATATAATTCCCGCCTGGGATCTCCCTTTGGGATCTGACTAGATCTAGGCCTGTCGATGTAGTCAATCGACCTAAATCTACGGGGAGTTCTCCAGACGGTACGTAATGAAAAATGAACTATTTTAATGTCTCTAATAACCGGCCCATCAAAATCTCGTGATTGTTGCTGTTGTTGTTGTTGTTGTTGTTGTTGTTGTTGTTGTTGTTGTTGTTTAAATTGCTCCTCGATAAAATCCTCAACAGAATTTTCAGAGCCTAGGTAGACAGGGACGTGGAGGGCCTTATTCAATTTTTTTAGGGCAAGTCTCCTGCCTCCGCGGGTGGTTTTCCGTGTTTTTCTATTCTTTGCCACTAAAATGTAAATAGTTTGTTAAAATAATCGAATAATTTAGAGAATGCAGGAAGGGAATTTCTCCACAGAGATGCGCATGAAACGCTAGCAATCCGTGAGAGGGGAGCAAGGGAAATCTTTAATACGGAGATGCGCATGAAGCGCTAGCAATCCGTATAAAAGTTAAAAGATTCCTCTACCAAGATGCATCAGAAATGCTAACTATCGGTAGAAGAGGAAAGGACCCCTTTTTCCAGGATGCACAAGAAGCGCTAGCAACTGGGTAAAGGGTAGAGATAACCCAGGATGCACAAGAAGCGCTAGCAACTGGGTAAAGGGTAGAGATAACCCAGGATGCACAAGAAGCGCTAGCAACTGGGTGGAAAAATATGGTAAATAAAGGAAAACCAAGGGCTTACTTACTTTTTAGAGTATGAAAGAGAACGAAAACTTGGTTTGATTCTAGTCCTTTACTGTATCAAAGTTGAAGGAATAGTAAGCGATGTACAATGATTCTTCGGCGCTTATATAGGCCGAAAATCGTTTTCTGTCCTTTAGGACCAAATACATTTTAAATTTTGTCGGTCTTTCTCAAATATTTCTCTCTTTGTTTTAAACGGCTTTCTCGTAGTTTCTTTCCTTGTCATTTTCTCTGTCTTCCTTTGAAAAGAAAATATCTTTTTCTATTTAGTTTATGCAGTTTTGACTTTTATGGCTTAAGTGACAATGACAAGTCATAGGAAAGATCTACTGTCTTTCTCTAACCTATTGGAAAATTCCTTGTTTAGGGTATGTGTCTTATTTCTTAGTGCATGGGTCAATCGCCTATGTACTATGGGCTCAACTCTGTATATATATAAAAAAAGGTACTTGAGAAGGTCTACGCTAACCATTCGTAGAGAGAGAGAAGAACTCTTATATGTAACAAGAGTAGTAATGCAGTTTTCTGTTTAAATTCTGGTTGAATTTACTATATCTAATATTTGGATCGATTTTATTAATCGTCGGACGTAACACCTGTAACACGGGTGATACTTGCTGGAAGTTAATCACTTTTGAACCACTTGAAAATTCTATAGGAACGGATTGATGGGCACGGCTCCAGAGGTAAGCTATATATTGTCACGTTCCGGCAAGTCGAGCTTGCTGAAATGTTAATAATTATAAAATAAATATCTTTAGGTTTCAATAGCCTCGAGACGGAGGTTCAACCCGATCCGAGGAAAGTAAAATAGAAGGTTCGACTCACTCGATCGAGTCGAACCAATTGTTAGGAACGATGCGTTAGCGAGATGGTGCCACGCGCGTATTCCGTAGCGAGGCGTTGAGAGCGACGCGCGCGGGAGAGCAGTTGTAGAGAGAGAGTCGAGATACGAGTATCGAGAGTGGATTCGAGAGAGAGTGAGAGTTCGGACCGAAAGAAGACTTGGCGGCGAGGTTGTAGCGTGATTATAATAAAGATTATTATCCCCTCCAACCCGTCCTAACATACTAAGTGTGGGGTAACGTGTACCTCTAACCTACCGCCCGAGCGACTGAGATTTCAAGAACAAGTTCAACGTGTGCGCGAGTGACCTGGGACACGCGTGTTCGAAAATCGCTGCGCCATAAACCAAAACGTTCGATATGCATCGTCCCACGATATCAGGCAACGGCCTAACCGAACAGGATTTCGATTCATTTCAAAGAAAAGTCCTAACGTCGATTCCGGAAACGAACCCACCGCGAACCTTCAACCTCCAGGATGAGTCCTACTGGAACCGTTCAGATATGCCGTCAACGGTGAATGCGTTTCAAAACTCTCGGTTTGACGAAACCGGAAGCCAACAGCTCGCAGCTTCGGGAAATCAGACTTTGATACTTCCGGGTAATCGGTCGCGTGGGGCTGCAGCATCGACGCCAAACCGTCACCCCCCTCCCCAGCATCACGATAGCGGGGCAGGCGCGTGCGCCGATTTCGTTGTGAACGTCGAAAATGGCGGGCCTACGAGCGACCAAAATAGATCACGTGGTTCGGCTCATACGATTCCACCGACGACCCAGGCACGCCATACGCCGCAACCGACACCTTCCGGGGTTTTCGAGAACACTCCAGGGGGAGACACAGCGATGCCACCACCCTACGTGCATATGATGACGATGATGCAGGAGATGATGCGGCAAAATACCAATTTAACGCAACAAATTCTACAGGGCAACGGCCCACAACGAGAATACCATGTGATGCCGGACTTCTCCAAAACCATCCGCGAGTTCGATGGAGAAAAAGGACCACTCGAGGCTAAGCTGTGGCTTGACCAAGTCGAGGCCGCAGCGGTGGCAAACCGTTGGCCCGATTCCTTCATTCTACAGACAGTTAAGAACCAACTAGAAGGAGCCGCGCGTTCCTGGTTCCTAGGCCGTCAACGCGATCTTCACGAGTGGGGACAGTTCCGACAAGAATTCCGTGCCACGTTCATTCGAAAAGTTTCAAAAGGTGAAGCATGGGAAAAGATGCGCGCAAGATTACAAAAATCGGATGAGAGCACAGCCGCGTATTTTCATGAAAAAGTGCGTTTGTGTCGACCTCTAGAACTAACTTTTGAAGAGATAAAAGACCAAGTTGCCGATGGTTTATACTCACGAGAAATGATGCGACATGTGAACGCGAGAGACCATAGCAACGAGAACGAGTTGTTCGCGGATCTCCTCAAATATGAGAGAAGATTACAATGTTTCAACGAGAATCACACCGTTGATCGGAAAATTACGAAAAAAGTAACCGAAACTGAGACCAAAAAACCCAGCGAATCTTCGAGTGCGAAGAAGGAAGAAACAAACAGAGAATCACGTGCGAATCAAAACGGAACAACTAAAAAAGTGGCGTCTGAAAAGTCGCGTGAGAACGGAGTCAAGTGCTTCAACTGTCAAGGTCGGGGACACCTCGCAAAAGACTGTTCCGAACCGCGTCGTGAACGAGTTTGCGGCCGATGCAAGGAGACAGGTCACAGCAGCAAGGGCTGCACCAAGCCTGCTTCACTGGACGCAGCTGACATCAATCTCATCAACACGAAGCGTGAGACGAATCTACTAAAATACGTTAAACATGTAGAGATCGATGGAACTTCGTTAACGGCATTCATCGACTGTGGAAGTTCTGACTGCACTATTACAGCCACCACTGCGATTACCGCCGGATTCAAGGTCGAACGCGTGTGCAGTGAACTACGTGGATTCGGAAACAAAAACGTGATAAAATCTCCAGGAATTGTGCGTGTTAATGTTACCGTCGACAGTGCATGCGGCCAAGATGTGGTCATGCGAGTAGTGCCCGATACCGCTCAGGATTGGCCAGTGATTATCGGTCGTACATTCACGGAATTACCACACGTTTCGTACACGAAAATTAGAGACAATCTCGAATTTCACGAAACATTACCGCCCATCGCCGCGTGTGAGGATGTGCATAAGATGGCTAAAACCGGACGACCGACCGTGGTGCGCGAGGAAACACTCGTACCAGGAAGCGTTAACTTTGTAGACGTCCGAGTCGGCGAAACAGAGTACCCGATCAGCGTTTTGAGTGTCGGCGCTGAGAAGACCCGACGGGACAGCGCGCTCGACACACACGTCATGCAGATCCAACCCGTACCCGTTGTGACGCCAAGATTGGAACCAATCGTCCAGGAGGAGCTAAATACGGATACATCTGTCACCGAAGATCAACGACAGGAACTGCTGAATCTACTCAACCTTCACCGGACATGTGTCTCCAAGAACCTCGAGGAGTTAGGTCGAACGGACCTTATCGAAATGGACATTGCGTTAAAACAAAATGCGGTTCCGGTAAATTGTAAAGCGTATAAAGCAACGCGAGACGAACGCGAAACGATTAAAAAAATTGTAGGAGAGTGGAAAGCCGCGGGAATTGTCACCGAGACAACGTCACCGTACGCGAGTCCCGTTTTATTAGTGCGCAAAAAGTCGGGCGAGCCACGTCTCGTTGTCGATTATCGACGTTTAAACGCGCAAACCGAGCGAATACACTTTCCACTCCCAAATTTAGACGAATATTCGGAAGCGATGTCGGGAGCGACGATTTTTGCGACTCTCGACCTAGCTAACGGTTACCTCCAGGTTCCGTTAAAAGCAGAAGCGCGTCAAGAAACCGCTTTTATTACACCTGACGAAACGGGAGAATTTACACGCGCCGTGTTTGGTTTAATGAACGCACCTTTTTATTTTTCCAAATTAATGGAGTTGGCTCTCGGGCCACTCCGAAACCAAGTACTTTTGTTTTACTTAGACGATATTTTGATTCTCGCGCGCAATTGGAATCAACTCATCGTAAGATTACGTATGGTTTTCGAAGCCCTAACTCGCGCGGGCTTAACCCTAAAACTTGAGAAATGCCACTTTGGCATGCAAAAAGTTGAATTTCTCGGATTCCTAATTAGTGCGAAAGGCATAGAACCAGGCCCAGATAAAGCCAACGCGATTACGAATTTCCCCGAACCACGCGACACGCGGGAAGTGCAACGATTTATCGGTTTAACAAGTTTTTTCCGCCGATTTGTCGAGGGCTTCGCGAAAATCGCCGCTCCGTTGACTGCATTGACGCGCAAAAATGCAAAATTCGAGTGGGGAGGCATGCAAAAAAAAGCGTTCGAGCAGTTAAAGCGCCGGCTCACTTCATATCCGGTACTGCAAGTTTATTCGCCATCAGCGAGTAAAACTGAGTTGCACACGGATGCGAGCGCCGAAGGCTTAGGAGCTACGCTACTCCAAGCCGATGAAGGAGGAACGTTGCGCCTTGTGTACGCGATCAGCCGTCGCACAAGCGAAACGGAAACGCGCTATCACTCGAGCAAGCTTGAGTTACTTGCAGTGGTATGGGCAGTCGAGCGCCTGCGACCATTTTTGATCAGCCTAAAATTTGAAGTGGTTACTGACTGCCAAGCATTAGTTTACTTAAACGCTAGTAAAACAAAATACCCGCAGGTCGCTCGCTGGTCTGCCACCTTGTGCGAATACGATTTTACGGTACGACATAGAAAAGGCGAGCTTATGCGTCACGTCGATGCACTTTCGCGGGCGCCTACCGAATGCGCCTCCGAACTCGAGACGCGCGCAACCATGTTTGCAATAAATTGTCCCGAGACCGAAATTGTGCTACATCAGCGCCTTGACGAACGAGTACGACATCTTACCAAAATTTTGGAAAAACTCGTGAGCGAGCGAACAAAACACGAGAAAAGTGAAGTAAAAGACTATATTTTACAAAACGGATTGTTGTATCGCATAGAAATGCGCGACAACCACCAAGTAAAATTGTATGTAGTGCCAGCATCCATGAGAAAAGCTATGGCGATACAATTCCACGATTTAGCTAGCCACTATGGAACCGAAAATACCCTCGCGCGTATGCGACGCTATTATTATTTTCCGAAGATGCGCGAATATATCAAGCGGCATGTATCCCGCTGCTTACCGTGTATTATGAGCAAAAATCCTCGTGGGCGGCAACCGGGAGAATTGCACCCGATCCCGGCGGGAACACGCCCATTCGTAATCGTGCACACGGACCATCTAGGGCCATTCCCCGAAACCGCGAGAGGTAACAAGTATGTACTAGCGATCGCGGATAACTTAACCAAGTTCATCGTGTTATTTGCCGTTAAAAGTACCAATGCGGCAACGACCTCGAAAAAGTTCGAGCAAGTCATTGATCAGTTCGGTGCGCCAAATCGTATAATTTGTTACCGCGGAACGTGTTTTACGTCAGAACGTTTTGCAAATCTATGCAAAACCCACGGCATAAAGTTGACCTTAAATTCGACAAATCATCCACAGGCAAACGGGCTTGTCGAAAGACTCAACTCCACGATCCTAGCACCAATGCGTATCGCAGCGTTTAACGGTATACCTATCGAATGGGATCGTGAAGTAAAGAAAATAGCACGCGACGTAAATTTGTCTCCGAACAAAACAACAGGTAAACCCCCTTACGAATTATTATTCGGCTATTTACCGCGATTTGAGGAGGGACCTGCACGCGACTTAACCGAACACTGTGAAACTTACTGCGAGCCGATTGAATTACAACAAGCGGCGCGAGAGGCCATCGAACGCGAACAAAAAAATTATAAGAGTAGGTAATGACGCTACCCGTGTCATTACGATAAAATACGAACCGGGCGATATCGTATTTATACGATCAAATCCGACGGCAACAGGCGAGAGCACTAAGTTGCAACCACGTTACCGAGGACCATTTGTCGTGATCAAGAGCTTACCCGGAGATACCTATCGAATAGAAAAGGTAATGAACAAACGAAAATCAAAACACCAAATCACGTCCCACGTTAGTCAAATGAAAGTATGGCGTGGTCCTGAAATACACGACGAGGACATAGAGGTCATAAACAGCAGCTCAAGTGAAGATGAAGGTCATCAAGACACAGACACCGAAAGGGACGAAGTCCAGAACGACGAGAAGGAACAGGAAGATTACGAAACGTTTCCAATCGAAACGGTGGTCGAACCTAGAGTCGATCAGCGCAGATCGGAGCGCAAATCAAAAAAACCCGCGTACTTGCGAGACTATGTATAAATCTACAAGACATAGTAATATTTAAGTTTGTTTATGTTACTTTTATTACAGTTATAAAGAGTTTAATTATCAAAACTAAGATTTGGAGGACCAAATGCATGCTAGGTTGCCCGAGTGTTAGGAATGATGCGTTAGCGAGATGGCGCCACGCGCGTATTCCGTAGCGAGGCGTTGAGAGCGACGCGCGCGGGAGAGCAGTTGTAGAGAGAGAGTCGAGATACGAGTATCGAGAGTGGATTCGAGAGAGAGTGAGAGTTCGGACCGAAAGAAGACTTGGCGGCGAGGTTGTAGCGTGATTATAATAAAGATTATTATCCCCTCCAACCCGTCCTAACACAATATCAAAAAATAAATTGATGAATTGACATCGGTTCATTCATTGGAATGGACTGATGTTAGTTCGAATTACACTAAATGATATTGTGAATCAATATTTAATCATCAATAATTATGATTAGAAAAACTTCATAACCTCAAAGCGGAGATGCATCTGTTTTGAGGAAAAAGAAGCAGATTCGACTAACTGAGTGAGGAATCTGCTTGCAAATTATGATAATGGGCTCATACAATGAGCTTATTAGACATTTTTATAACAACAATTAATGAATAACACTGATTCTATGAAATATTTCAAAGAATCAGTGTCGAAATAGAAAACATAACCTCAAAACAGAACGTGCTGTTTTGAGGCAAAGAAAAGTCTTTTAATAAGAGTTAATATTGAAAATTAGTATTGTTCGCGATCGCGAAAGGTAAGGGGGGAGCGGAGCTGAGCCGGGACCCACCGGACAGTCTCCCTCTCCCGGAGCTGGTCCCCACTCGCAGCGTCTCCCACCTCGCAGCGATCTCATCGAGCACGATATCGGCGAGATCGTTGCCGTTCGAGACAGTCGCTCGCTCGACCCGAGCCCCTTCAGACGGGGACTCTATGTATGCTTTTAGGCTACATCGGTAAGTCTGGTAAACCCAACTATCCAAACCTTTCCCACGAGGCGTTCTCGTGATTGTAGCAACAGTGCGGTGTTCGCACTTCACTTTTCCTATAGTGCGGCCTTCGCACTTCCTTAAAGCGGAGTTCGCTTCCTTTCCAGTGCGGTGTTCGCACTTTGTAGTCTCTCGGAGACAATTCGAGGTGTTTCTCGGGTTGTCTCTCCTTCGGGGATTAGCCCCATTTTCGCTCCTAACCCTCCGGCTTTCCAAGCGCCCTAGCGCTGGGTCCAGGCGGAGTTCGCCTCGCGCGTCATATAGGAGTTCGCCTTGCGCGTCATTTTTGATTATATTAAGACTTATTGCACGAGCCTCGAGCTCAAAGAAGTCGAGCCTTTTTTTTGAGTTAAAGTTGTTTTTATTGAAAAATATATTGTTAAGTTTGCTGTTAAGTCGCGTCTTTTTCTTTACTAGCGTTTCCTACCCTTGTCCGTCCGAGCGAATCGAACGTTCTACGCTGCCACCGGTAGTTTTCGCCTGGTTTTTTCGTATTTGTACGGATCGGGATTTGCCCGTTAATACAGTCTCGCACAAATTGGTCCTTCGAGCCGGATTTCAAGTCAAACTTGAAGTATCGGCAAAATCTTAAGTAATTCAAAAGCGTTCTTCGGTGGTCGCTAGCAGCGGTAGATTTCGGTCGTTCGGTTCGGTTAGGAGAACGCCTAGTACGTAGCCAGTATGGCCGAAGGAAAATTAAAAAGAGAATACGCAGTAAGCGTCGCGGTATATAGAGAAGATCTCGTGCGTCTTCTTACTAATATTAAGAAACGCGGCGTGAATCGTTACACGACTAGCTATCTCGAGGAGAGGTTGAAACTCGCCAATGACCTCCATGATAACATCAGGGATTGTCACATTAAATTAAGTGCGAGCTATGAGCCGCAGGAATTAGCAGCCACTCCATACGTCCTCAACAACGTATACGAGACGGCTTTAGAAGCTTTTGAGGCAGTTGAGAGCTATATTCTAGATCACTTGGGTCGTCTAGAAGAGAACTCGGCACCCGTCAATACGAGTTCTAGCTCTCACACTGAATGCAATGTCCCATCTTCTATGAGACTTCCAAAAATAGATTTACCAAAGTTTAGTGGTAATTACGGCGAATGGCTAACGTTCCATGATACGTTCAAAGCCATGATCCACGACAATACCGGGCTGCCAGGGATTCAGAAATTCCACTATTTAAAGTCGTGTTTGGTAGGAGAAGCTCGCACCGTAATTCAAGCTCTTACGGTGAGTTCTGATAATTATGACATTGCCTGGACCACCCTGGTCTCCAGGTATCATAATCGTCGAATTATTACGGCGACGTTGCTTAACAGATTTACCCAGTTAGGATCTGTTGATGGCAACAACTTAACAGCTCTAAAAACATTAAGAGATACGGTAGCTGTCACTCTAGACGCACTTCGGAACTTAGAGTATGCAGTGGACTTTTGGGATCCACTCATCATTCATTTGGTAGCGAGTAGTTTTGATTCAGCCTTTAGATTAAAATGGGAACGATGCATAAGCGATCTAGCGGAATATCCGACTTATGCGAAGTTGACAGAGTTCTTGTCCAGTAGAGTTAGCATGCTGGAATCTCTAGGGTTGAACAAATCCAGCGAGGTTAAGGCGCCTGAACGGCCAATTAAATCTCATACCGCGAGTGTGCGGAATTCCAAGTGCGTCCACTGCGGTCAGAATCACTCACTTACTCGCTGTGAGAGGTTTTTGAGTCTACGACCGCCAGCTAGATTAAATTTAGTCCACCGAAAGAAGCTATGCGTGAATTGTTTGCGAAGTGGTCATTTCACTTCGGCATGCCCTAGCTCTTTCCGGTGTAAAACCTGTGCAAAGCCACACAATACCTTGCTGCACCTGGGGGAAACGAACACCTCAGTCAGCAGGTTATCGACAGTTACCTCCCCACCGGCCGACACTCCCGCGTCTACATCTTCCAACGCGGAAATTAATACACATTTAAGTGTTAACGATACGCGAACGGTATTGCTTGCTACCGTTTTAGTGCAGGTGTCTTCAAACAACGGAAGACACGTAGTAGCAAGAGGTTTGGTAGATCCGGGATCAGAATCGTCATTCATTACCGAAAATTTGGCACAATTACTTCGAGTCAATCGGGTTCCAGTTAATGCTTCGATTTCCGGAGTTACCGGGCAGGTTTCGTTAAAGGTTAAAGGGGAAGCTATAATCCATTTACGTTCGCTCAAGGGCAGTCAGGCGGCTTTGACTTTTTTTTTTTTTTTTTACGTGGAGAATGCATTTACGCACACCCCCCTCCTAGATAGAGGGGGGTAGTGTGGGACTCGCCCCTCTGAGGAGGGGAATACCCACTAAACTCCACGGCGGCCTATGGACGCATCTCCTGCCTCAGGCGTAGCGGGGGAGCCACGGGAACTCTAACGAACACTACCGTGACTCCCCCTAGCCTCTGGCCGGCCAACAATTGGTGGCCGGCCGCGTCCCGGGGGGGGAAAACAGCTCCCCCCCTTCCTTTTCTAGTCAGCGGCGCAGGGAGGCCGCACCCCGCGCCGCTCCATCTCTTGGCGGCCGCTTATATTAGGTACCCGGGGGGGGGGGGGCCCTCCACCCCGGGCACCACGGCCGCCAAAAACACCGTACAGCCGGCGGCGGGGCAAGGAAGCTTGCTTCCATCTGTCCCCGCCGCCAGCCCCTTCCCTTATCCCGGGGGCCCGGCGGCGTGACCGGCCGGTCCACGCCACCGTCCCCGGGTCCGTCGAGCGGGATCGGCTATTTCCCGATCCCGCTCGGCGGTCTCCTTCTGCGAAATTACTTTCTCGCAGAAGGAGACCACTGCCGTCCACTTCCTCTCACTCGCCAGCATAGCCCCAATTACTGCTGGGAGTGAGAGGTCCGGCCCTATTTCGTCCGTTAGGACTCGGCGCAGCGCTGCAAAGGCGGGGCACACCTCCAGCGTATGCTGCGCCGAGTCCTCCTCCTCGTTGCAATGGTGGCAGGCCGCCGTCGCCTCCTTCCCGATCCGCCACAGGTAGACACCGAAGCAACCGTGCCCGGTGAATACCTGCGACGTTCGGTAGGTGAGCCTCCCGTGCCGTCTCTCCTGCCATCTTTGGATATATGGCAGGAGAGCCCCAGCGACGCGCTCGCCGGCGTGAGCGCTGAGCTCAAGTCTCCAGTTGGCGAGCGCTAATCGCCAGGCCTGGCGCCTGAACTCCTCGACCGCCTCGGGCTCTGGCGGGTGCCCCCGAACCAGGCGGCTTTCTTGCACAAACGCATAGCTAGATGCGTGTGCAGCCGCCTGTAATTCGAAGGGCAGTTCTCCCGCCAGAGCCAGCGCCGCCGTGTATGAGGCGGTGCGGTATCCGCGGATGACCCTGAGGGCCATCCGCCTCTCAAGCCGGCGCATCAACTTCTTGATGCGCCGGCTTGCCATCGCGTCCGGGGCCCACACTGGGGCCCCGTATAATGTCATTGACCGCACCACCCCCATGTACAGGCGGCGCACCCGTTCCTCGGGTCCCCCGATGTTGGGCAGGAGACGGCCTAATGAGGCCGCCGCCCTTTCCACACGAGGGACCAGACGGTCGAAGTGAGCCTCGAAGCGCCAGTGGCTGTCGAGGACGAGACCGAGATATTTAATCTGGTGCCCGACCTCGACAGAGGCTCCACCCACCCGGATCCGCGTCTTGGGCAGTGGCCGAGACCGAGGCCCTCCGCAAAACCACATGGCCTCGGTCTTTTCAGGGGCCACATTGAGCCCAAGTCCGCGAATCCTCGCGACGACGGCCGCCACCGCAACTTCTGCTTGGCGGATGGTCCTCTCGAAAGTGCTCCCGACGACAACCACCAACGTATCGTCTGCAAAGCAGACGAGGCTGGCGCCGTCGGGGAGCGGGGCCCGCAGGACCGGGTCATAACCGAGGTCCCACAATAGTGGGCCCAAAACTGAGCCCTGTGGGACCCCCCGGTCAACCTCCCTCCGCTCCATCCCGTACCGGCCGGGGTACTCTATCCACCTGTCGCGTAGATAAGCCCCGATCACCCGCCTTAGGTAGGGAGGCACCTCATGGTAAATGAGGGCCTCCCTAATTGCTTCCCAGGGTAGGGTGTTGAATGCATTAACAATATCTAAAGATATTGCTAAGCACACCCCACCCTGGGAGACGGCACTTTCCGAGAGGAGCCGGACGCGCTTGATAGCATCAACCGTCGACCGGCCCTCTCGGAAGCCGTATTGGCAGTCCGCCAGATCGGGGCCAACACACGACAGGTGGCTGGAGAGGCGGGAAGCTATGATGCGTTCTAGCATCTTCCCCACCTCGTCCAGGAGACATATCGGCCGGTACGCCGAGGGAGAATCTGCGGGCCTTCCATCCTTCTTTAGGAGGACCATCCGCCCTTTCTTCCACAGACATGGGAATTCCCCGGTCTCCAGACACCCCGAGAAAATCCTCTGTACCGTCCCGAACAGGACGTCCAGGGCCAAGGTCCAGGCCTTACCGGGTATCCCATCGGGCCCCGGGGCCGTGTTTTTGCCCCGGAGCCACCGGATAACACCGGTCATCTCCCCGACTGTGACCCCCACATCGGGAGGCCGCTCGGATACGCGGCCTCCCGTCTCGGGCGCTGGCGCCGGTCGGGCCGCTTCCCCGCCAGGTGGGAACAGCGCGGCCACGACCCGTCCGAGAAACTGGGGGTCTAGGCTCTCCGTCAGCGGGGGCGCCCAGGGGCGAAGCCGTCCCATCACAAGTTTATATGGGCGCCCCCACGGATCCCTATTCAGAGAGCCGAGGAGATTCGTCCATGCCTGGGCCTTGGCCTTTTTGATGGCCAGCTGCAGAGCCACAGTTTTCTTCCTGTATGACTCATACAGCTGTGCAGCCCTTTCCTCATCGACTCGCTGTCGTCGACGAGCTCGAGTGTACTGGCGTCGCGCGACCACGCACTCTGTGCGTAGCTCAGCCAGGTCGCGCGACCACCAGTACACTGCTTTTCTAGGGCAGACCCTGGCCCGGGGCATAGCGACGTCGCAAATCGACGTCATTGCGCCCCGGAGCCATTGGGCCTCCCTCTGCCCGTCGACAGGCCCGGCCGGACGTTCCGGCCAGGCCACAGCCAGGGCTGCCGCCATCAGGGCGTCCTGATCGAGCTTTTTTAGGGCCCATCGCGGCGGTGGCCTCCCTGCTGCTGGGCGGCCTCGGGGTGGTTCGTTCCCGTTGGCGGAGAGGTCGATGATCACATATCTGTGGTCAGACAGTGACTCGACCTCATCCGCCACTCTCCACCCCGAGATACGCCGCGCGGCCCGGGGGGTGGCCCATGTGAGGTCTACTATGGACGACCCCCTATGCCGCACGCACGTATGGACGGAGCCCGTATTTAGTAACTGGAGCTCCAATCCGTCCGCCCAGTCTAGCACTTCCCAGCCCCTTGCGTCAGTCCTGGGGGACCCCCAGGCTTGGGCCTTGGAGTTAAAGTCCCCCAGGACTAGCACCGGGCGAGGAAGGCATCGGGTGATACACCCCCTAACCTCGCCCAGGTACGTTTCAAAGGACGCAAGGGGCCAGCTCGGTGGTGCATAGATTGCCACCACCGCGATGTCACCCCAGGCGGCGGCCAGGAAACCCCGACCTCTTTCCAGCAGCGTTGGCGGCGGGGTTCCCGGCTTGCCGCCCCATACAATGGCAACGGAGCCCAACAGGTCCCCTATCCAGTATTGATGGTCGGGGACCCTGTACGGCTCCGCTACCACTGCGATTCCGGCACTCCACTCAGCCAGGTACTGCATCAGGAGGTCCTGTGCCCTGGCCGAGTGGTTCAGATTGATCTGTATGACTGGCCCGGAGAGACTTCCCATGTCTGGCTTTATGGAGTGGTCTCCATGGCCGCCGCTGCGTGGGCGACCATTGGAGCCACCCCGGGACCCTTTGGAACCACCTCACTTGGGTTGATGGCGACGGCTGGCGTCGTCCTCGCAGCCACTGGGCCCGTTGTTTTTGGCCCAGTGTTCTTGCGGCCCCCCGCTTTTTTGCCGCTGCTGCTGTGGGTAGCGGAGCAAGTCCGGCTACCCAGTCTGTGCCCGGCCGGCCTCCCATTGTCGGTGCACACTGTGCACTTGGGAGGGGCCGAGCACTTTGCCGCCTTGTGGTCCGAGCCGCCGCAGTTGTAGCAGCGGTCGGACCTATCAGCAGCGGCTGTGCACCGCTGCCTCGTGTGCCCCATCTCTAGGCAGCGGTAGCACTGCAGGGGGCGTGCTGCGAGAGGCTCCACCACGGCCTGGAACCACCCTACGGCCAGCTTTTTTGCGACTGCCAGTTTCCTGGCAGCGGCCGCAGGGCACTGCACCCACAGTGTTCCTAGGCCTGAGGGGGTGGTCCGGACCTCACCGGTTTTTACCTCCCCCTCGGTGCAGCCTCCAGCCGTCGCCACCGCCCTGGCCACATCGACCGAGGTGATGGAGTCCGCGAGGCCTCTAATG
Source organism: Gasteruption jaculator (assembly GCA_949825005.1). Taxonomy (NCBI): domain Eukaryota; kingdom Metazoa; phylum Arthropoda; class Insecta; order Hymenoptera; family Gasteruptiidae; genus Gasteruption; species Gasteruption jaculator. The sequence goes on along the minus strand of OX463772.1, from coordinate 2,680,990 downwards.
CGGATATCCGCTTTTTTAGATGGCCTCGCGATCCTCACCCCGGTCCCGGCCAGGGCTTCCTTCATTTTTTCTGCTAAGGCGTCAGCCTTAGCAGGACCGTCCTTTCCCGGTACCTCCAAGACCAAGGCCCCCGTGATGCCTCTCTTCGGCTTGATCGAGGCGATGCCGATTTCAGCCAGGCTAATTTTTGACCTGGCCACGGTCATCGCCTCGGCGTAGGTCATCTTCCCGTCCGCCGGCACTGTCAAGGTGACAGCAGCGGTGCTTGGCGGGCGGGGTGGCAAGGCCACTTTGGCTTTCCCGGGGGCCTCTTTTGGGCCAGTACCGGGCGGTTTATTTCCCTTGACGGGGATCGTTGGTTCCTTCTTGGTGGTGTTGCCCCTCTTGGCTTTGCGGCCCACCACCTTCGCCCACTCCTCCGGGGCCCGCTGTCCATTGGCGGCAGTTGTTGCAGCAGCCGTGGACGCGGACGCCACGGGTTTTTGTCCCGAAGCCGGGTTGGTCCTGGGCAGGGCCGTTGGCTCCGCTGCCTGCCTCGTCCTCTTCTTCTTTCCGGTGGTCTTTCCTGCCGGGGGGGGAGTGGTTTTGGCACCCGGTTCTGCCCGTATTGGTGCCGGGGCCGACTGCAGCTCCCTCCGGAATGACGCCAGTTTGGCGTCAATCATCTCGGAGATCTGCTGCAGCAGGTTGTCCCCGACACCTTGATTTCTCCCCGTTGGTGAGGGGGCGGTTATAGCCGCCCTCTTTGGGGTTTTATCAACCCTCGTGGCCGCGGGCTCCGATGGCACCGGCCCTGCCTCGGAGTCTTCTTCCATACTCCTTTTCCTCTTTGCTGCAGAGGAGGAAGGAGATGGTGAGGCGCTACTCCCCCTGGGTGCCATTAGGGCATTTAACTGTGCCATCTCGGCCCGCAGCACCGCGAGCTGTTCGCGGAGAGAGGCGTTCTCCGCTTCCAGCTCCTGGGTTGCTGCACTTGCAGACCGGGTTGCCAGCTCGGTTACGGCCACCTTGGTGTCCAGCGCTGCCAGGCGCAGGGCCCGGGCAAGATTGCCCTTGAGGCCCTTGGACACCGCGGCCACGCGCTCGACATCTTGTTGACGCTCCAGAACGAGCGCCGCGACGTCGGCCGTGGGTTTAACCCGCATTTCGCGGCCCAGTATCCCCTCCTCCGGCAGGGGAGTCGCTGTTCTGGACGGACGGGGGGGAGGTATGGTAGGGTCCAGTACAGCCAGGCTGTCCTGGAGCTCCTTTTCCGCTCGGGTGTGGACCATCTGTGCGGCCTTCTCCTCTACCGACCGCACATAGTCCTCTATGGTCCGCTCCCTCTTTTTTGATGACGAGCGGCTGCTCGCCATCGAGGAAGGGGCGGACTCGAACGTTGTGTCCGAGTCCCCCCCTCGTGCCTCATCTTCTAGGTCCACAACGGGACACTGCGCGCCGCGTTTGACTTTGAGTGTCGGCCGCACAAATGTTGGTGTAGCCGAGCCACTACTCTTCTTTGTGGCGGGCGGCTTTTTGCCCGTCACTGGCTTGTTTAGGCGTTCCAGCGCGGCCACGAGCTGCTGTCCGTGTACTGCTGTCGCCGTTCCACTCCCACTTGCCACTCCCTCTGGAGTGTACCTCCCCTCTTCTTTTTTGTTGTTGTTGTTTTTTGTTGTTGTTGTTGTTTTGGACTCCATATTTTGTTCCCACGCGTAGGTCGGAAGGAAGGTCACCCCGGGCAGAGCCGCCTTACCCGGGGAAGGCTATGTCCCCCAGGAGGTCGCCAGGTATCCTGGGGTTGGTCGCTAGCGACTGGTGCACCCACCAGCCACGTTTGGCGCAAAGTCCAAACGCACCCTCATCACCGCGTGCCGCAGCTTGGGGCTAGGGATTATTTATAGAGGTTGTCATCCTCGTAGGCCGGCTGGTTAAGGCAAGCCCCCCGTTCCAGTAAAACATGACCACTGGTTTACGGTGTGTGTTGCTAGGGTCCTCCGGGGTGCGCAACGTCCCGTACCGGCCCGCATCTCGCAGGCCGGCCCCTGAAGACCTCCCGACTGCCACTCGCTCTTTCGTCCCCCAATTCGACAGAAGCCGAAGCGGGGTCACGGAGAGCCCCGCGGGAAGGTGAGGCGAGTGGTCTTGACCAGACGTGGCCCGCCGACTTCGCCGAAGTTCCCCGGCCAGGACGGCGCTAAGGCTCTTTCCTGGTGTTAGGGGAACATCAGCTAGATCGTGGTTTTTGACCCGGCCTGGGGATCTGCGGATGAAGCGTGGTGACTTCTACCGACTGCCTCAGTGCCAGAGAAAGCGCACGTCCAGCCTCATGCTCTCCAGGCGGCTTTGACTGTGTCAACCTTGATACTTCCAAAAATCACTGGTTACGTGCCTGCTTCCTTTTCACCTTCGAATTTTCCCGAATTGAAACCAGAGGATCTCGCAGATCAGGCGGAAATTTCGCGTTCACCGATCGACTTTCTTATCGGCGCGGATTATTACCCGCAGCTTTTGACCAACAGATCGTTGACCTCTGTTGACGGTGCACTATTGGCACAATCAACCATTTTCGGGTGGGTAGTTTCGGGCGTTTTACCCCATCAATCGCGTTCTACAACGACCACGGTGCATCATTGTTGCAATTTAGAACAGGGATTGCGGCGATTCTGGGAGTTAGAAGAGGTTCCCGAGTCGACCTCCGTCTCGGATGAGGATCATTTCTGTGAGGAGTTCTTTCAGAAAACAGTAGAGCAGGATACCAATGGGCGGTTCGTGGTTGCGCTTCCGTTCAAACCTGGTTTTGACAGTTCAAATTTAGGAGCTTCTCGTCACATAGCAGAAGCTTCCTTACGGCGGGTACGCAAGAGTTTCGACAATAATCCTACCCGGAAGGAACAATACGTTGAATTCATGCAAGAGTATGAATCGCTTGGACACATGACTCCCATTGCAAATACTTCTTTGGTTGCAAAGAATCGAGTTTACCTTCCTCACCACGCGGTTGTCAAGTCGGTGTCAGGAAAGGAAAAGGTCAGAGTAGTTTTCAATGCGTCTAGCAGGACAAGCACGGGAGTATCACTCAACGATGTCCTGTTGGTAGGTCCAAAATTACAAAAGGACATAACCTCTATTTTATTAAATTGGCGAGGTTACCAAATTGCCGGGGTAGCGGACGTCGTCAAGATGTTCCGCCAGATACTGGTCCGGCCTCAAGATCGCGCGTTACAATCGATTCTTTGGCAAACTCCCCGTGGGGAGCAAACTTTTGAATTAAATACAGTTACCTACGGGACCGGTCCCGCGCCGTTTTTAGCGATGCGAGTTCTGAAGGAACTTGCCGTTCGTTTTGGAAACGAATTTCCGCACGCACAGAGGGTCTTGTTCGAATCGGTTTACGTAGATGACTTGCTGTTCGGTGCAGATGACATTGCTTCTCTGGAACTAATCCAAAACCAGTTGGTGAAATTACTCTCGAAAGGAGGGTTTTCACTCAGTAAATGGGCTACTAACGCCCCCCGAAATCCTAATGTAGTCTCCTCTCCAGAGAATCACATTATTTTTTCCGATCCAGAGGAGAATCAGCACAAAATTTTAGGCATAGCTTGGGATACGGTGGAGGATATGTTTTTGTTCCAGATCAGCACGGAGGTGGTTACTACAGTCACCAAGCGAACGTTACTCTCCGAGAATTCCAAGATCTTCGATCCTATGGGCTGGATTTCTCCGGTAACGATCGTATTAAAGCAATTAATGCAATCAACGTGGCTGCTGAAACTTTCTTGGGATGAGGAGATTCCGGAGCCGACGCGCTCCAAGTGGCTTCACGCATATAATCAGCTAGGGGAGCTGAAAAAACTAAAGTTACCTCGATGGGACAACTTTCGACCCGGCAGTCGATTCGAGTTAATCGGATTCTGCGATGCATCGTCCTTAGCGTACGGTGCTGTAGTATACTCCAAGGTTACAGCCTTGGATGGGACAGTAACGGTTAACTTGATAATGGCCAAGGCCAAAGTAGCACCTCTTAAAACAGTATCAATCCCTAGATTAGAGTTGGTAGCTGCTGCACTCCTAACGAAGCTTTTATTGCATGTAAAAGCTTCTCTGTCTCGACCGGTCCATTCCATTTCCTGCTTTACAGACTCGCAGATCACGCTGGCCTGGATCACCCAACAGCCGTCCAAATGGAAGGTGTTCGTCGCCAATCGCGTTTCGTACATCCAGACGGAACTCCCGGAGGCTCGATGGGCTCACGTCAAGGGCACCATCAACCCAGCGGACTTGAACTCTCGGGGCATCCCGCCCTCAGAACTAGTAAATTCCAGGTTATGGTGGAATGGGCCTGACTTTCTGCATTCGGAACTCGTCACTGTTCATCGTGAGCTCGACACAGAGGAGGAAAGACGGACAACTGCTCTCCACGTACATAAGCCAGAGGACAACGACCTTGCATTCTTTGACAGGTTCTCATCGTGGCCAAAAACGATTAGAATAATCGCCTATGTACGACGATTTGTAGATAGATGTCGAGATCCCACAACAGTGCATGAGTCCCTTTTTTCGGTGCATGAGTTACAGGTCGCGCAGCTCTCGATCTTCAGAATGGTGCAGGCGGCGGAATTTCAACGGGATTTACTCCACTTGTCGCGAAAGGAGAAGTTACCCTCTCGATCACGACTCCTTTCATTGGATCCTTTTTTGGACTCTGACGGATTAATTCGAGTCGGAGGAAGACTCCGAAATTCATCCTTGTCAGAGAATGAAAAGCACCCGTTGTTGCTTCCTCCTGGCCATGTTGCAGATATGCTAATTCGTAGCATACATCTCCGCTCTCTTCATGGCGGACTGCAACTAACCTTGTCCTTGTTAAGAAAAGAAGCTTGGGTCATTAATGCCCGATCAGCAGTCAAACGCATCCTACATGGTTGCGTAGTGTGCGTGCGGGAAAGGGCATCGTTGGGTACCCAACTTATGGGTTCTCTCCCCGCACCTAGAGTTACGCGAAGTCACCCGTTTTCCCACACTGGAGTGGATTACGCAGGGCCGTTTATAATTAATATTAGTTCAGGTCGAGGGTCAAGAACACGGAAGGCTTACATCGCTTTGTTTGTGTGTCTGGCCACTAGAGCGATTCATTTGGACCTAGTGTCTAATTATGACACCGAGTCATTTTTAGCTGCGTTTTCTCGGTTTGCGGCGCGGCGCGGTCGACCTTCCGTAATGTATAGCGATAACGGGCTAAATTTTCAGGGTGCAAATGCGGAACTCAGGCGAGCGTTCAAGGCCGCCTTGAGACATGCAGCCACCCACGATCTCGAGCCACTTGCCGGTATAGATTGGCAATTTATCCCAGTAGCAAGTCCACATTGGGGAGGAATCTGGGAAAGTGGCGTTCGAACGGTCAAATACCATTTAAAACGCATTGTGGGGAAATTTGTACCCACATTTGAAGAATTTCTTACAATTTTATGTCGCGTGGAGGCATGCCTCAATTCTCGCCCGATCGCGAAAATTCACGACGACCTAGAGAGTTTAGAAATGCTTTCTCCAGGGCATTTTCTAACAGGGAGAGCGCTCCTCGCTCCTCCCGAGAGGTCAACGCTCGATCTCAAGGAAACAACCTTGAATCGATGGCAGCGAACAGTTAGGATCACAGAGGCATTCTGGAAAAAATGGTCCTCTGAATACCTGTCCACGCTTCAATCACGTTCCAAGTGGCGTACAAAAACGGATGCGTTTAAGCCAGGGGACATCGTAATCATAAAAAATCCTAACAATCCACCTTGCAGGTGGAGTTTAGGTCGAATCTTAAAGTTAATTCCGGGAGTAGACTCGGTGGCTCGAGTCGCTCTCGTAAAAACAGCACATAAGGAAATCCAGCGGAGTTTTTCACAATTATGTAGACTCCCTGCGACAGGTACGAGTTCCTAAGTAAACATTTAATTTGTAAGTTCGACCACCTCGGCTGCCTCATGTTATGCGGACATATACCCTTTTGAGGCCGAGAATCAGTAGGCCGATGTCGGTTTCTGTTTAATTTAATTCAATTTGATTTAATTTAATTTATATTTCGAATTTCTCGAAACACTATTTACTCGTTCACTATGAGAAACAAAGGGTACCGGATAATGTTTGTCAACAAATCCGCGGCTCCCACTTGTCTCGAGAATTTGGCGTGGGAATTTTCCGCGAACCGCGGCAGATTTTCCCACAATTTTCAGTATCGATCTAGCCATGGAGACAGAATTATTCCTAACCATCGACGAGGATTTACGGGAGTACATCGACCGGTTCGTCGAGGAGTTCTGCCCGGTGCACCCGGCAGAGGGTGAGTCGCAGCCGCAGCCGGACCAGGGATCATTAGAGGTGCCGGACCAGCTCGAGATGCAGCCAGACCCGGCAGCATACGTGCCGACACCCCTGGCCGAACTCGAGGCGGTACGGGCGAGGGAGGCGGCAGATCATCGGATCCCAATGGACCTCCGGGTTTTCGAAGCCTCCAGGTGGGATGGAGGAGTTCTCCACGACCCGACCGCTAAGGAGGTGGAGAGGACCCGGGGGACCATATCCGTCCGGACATTCGGCGTGGTGGTCCACGCGCCGGCGAACGCCGTGTTAAAATACCGACGGTGGAGGGCATGGTGCCCTCAAGGCAAGATAATAATTAGATGGGACGCGGAGCTGCGCATCAAAAGCTCAAAATTAGTAGTAAAGAAAAATAATTAATAAATAGTTAATCTTTCTATCCGTGCTAAAATCTGACATATTCATTGATGCGCCTCTCCCTTGTGTCAGTCTGGATTCTGTGTTTGTTTGGTGGATCTTCGCGCGGTTTTGTGTCAGTTGCATTTTCGGTGGTGCATTGACGCTGCACTCGCTTTACGCGTCAATGGGGGGGAGTTTGTTCGCGATCGCGAAAGGTAAGGGGGGAGCGGAGCTGAGCCGGGACCCACCGGACAGTCTCCCTCTCCCGGAGCTGGTCCCCACTCGCAGCGTCTCCCACCTCGCAGCGATCTCATCGAGCACGATATCGGCGAGATCGTTGCCGTTCGAGACAGTCGCTCGCTCGACCCGAGCCCCTTCAGACGGGGACTCTATGTATGCTTTTAGGCTACATCGGTAAGTCTGGTAAACCCAACTATCCAAACCTTTCCCACGAGGCGTTCTCGTGATTGTAGCAACAGTGCGGTGTTCGCACTTCACTTTTCCTATAGTGCGGCCTTCGCACTTCCTTAAAGCGGAGTTCGCTTCCTTTCCAGTGCGGTGTTCGCACTTTATAGTCTCTCAGAGACAATTCGAGGTGTTTCTCGGGTTGTCTCTCCTTCGGGGATTAGCCCCATTTTCGCTCCTAACCCTCCGGCTTTCCAAGCGCCCTAGCGCTGGGTCCAGGCGGAGTTCGCCTCGCGCGTCATATAGGAGTTCGCCTTGCGCGTCATTTTTGATTATATTAAGACTTATTGCACGAGCCTCGAGCTCAAAGAAGTCGAGCCTTTTTTTGAGTTAAAGTTGTTTTTATTGAAAAATATATTGTTAAGTTTGCTGTTAAGTCGCGTCTTTTTCTTTACTAGCGTTTCCTACCCTTGTCCGTCCGAGCGAATCGAACGTTCTACGCTGCCACCGGTAGTTTTCGCCTGGTTTTTTCGTATTTGTACGGATCGGGATTTGCCCGTTAATACAGTCTCGCACAAGTATTAATCAAAATAAACAAACCTTCAAAGAAAGCACTTTAGCCAAATTTAAAGAAATTAAAGAAATTTTCCTCTCATTAAAGAAAGCACCAACTACACCATGCATTACGAATGCACATTCTAGATTACATATCCACTTGTTTACCTTTCTATACTCGATGATGCAACGTCAGGCAAGATGGCTATCCTTGTTACAGCAGCGCCTGTGCTGTCTGAGAGAACTAGATTCAAAATTTAAATTCGTATTAAGAAATAAAGTCGGTACAACGATGAGGAAAAAAATCGTTAAGGACGATAACAGAAAAATTCGTTATGACATCGATTAAGTGGAAAAATCGTTAACCGAGAGTCATGATACAAAATCAATTGAGGGCGTGTCTGACTGCCCCTTGAAACTCCTGAGCAGCCTATAGCAGGCGCAGATTGCGCGACTGACGGTGCGCCATTTGAAATCCTCCAATGAGACACAAAATGTGCAAGATTCAAATGAGCCAACTCCGCCAGGAAAAACCAATCACGGTAAAGAGACCGATGGAAAGGGAAAATAGCGCTTTCCGCACGCTCTGAGAGGAGTATAAAAGGAGGTAAGATCGACTGGATCCTCAGATTGATTCTGCGATCTCGAACGATACAGAGTCACATCTCACTCGAGATTCTTTCGAGGGTCTGGTGTAAAAACCAGCCCCTTTAAAGAACTCAAACCTTCCCAAAGTCCTGGTAATCTCCTTTCCTGGATCATTATCCTGTACTTGGGAAATCTCGATTCCTTTACGAGGCTCCTAGCACTACGCCTAGCCCCTCGTAAGGGATTTAAGAGACAGAAGGCTCCTAGCACTACGCCTAGCCCCTTCTGTTTCTGAGAGGATTCTAGTTCCTACCCAAAATCCTTAAATATTAGGGATTCTCCAGCCTTCTGCGAGGCTCCTAGCACTACGCCTAGCTCCTCCGATTTCCAGAGGAACCTAGTTCCTATTTCCTATTCCCTAATCCTCAGAATTAGGGATTCTCGATTCTTTTGCGAGGCTCCTAGCACTACGCCTAGCCCCTCGTAGAGGATTTAAGAGATCGAAGGCTCCTAGCACTACGCCTAGCCCCTTCGATTTCTAGAGGTACCTGATTTCCTCCCATTTTCCATATCCCTAGGATTCCAGATCCCCTCGCAGGGCTCCTAGCACGACAAGAGGTGGGTGATAAAAAGAATTAAATTGGAAGTCGTTTTATAAGACTTCTTTTCTATTTCTACTTTTATTTTATTTTGTATTAATTTTAAAGGAAAAGAAGATTTTATGTAATAAAATTTTACCTATCCATACACTGATACACAATTCACATTTTAGTATTAGGTCTTTACCGATAAAGAAGTTCGCACTCGTTATCGATTAAAAATCCTAAGTTATTCGCTTTTCTTTACCCGTCCAGTACACGAACCTTATTTTAAGACAGATTCGCACGCACGACCACTACGAGTGTGGGAGAAAGAACTCGTGACGTAACGCGAAACGTCTCAATATATGCTGAACGCAGAACTTGATATAGTTCTGACTTACATGGAGGAAAAGTTGCTCCATCAATTGTATTTTTGAAAGTAAAGGCATCTGTTTTAGTCCTCATCAGAAAACTCGATAGAGTTTTCGCGCCAAGTAGTTGTAGCGCGTGAACTCATCGAGCTATTCTTTTCTGGAACTCAAGCGGTTTTCGGGCCGTCTGAAAAGTCAACCTCGATTTTGTGATAGAGAACACGGATTCTCTGTCACAAAAGTCCCGGACTCCGAAAAACCGTTTTCTTTCCTCGTTCGCGACGCGTGATTAATAAATACATTTACGTATCGATCGATTAGCATGGATCGATCGAATAATCGTCCAACACGGAAGTCAACAAACTCTTAGGTTAAGTTGACCCGCGGTGTAAGAGCGAAATCGAATCATGTATATTATTAATCAAATCATGTATATTGCGACATCCATTAAGGAATAGGTTTAGGATAAGAATCGCGAGATCGATAAGAGCGATCGTTAGAAGGGGCGAAGTTCGGCGATTATGAGACACGTCGCGACATCCGTCGCTACCGATACGAATTACCGTTTCGAGCACGTGGGAGCTCCGTAACCGAAGCGACTGAGGAATGACGTCATCAGCGAAGAGGGACCACGATGGTCATCTACGACGCTGAATCGAGCTTCGATACCGGCCGGGGATCATTCCAGGGAGTCATCCAGGCCCCGGCCGAGAACCACAAATCGAGGGACGATTTCCCGAATTCGAGAGGAACATGGAGTTTCCTTCAGGCTTCTTCGCCAGGGGCGTTGTAGTTTGCTTTAGAATATACAGATAAAAGAGCAAATTATTAGCAGATTCTGCTACATTGTTTAATTCATACATAATAACTGATATAAAATTTTTAAAAAAGGTTAGATGATAAATGAAAGTAAAAGATTTAAGCGAGTCAAATGATGTGTTTAATCCTGCTTATTCCTCTTGTTTATTTCATCAATGTTGTATAATAAAGGTTAGGCGATAAAAATTAAGTAAAAGAGGTTAATTATTAATAAATGCATTTAAAAAAACCAACTGATGTGCTCAATTGTATTTATTTCTCCTGTTTCTTTTAACATTATTTATATCATACATATATTAAAAAAAAAGTTAGACGATAAATCAAATGAAAGATTCAAGAAAATCAAACTATATGTGTTTAATCCTGTTGATATCATTTATTTATATTGTAGTATAATAAAGGCTAGAGACGATAAATCAAGTAAATGAGGTTATTTATAATAAATGTATTCTAAAAAAGCAAACGTGTATTTTTTTAATACTGTTATACAAAAATATCTTTACGTTGTATAGAAAAAACGTTAACATTAGGGTTGCTATTATACAAAATGCACACGATGACTCAAGACATCATTTTGAAGCAATTAGTAGATAGAATTTAAAGTTTTGTGACATGGATCTCGCTATCCTAAGACAGGGGACCGTAACCCCTGTCACATCACTTCTTATCACCTGAAAATCTTATAAAAAGAGAGGAATTCAGGTCGCGGGCGCCAGGTGCAATGCACCGCGTCGACCAGCTCAGGTCGCGAGAATGGTAGAAGGGAAGGTTCGTTAGAAAACGATTCGAAGAAAAATAAATGAAAATAAATATATTCAATAAAAAAAGACATCCGTTAGAATAATAATAATAAAAAAAAGACTATAAAATGCAAAAAAAAGAACTAAGCAAAAAAAAGAACTAGAAGGGAGCGAAGTCCTGTCGGCCCCTTCGAGACAGGTGGGGTCGAGTACGTAATGGGAGCTCGCTCGGAGAGGGCCAGCCGCAAGACTTGGGTGGCTCAATCTCTGAGCTCGGTAGAATTCGTTTCAATAAAAAAAAAAGATAGCCGTGGGGGGACTCATGATGACTCTCTGGTCGCCGGAACTCCTGCGTTTTCCCTCCTCGAGTTCTCGGTCTCGGCTCGGATACGGCTCTTTCGTTCTCTCTCTCTCTCTCTCTCTCGGTGCCGTTCTCGGCTCTCGTTTTCGCTTGTTTCGGATTGCGAAATGTCTCGATTGTCGTCCAGCACAGAAGTGAAGGCTCCGGTGTCGATTCCGGCGTCTTCCGTCGAGTGGGGAGGTTTCGTGCGTCCTGATTGGCTGCGACGGGTCACGTGCACCCCTCGAATCGATCGACGATCTCTGGATCGAAGGAAACTCCATGTTCCTTTCGAATTCGTATCGAGAACGATTCCCGTAACCTGCGGGAAATCGTCCCTCGATTTGTGGTTCTCGGCCGGGGCCTGGATGACTCCCTGGAATGATCCCCGGCCGGTATCGATGCTCGATTCAGCGTCGTAGATGAACATCGTGGTCCCTCTTCGCTGATGACGTCATTCCTCAGTCGCTTCGGTTACGGAGTTCCCACGTGCTCGAAACGGTAATTCGTATCGGTAGCGACGGATGTCACGACGTGTCTCATAATCGCCGAACTTCGTCCCTTCGAACGATCGCTCTTATCGATCTCGCGATTCTTATCCTAAACCTATTCCTTAATAGATGTCGCAATATACATGATTTGATTAATAATATACATGATTCGATTTCGCTCTTACACCGCGGATCAACTTAACCTAAGAGTTTGTTGACTTCCGTGTTGGACGATAATTCGATCGATCCATGCTGATCGATCGATACGTAAATGTATTTACGGTTTTTCGGAGTCCGGGACTTTTGTGACAGAGAATCCGTGTTCTCTATCACAAACTCCCCCCTCCTTAGCCAACAGCTCCCCCGGGTCAAGCGGAGCGCCCCCACTGAACCCGAACGAGCGTCAAAACTTCCCCGTTGCGAACCCCACCCGTGCTCGATTAGGGGTCAATCATGTTTGCCAATTACTCGGATTTAGTAACCTATGCAAGCGGCCATAGTCACTGAAGTTACGCTCAAGAAAACTGTAAAATTAACATTATTCACAGATCAATAAGTTCATTGCTAGTCGTTTTCTTACGAAGGGTTATAAGGAATACGGTTAGGATCGATGGACGGTAAAATTAGACATACGATTCGATCTATTTTTACTAAGATATTACTCGTTCGTAACCCTCTTCTCAAGAATCGACCCTACCCTTCTTTGCCTAAGGTTATGCCGACGTTCGGTCGGAGGGTCAGACGAGGTCCCTGCGGTGGCCTCGATTTGAATTTCCCGCACCGATAAACTGTGATTCGCGGTAAATTTTCGAGGACGGCCTCGTTTGCGTTTGGCCGTCCGAGCCGGTTCGATGCTTTTCGGTGTCGCTTCTTCTTTCGGTTCCGATACCGACGAATTCGACTTCTCGAAGTCGACACGAACAGGTTTCAGATCGGAAATATGTTGCCTTCCGATCGTCACTCCCTGCTGGTTCTGGAGTTCGTACGTAGTACGCGACAGAACCTTCGAGACGGTATACGGACCGTCGAATTTCGGTGCGAGCTTCGCGGAAAATGCTTGCGTAGCTGACGACAGCACTCGATCTCGCTTCCAGACGAGATCGCCTACCGAGTACGTTATATCACGTCTCCCACGATTGTAGTACTTCGCCTGCTTATCGTGGGCTTCTTCCAGATAATGGAGCGTCAAGTCGTGAAGCTCGGACATGTGGAGCATACGTTCTGTCCACTCTTTCACGTCCTGGACAGGGATTTTAACGTTCCTTTCCAGGATCCTTCGAGCAAATCGTGGTGGCGAGGGAAGTCGACCAAAATTTAAAAACGCAGGACTCATTTTCAAGGTGCAACGCACCGCCGTATTATATACAAACTGAAATTGATGCAAATGTTCGTCCCAGTTACGATGACTTACCTCGACATACGAAGCTATCATTGTCTTCACGACTCGATTCATCCTTTCTACCGGATTCGCCTGAGGATGATACGTTGGTAGTATCGCAAAATGTATCCCGTGAGCTTTCAGGAATACTATCAACTTTCGGTTAACGAATTCCGTTCCGTTATCCGAAAGAAAGATATCCGGACATCCCCATCGATACTTTATGTGTTTCTCGAACGCCATTTCGACCGATTTGACGTTCGCCACTCTCAACGGCACACACTCAATTCACTTAGTGTGCAATTCGTGGAATACGAGCACGTACGCGTATCCCGATTTTCTGCATGGGAACGGTCCCATTACGTCCGCAGCAACGACTTTCCAGGGGCCATGGACACTTCGTTTGCCCATCAGACCCGCTGGAGCCCTTTGGTCGACCTTACCTCGTTGGCAAGTGTCGCACCTTCGAACGTAATCGAGAGTGTCGACGTACATTCCGGGCCAATAATAATTTTCGGCGGCCCGAAAGTACGTCTTCGCAACACCTAGATGACCCGCATGTGGCTCATCGTGTACCTCCCTCAGGATATCGATCCGCGTCGCAGGAGGTACAACCAGCTTTCAAGCGTTTAGGTCCGGTACGAGGAGATCGAAGAACGAATTCGGCCTATATCGGTATAGGGATTCGCCCTCAACTTTCCACCCCTCGTTCTTCGATGGGTATTTCGAAACGTGGTCGAAACGGTTTCGGTACCATTCCGACTTCGCGTCTTCGCTGGGGAGTTCCGGTATCGACGTTGGCTCATCGAGAGCCGCGACTTCGATCTCTCCCCCCTCGTCTGTTTCGTACATACGAGAGAGGGCGTCTGGAAAGTGGTGAAGGGCCCCTTTTCGGTGGATCACCTCGTAATCGTACTCGAGGAGTTCCAAGGCCCATCGCGCAAGTCGACCATCCGGGCTCTTCAGATGGTGAAGCCATCTGAGACTGCTATGGTCCGTGAATACCGTGAAGCGGTAACCCTCGAGGTAGTGGCGATATTTCCGTATCGCCCATACGACCGCTAAGCACTCCTTTTTGGTCACCGAGTAGTTTCGCTCGGCGTCCGATAGGGTGCGACTCGCGAAAGCGATCACTCGCTCTTTACCGTCGAGATTCTGCGTCAATACCGCACCGATCCCGAAACTGCTTGCATCGGTTTGCAAAATAAATTCTTTGGTAAAATCGGGTGTCGCTAGAATTGGAGGGGTCGACAATTCGTGCTTTAACTGCTTAAAAGCTTTTTCTTGGTCGTCCCCCCAATGCCATCGAACATTGTTGGTGGGGCTCCGGACAGACCGTACGGCATCCTCGTGAACTGGAAGAGCCCCTTTCCAGGCACGGTAAACGCGGTGACTTCCCTACTCGATTTTTCTAAGGGAATCTGGTGGAACGCTTGACTTAAGTCAAGCGTCGAAATATAGCGCGCGGAACGTAATTTATCGAGTATCCCCTCCATATACGGGAGAGGATACGCATCCTTCTTCGAGACGGCGTTGACTTTCCGGAAGTCCAGGCAAAATCTATACGTACCATTCGGTTTTTTAATCATTACAATGGGGGTCGACCACGCACTGTTAGAGGGCTCTATTACTCCCTCGGCTAACATGCGGTCGACCTCTTCGTACATCGCTTGGCGAACCGGCGGCGACACCAAGTAGTAACGCTGTTTGATCGGTGCGCTACTCTGGGTGTCGATCCGGTGTTCGATTAAGGACGTTTTGCCTGTCCTTCCCAAAACTAAAGGGATTTCTCTAGCTAAAAACTCGTCAAGTTTTCGTTTCTCGTGTTTCGTCAAGTCCGTCAGTCCGTGACACTGGATGTGATCCCGTCGTGAGGCGATCTCGTCAACCTTGTCGTCGGCAAATACGTGGGGAACGTTGGCCAATTTCGAGAGCCAACTTCCCTTCGCGCTATCGATTATTATTTCGTACGCGTTGACGAAATCTATCCCCAAGATCATCTCGACCGTCAAGTTCGGTAGGATCCGTACGTCAAAGTCCTTTTCGATTCCGTCCACAGTGACCGTCAACGTCGTTTCCTCGCGGATTGTCTCCACCGTCCCGTTTGCCGTCACGACTTGTTCTACGAGAGGGGTTCGAAACGTTCGCCCCTCTCGAAATGCGGGGTTTAACCCGTAGGCTCCCAGGAAGGTGCGAGACGAACCGGTATCGAGGAGTGCTTTCACCATCCGTTTACCTACCTGTACGTAGATAAACGGGCGGAGGGCGTTTTTATCGTCAGTGATCGTGAGTACTGTCACTGTTTCCGGCTGCGTCGGGTCCGTATTGTCCGGTTTCGGTACTACCGTTGTCGCGGTAGTCGCTGTTGACGTCGTGGCTGTCGGCACGTCCGTCGTTCGCGTCGACTTCGTCGTCGTCGTTGTCGACGTCTTCTCCGTCTTCGTTGTGGTCCCTTTCTGTCGAGGGGAGGCACTCGGGACTCTCGAAGTTACCTCCCGGACTCGTTTCCCGAACAGCGCTTCTAGTTTGGGTTTGGTTTGCCGGAGTTGTGGCAGCTATAGCAATAGCCTTTCTTCTTCGGCTTCGGGCAATCTCTTAGTAAATGGTCGGTGCTGCCACAATTCCAGCAAACCCCTTTCTTTTCCCCCGGACTATTTGTTACCGCATTACTGGCGGAATTCAACCTCGTCCCCGCCGTCGGCTTCGAAAACGTAACGGTTTTCGACCTCTCGAAACTCGATCGTTTATTTTCAGATCTCGTCGGCGAGACCGAAACGCGTGATATTTCTTCGGAGAGGAGATTAGCCGAATCGTACGACTTCTCCCCCCTCCTTGCCACCTTACCATGCCCGGGATGGTAAGCGTAGGCCTCGAAAGGCGAATCTTCGACCGTTGGCGGGGGTCGATATGCCTTCATTATCTTCCAACGATTCTCGAGTTCGGTGGCGACGTCCATCAGGTCTTCGAGAGTCTCGATCGCGTAACGGTTCAGCGATTGCTGATACCTGGGACGAAGGTTCCGGTACGCGATTTCCACCAGGTCCCTTTCGCGCGGAGGGTGGTCCATCTGCGACACGCAGCCTTCCAAACAAGTGAGGAACTCGGCGACAGTTTCGTCCGCCCCCTTAGTCCTCTTTCGAATAAAATCGTCCAGTTTAAACTGGAGATCTCTTGTACCGAAACGAAATAGGAAGGCGCGTCGAAATTCGTTCCACGTCTCCCATTCGTCTCGGTGGATCCGGCACCATTGAAGGGGCAAGCCCCTCAATATAGTCAGAATCGGGCATAGGAGGCTGTCGAGTCGCAGACCCTCCAGGGTCGCCCAATCTTCGATGCGACTTAGGAATTCTTCCGCGTTACCGTCAGCGCGACCTCTGTACGAAAGGCGCCACCGACTAACGATGGCGCTGAGTCCCGAATTGTCCCGCACGGCGCTGGATCTCCTTCGAGTCCCATCGGCCGGTCGATATGTCCGCTCCGGGGACGACTGGTACAGGGGTGCATCTCGGTGTCGCCGCGTTCAGCTATGTGAACCTGGCACCCGACTTTTAAAAAATTAACTTTTTTTTATGGGAAATGATAGTATTTCGTTTGTAGTTGATTGTAGTAACAATTTTTTCGTTTGTAGTTCGATCGTTCGTTAAATAAAAAACATTGAAAAATGACCAGCACCCGACATCGAGATATCTGAAATCTGTTTTTTCCCTGTTATTCAGAATCGTTTGTAGAGGTTTGTAGTGAAAACCGTTTCGTTTGTAGTTGAATAGTTTAAATTTTACAGGCACTTGTTGATACGCGTAAGAGTTGAAATCGTTAATTTTCAAGATTTTTAAAATTTCTTTTTTCCCTGGTATTCAGAATCGATTGTAGAGGTTTGTAGTGAAAACCATTTCGTTTGTAGTTGAATAGTTTAAATTTTACAAGCAATTGTTTATACGCGTAAGAGTTGAAATCGTTAATTTTCAAGATTTTTAAAATTTCTTTTTTCCCTGTTCTTTAGAATCGTTTGTAGAGGTTTGTAGTGAAAACCATTTCGTTTGTAGTTGAATAGTTTAAATTTTACAAGCAATTGTTGATACGCGTAAGAGTTGAAATCGTTAATTTTCAAGATTTTTAAGATTACTTTTTTCCCTGGTATCCAGAATCGATTGCAGAGGTTTGTAGTGAAAACCATTTCGTTTGTAGTTGAATAGTTTAAATTTTACAAGCAATTGTTGATACGCGTAAGAGTTGAAATCGTTAATTTTCAAGATTTTTAAAATTTCTTTTTTCCCTGGTATCCAGAATCGATTGTAGAGGTTTGTAGTGAAAACCATTTCCTTTGTAGTTTAATAGTTTAAATTTTACAGGCATTTGTTGATACACGTAAGAGGTGAAATCGTTAATTATTAAGATTTTTAAAATGTCTTTTTTCCCAGATATTCAGAATCGTTTGTAGAGGTTTGTAGTGAAAACCATTTCTTTTGTAGTTAACCTTTAGAGGACGGGGAATTTTACCTTAAAATTCAACTTTTTTTTTACTCGATATTTCTACATAAAATCAAAGAATTTGTCACGTCGATTGCCTGACAATATTGGTGGTCGAAATTTCGACCACTCCCGTCCTCTAAAGGTTAAATAGTTAAATTTTACAGGCATTTGTTAATTCGCGTAAGAGCTGAAATCGTCAATTTTCAATATTTCTAAAATCTATTTTTTTCCTGTGATTCACAATGGTTTCTAAGTGTTTGTAGTGATTGCTTCAGATACTTTGGCATAAAATAAGATATGTATATTATGTTTCTGCAGAAGTGTTCGCGCAGTGGCTTTCATGACTCGGTCTCTCAAATCGTTATGAATTTCCCACTTACCAGTAATTCGTCTAACGATTGCGAAATAATGGCTATCAACGTAGATGATTGCGGAAACGAACTTATATCTACAATTATCGTAATCTATGTTTTCTGGTATTTCTTTAACTGTAAATTGTTTTCTGCTATTTGGATAGTTCATTCTAGCTGCAAGCAAAGCATTTCCGACATCTTCGATATTAAGCACCATGTGATTCCCACCTGAATGAATTTTCGTAATATTAGTGCTGTTGCATCGTGAGCACGTGTTTGTATGGCTTGGTTTACAAGCTTCATTTACGGCTTCTTGTAAACCTGCCAGTCCACATCTATATATAAAGACGGGGTTCAAATGTAATACCGGTGTAATGATTGTCTTCTCTATTAGACAGTTATTGCATTGAACGGTTGTTTCAAGAGACGGCGCATCATGAAGGTTAAATTTTTCTTGCAGATATGAAATGTTAATCGAACAATCCATTATTCCATCTTTTATTTCTTTAGTGGCACTTAAGATACGTCCTCGTTCTTTATATAATTTTGCTGATACACCCATCGTTGACAGTGTCTGAATAAATGTGGATATGTTAATGTTACTTTTTGTAAGGTACTCGGAATATTTCTCGAAATCATGATAAGCAGCTAAAATGCTTTGAACTGTAGAATCGAACGCACATGTGTTGCGTACGCTAACGACCTTTGTACCCATATTTATTGGTCTCAAAGAATTTCCATTTTCAAGTATCGGTACCATTGGGGTAAATTTTGGCCGTTTGTGAATAATTTCGATATCAGGACATGCTGTGAGATATTTACCTCGTTTGTTCGTTCTAACTGGTACTTTTGATTTAATTGGTTTTGTCTTTTTAATAAGACCTTTCCAATTTTCAATCTCGTTAAGAAAGGATGTTTCAGAAGGAACACTGTCAATGATATCTCCCGATTGGGATCGAATATTTTTTTTATTTTTTACCAAGTCCTCCGATTTATGAATTTGAGACTCGTCACCGATATCATTTATTACTGACCCGATCGAATTGTCAACAAAATCTTCAGATCCTCTTGTGTTATCGGTGGCTATTTCTTCACGTGAGTTTATCAGCGAAAGATTTTTTGTTTCAGTTTCTTTCTTCGGTACATTCAATAGTTTAGTAATTCCCATCAAAGATCTAAGATGAATAACGAGATATTTGTCTACTCTGATAGCCTTGCCCTTTCTAAAAACTTGATGTTTGAGTTCCCGAAAGTATTCTTCACTTCGAGCTGAACTAGCAACATGCATATCTCTCAACTCTACAATAGTGGAATTTTGTTTTTCATTGGGTACTACTGTCATTACAGCTGTCCATAAAACAAACTGTTTCGATAATTTGAAGAAAGAAGAACCAAAATTAGGACAATGGTATGGATTCAATCGTCCTTGTTTTAAGCTATCAATGCTACCTGTTTCGATTTTTTTCATAATTACATTAAGTGCATTACTCGATAAAGATATCTCGTCAAAATCATCACAATGTTCCAGCAAATTGGGATCACTGTTTCCGGGATTGTTTGGCATATCGTTAGAAAGATGATAAGATTTCAAACGATTCATGATTCTATTGTTGGCAGCGAAACAATGATTTTTTTTATCCTCAATATTTTCATAAGTCGAAAATGCTACTGATAAAACGTCGGTGCATATTTGAATGAACTCGTCAATCTTTGTGCATGTACTCAACAAACCGACGCAGCGCAGATAAAAGTCTTTTTTCTCAGAAGATTCATGTTTGAAACAGTTCCAACGGGCAACTAGTTTTATAAGGTGTGCAATGTCAATGCGAATAAGACATCGAGGTCGTTGGACACGCATGGATGATGTGCTGTTATCGAATACAATACAGTCCTCGATGTATGTCTTAATATCCTTGTTATTGAACGCTAAAGAAATTGCATTTAAAAGTGCCGGTGAGTAATCTATGATTACTTGTTTCGGAATCGATCCTCCTGAACGTAACCACTCTCGCATCCAATACGTTAATGTATTGGTATCGTGCTTCTCGGAAATTAACTGAAATAACGGCAAAATCTTCTGGCGATAACCACAAACAGCCTGGTACAGATAAACGACTCGTTTGGAACCATCGGGTTTTCGAATTTGTTTCACCAGTCCGCCAGTTGCATCAATACTAATACTACCAATGTTGTCTTCGTTCTGAAACTTTTTATATAGAAAAAGCTGTGTGGGAGTCCAATACATCACATAAAAATGATCAAGGCCAATTTCATAAATACAGCCATTAAATTCTTCACCATACTTCATGTCCCACACTGAAGTAAGAGCCCCTCTAACTTTAAACAACCCCAACTCTTTATCTTGAGCTTCCTGTTTTATTTTACGCGCAACATCTTCCGATGGTAGGTTAGCGGGTGCAACATCTCCGAAATCCATTAATTTATTAGCCTCATTCCGTCGCCAAGCGTACGTAGATGTACCTTGCAATTCTTTTCCAATGCGCATTCGTCTATCACCACGAACTTGCCGCTTTTTTTCATGTACTATCATACGAGAATCAAAAGTGGAAATATATAAGATCGGACTATTCGATTCAGTCGGTTCGCTTTGACAGTATATGTGAATTTTTGAATTCCATTCTGAGCAAGTACCTTTAATCGATAGGAATATCTCGCCAGGATTTCGATTTATTTTGGCATTTTTAAACGAGAAGGGACAGGGCAATTTAAGATGACTCCATAAAATGTCATATACTGCGTCCGACCAACCAATAACGAGTACCTCGTATTTGCGATCTTTGTATTGTACGATATTTGATTTCAGAGTGTCCCATTCACTTTTCGACAATGTTATTGATTTGCGCAGACTTGGTAGTACGCAATTGGTATCACTCATCGACCAATTCATATCGTTTTGCGAATTACCTGATACGGTCGTATCGAAACTATCCGATGCGGTTGTATTGAAATTTTCGTGTTTGGCAAATTCCAATGATTCGATTTTATGGATTCGATCAAAAACATTATTCCTATTTTTTGACAAAAAAAGATAGATATAATCTTTTGTCATTGCACCGTTTAATGCATCGACTGCTTTTTGCCAAACGTCGTTATCCCATGCCAAAATTTTGCGTTCATCATCAATAAACCAAAGCTCTTTCAGAGCATCATAAATTTCATTCGCCGATTTTGCCGGCAATCGAGGCATTTTTATATTACTTTTGAAACTGATTCAAATAATTATTCGTATATAAAAATATACCCGTGTCTTTGGATTCGCTTAAAGCAGAATTGGTCTCTTTTTTTAATTTTCGCTTAAAGCAGATTATTTAAAAATATTCGCTGCAAGCCGAATCGTATCCTTTTTCGCTTAAAGCAGAATCGGATCTCTCTTTATTTGTGAATTCTGGAAAAAAAGTTGAAATTGCAGAAATAATCTTTTATGCACTCTTCGACCAAATATATTAGAATATTGAATGGAAGAGAGCCTCACAAGGTGTCAATTCAAAGTGACTGCTGTTTGCCGTTCGTAACTTGTCGTCGGCTAGTCGTGCCCCACTTTTCCTCACACGACTTGCAGCCGTAACGTACTATTGGTTGAAGCAGTTACATCTACTAATGCGGCTCGCGTGAAATAAAAGAATCAGCGTTGTGTGCGAAGGATTACTCCTTCCCTCTGTGTCGATGCCGCCGATACAATTACAACACTTTAATTGCACCGCGAGTTTCTAAGAAAATCCCCGTCAGGCCACGCGCGATGCTATACCGCGCACACTTCAATGCTACGATGTCGGCAAGCTTCTGAAGATTGTTGTGGGGGGGGGGGGGGGGGGGGGCTACTATCTATCGGCATGACTTTGATTCGGTAGAGCTCTGACATGCGATAGAATTTCGGTAAGTTGACAAAGCCCTTTACGTTCTTTTGTCGCTTACTTTTGAATGTTTAATGTTTGCCGTCACCCGAATACGGGTGGCGGCAGTCAAAGTGTTAAGATGTCACCGACAATTACTAACAATGGAACGTATTCAATGAGCACAAGCCGATTTTGATCAAATTTTTTTTGGAGCGAATTTTAAATAAAAATTTGACTCATTTTTTTATCAGCAAACGTCCATATTGAAGGGGTGAAAACAGCCCCTAACGTGGGGGGTAAAAACCATGATTTTTAAATGATTTGAAAACTAGAGAAGCTAGGACTTTAGGCATTGTTGGGACGGCCTGTTCCTTCGCCGCCCGACTTGGACAAGTGACAGTTGTTGCTGGAATTGCTGTTCAGTTTGGGAACGCACCGCGCCTTAGGATTTCTCCTATATCGGCTTAAACCTGCCAGGATGTTATTAGACTAACTATTCTAGCCACCACCACTGCCAACAGAAGATCGCACTAAGATGTTATGGCGATGGACTTGGAAAACCCCTGCTCTTACCTTATGGCAAGGATCATTGAGCAAGTTGGACCTACCCCCGAGGGGGAGCTGGACAAGTGACAAGCACCTGTCGCGATATTTGTCGATGCAGACTGTTAGCGACTGTCTTGCGGTAGGGCAGTTCGTATTTGTTCGTATTTATATTGCACGCCGATGGATTTCGAATAAAATATTTTTTGCACGGCATTGAAACAAACGTTTATTTGACCACCTCCTACAGGACAAACATTTTTTTTTTAATTTTTCGTTTTTGACTGGGTAATTTACTCATGCCGGGAGAAATTGTTTATTTATTTCTTTAAATAAATTATTTTCGAATAAATGTTTTTTTTGTTCATTCATGTTACTAAATGTTGTTTCTCATTTATGAAAATTTATGTGCGTAAGCTACAGGTTTAAATTAAGGATATTTGTTTTTGGAAACTTTGATTTTCACCATATAACAATAATTATATTAAATGGGGAATTCCTTCTTCTGCACCAAAAATGTGGCTTCTTTAACATTTTGTTTTCTTCATAAAGTATGCAAGATTTTAATTTGACATGTTACACACGTCTCCAGTATTATTTTAGCATAATGTACTAATTTTTATGGAAAGATTTATCGAAAAATATCAATTTTACAGCCCGTTGACCATGACGCCGCAATGAAAACATTGGCCGCTGGTTGACTTGATTTCTACCGTTCAAACGAACTGAAGAAAATAAATAAATTAGTTAGAATCTCGATATCCTTTAGTGAAAAACAAAATCAAATGTTAATTTTGGAGTTATTAATTCTACATATACTATATGTAGCGTAGCACGCGTACCCGTGACTTCACCATGTTTTTCAAGTGACCGGTGTGGTCTCCAAGTGTACACCGAGTTTTTTCATCCAATTTTTTTTTATATGTAAAGGAAGGTATGTAGAATATTCTCTGAAAATAAGAAGGGGCATCTCTCTTTCGTTTTCGAGAAATAAATTTTTAAAAATAGTTAAATTTCCATGAACGAATGTCGCCCGACAAGAATTGGAGATGTCATGAAAGCAGCGTAGTGTAGTCGGTAGAGCGCCAGGTTGCGAAGCTAATCTTTTGCTCTAGACGCATCAAAAAATGCTTGTAAAATTTAAACTATCCGACTACAAGCGAAACGGATTTCACTACAAACCTCTACAAACGATTCTGAATACCAGGGAAAACGGAAATTTTTAAAATCTTGAAATTTAAGGATTTCACCTCTTACGCGTATCAACAAATGCCTGTAAAATTTAAACTATTCAACTACAAACGAAATGGTTTTCACTACAAACCTCTACAATCGATTCTGAATACCAGGGAAAAAAGAAATTTTAAAAATCTTGAAAATTAACGATTTCACCTCTTACGCGTATCAACAAGTGCCTGTAAAATTTAAACTATTCAACTACAAACTAAATGGTTTTCACTACAAACCTCTACAAACGATTCTATAGAACAGGGAAAAAAGAAATTTTAAAAATCTTGAAAATTAACGATTTCAACTCTTACGCGTATCAACAATTGCTTGTAAAATTTAAACTATTCAACTACAAACGAAATGGTTTTCACTACAAACCTCTACAATCGATTCTGAATAACAGGGGAAAAAGAAATTTTAAAAATCTTGAAAATTAACGATTTCAACTCTTACGCGTATCAACAAGTGCCTGTAAAATTTAAACTATTCAACTACAAACGAAATGGTTTTCACTACAAACCTCTACAAACGATTCTAAAGAACAGGGAAAAAAGAAATTTTAAAAATCTTGAAAATTAACGATTTCAACTCTTACGCGTATAAACAATTGCTTGTAAAATTTAAACTATTCAACTACAAACGAAATAGTTTTCACTACAAACCTCTACAATCGATTCTGGATACCAGGGAAAAAATACATTTTAAAAATCTTGAAAATTAACGATTTCAACTCTTACGCGTATAAACAATTGCTTGTAAAATTTAAACTATTCAACTACAAACGAAATGGTTTTCACTACAAACCTCTACAATCGATTCTGGATACCAGGGAAAAAAGAAATTTTTAAAATCTTGAAAATTAACGATTTCAACTCTTACGCGTATAAACAATTGCTTGTAAAATTTAAACTATTCAACTACAAACGAAATGGTTTTCACTACAAACCTCTACAATCGATTCTGGATACCAGGGAAAAAAGAAATTTTAAAAATCTTGAAAATTAACGATTTCAACTCTTACGCGTATCAACAATTGCTTGTAAAATTTAAACTATTCAACTACAAACGAAATGGTTTTCACTACAAACCTCTACAAACGATTCTGAATACCAGGGAAAAAAGTAATTTTTTAAAATCTTGAAAATTAACGATTTCACCTCTTACGCGTATCAACAAGTGCCTGTAAAATTTAAACTATTCAACTACAAACGAAACGGTTTTCACTACAAACCTCTACAAACGATTCTGAATAACAGGGAAAAAACAGATTTCAGATATCTCGATGTCGGGTGCTGGTCATTTTTCAATGTTTTTTATTTAATGAACGATCGAACTACAAACGAAAAAATTGTTACTACAATCAACTACAAACGAAATACTATCATTTCCCATAAAAAAAAGTTAATTTTTTAAAAGTCGGGTGCCAGGTTCACATAGCTGCCGCGTTCGAGGCTCGAGGGGTTCATACTCGGTTGCGGTGGGAGGTGGACGGGTGTGTCGGGTCGTGTAGGGGTACCGGTCGTGTCGTTCGTCCTGGTCCCCTCGTCTTAGGGAAAACGTCAGGTAGGCGTCTTCCCTCTCGTGTACCCGTCGTGTCGAAGAGCGGGGGAGGTTCCTGTCGAGGAACATCTCCCTCGTTTCTTCCCGTGTCACGTTCCGTCGTTCGTCGGGTCGCGTCCAAGTACTTCTGTTCGTCCTGTCGGGTTCGTTCTGTCGTGGTTCGACGTCTACGGGTTCCACGAAGGTCACCGTAGGCGTCCGTGTCGGTGGCAATTGTGGGTCTTCGTCGGCTGGGGGCGTTCGTGTCCGTCCGGGACTCCCCGCTGGGACTTCCCCCACCTCCGGTTTGTTATTATTAGGGGGAGGTTCGTTTCCCCTATTCGACCCTTGCCGGGTTGAGTCCCCCTCGAGTTAAGAGACCGCCCAGAATTTGGCTGAACGACCTCTCGAAAGGTTTAACACCCTACGTTCATAGGCGTCGAGGAGCGTCAACAATTCGAGTTGACGCTCTCGGCTTTCCTCGAGGGACTCCGGGATCGCTTCCCGCACCGCCCGCCGGTGGCGCAAGAATCGCGTCCTTAACGTGGCTAGATCACAGTGTGTGTCTAGCCCTAATCGCGACAAGGCCTCTCGCAGGGCCTCCTCGTCGTAACCCAACAGGAGCTCGACATCGGACAGCTCCGGATCTGTCTCATAACCTATATGTGCCATTCTCGGGGAAAAGGAAAAAAAATCGTTGACTTCTGCGCGGAAAATTACGATCTCAAAAAAAAAATCCAATTTGTAACACAAAACACGTTACCGGTTAGGATCGTTTCCTACCGGATCGATTCTTGAGAGAGAGAGATTCGATAAGAAGAAGTAATAAATAAATACACTTTTCATGAATACTTTTAACGCTCGAAATTTAGAAATAATCTTAATAAATAGTAAAAAAAATTCCAAAAATTTCTTTTATTATTCGAAAAAAAGTAATCGAAAGAAAAAAAATTGTGGACGAAAGACAAGAAATTCGTTCTTCGAAATAAATTTATCCCAAAAAAAATTCAATATCTATTCCAAAATTCACCAAAAGGAAATTTCCGTTCGATAAAAAAAATTATTTTCAATTAAATCGCTATCAAAAGAAAATATTTTAATTTTCTTTTTTTTTAATCGTTATCAAAAAAAAATATTATTTAATATTATTTCTCGGTCTCGAGGATCTATCGCGATCCTCGTTTCTACCCCTACCGTCGACACGAAAACGAAATTTTTGTTTTTAAAGAGGATTCGGTACTACTTTCACCACTATCACTTCGTGGAGAAAAAAAAACAATAGAATTCGTTATTCAAAAAAAAGTATCGTTTACTCGAAGAAAATTCTCGAAGGTAGTCCCAATGGAAATTATCAAATTCGACCGTTACTCTTCGACCAGCTTCGGCAGCTGTCGATTCGATTGATACGTTGCCTCGAAATGGCTGCCGAATCCACTTCGCAAAGAAACTTTAGACCAACGTTTAGTCTCGAAACGATTCGAACAGTAACACCGGCTTTGATACAAAAAAAAGAATAATTCGTAATTCACTGAATTTAATTCTACGCGAACAGACGAAAATGAACACAAAAAAAATTTCGTTGTCTAATTTCACTCGTTTTGGGCCCCACGTTGGGCGCCAATTTGTGACGTGGATCTCGCTATCCTAAGACAGGGGACCGTAACCCCTGTCACGTCACTTCTTATCACCTGAAAATCTTATAAAAAGAGAGGAATTCAGGTCGCGGGCGCCAGGTGCAATGCACCGCGTCGACCAGCTCAGATCGCGAGAATGATAGAGGGGAGGGTTCGTTAGAAAACGACACGAAGAAAAATAAATGAAAATAAATATATTCAATTAAAAAAAGACATCCGTTAGAATAATAATAATAAAAAAAGTCTATAAAATACAAAAAAAGAACTAAGCAAGAAAAAAGAACTAGAAGGGGGCAAAATCCTGTCGGCCCCTTCGAGATAGCTGGGGTCGAGCACGTAATGGGAGCTCGCTCGGAGAGGGCCACCCGCAAGACTTGGGTAGCTCAATCTCTGAGCTCGGTCGAATTCGTTTCAATAAAAAAAAAAGATAGCCGTGGGGGGACTCACGATGACTCTCAGGTCGCCGGAACTCCTGCGTTTTCCCTCCTCGAGTTCTCGGTCTCGGCTCGGATACGGCTCTTTCGTTCTCTCTCTCTCTCTCTCTCTCTCTCGGTGCCGTTCTCGGCTCACGTTTTCGCTCGTTTCGGATTGCGAAGCGTCTCGATTGTCGTCCAGCACAGAAGTGAAGGCTCCGGTGTCGTTTCCGGCGTCTTCCATCGAGTGGGGAGGCTTCGTGCCTGCTGATTGGCTGGGAGGGGTCACGTGCACCCCTCGAATCGATCGACGATCTCTGGATCGAAGGAAACTCCATGTTCCTTTCGAATTCGTGTCGAGGACGATTCCCGTAACCTGCAGGAAATCGTCCCTCGATTTGTGGTTCTCGGCCGGGGCCTGGATGACTCCCTGGAATGATCCCCGGCCGGTATCGATGCTCGAATCAGCGTCGTAGATGAACATCGTGGTCCCTCTTCGCTGATGACGTCATTCCTCAGTCGCTTCGGTTACGAGGCTCCCACGTGCTCGAAACGGTAATTCGTATCGGTAGCGACGGATGTCGCGACGTGTCTCATAATCGCCGAACTTCGTCCCTTCGAACGATCGCTCTTATCGATCTCGCGATTCTTATCCTAAACCTATTCCTTAATAGATGTCGCAATATACATGATTTGATTAATAATATACATGATTCGATTTCGCTCTTACACCGCGGATCAACTTAACCTAAGAGTTTGTTGACTTCCGTGTTGGACGATAATTCGATCGATCCATGCTGATCGATCGATACGTAAATGTATTTATTAATCACGCGTCGCGAACGAGGAAAGAAAACGGTTTTTCGGAGTCCGGGACTTTTGTGATAGAGAATCCGTGTTCTCTATCACAGTTTTAAAGAAAAAATATATAAAAAACATTAAAATGTAAAAAATACGCCAGGTATTGTTGTCATTGTCTCTACAAAAACAAAACCGTCTAAAAGAGATTATAAAATGTTACATTCTCTTAGAGAAACTTCTTCATCTTTTGTAAAAGACAAAACCGACAAAAATATGTGAAATCCTATAAAAGACATTAAAATGTAAAGCAGACGCCAAGTAGTTGTTTCAGTGTGTCCTTAAAAAAGATCCCAAACCTTGAAACAACAAATTGTCAATAAAAAAAATAAATCACCAAAGGATCAAATTTTTTGGGAAATGACATTTAAATAGATGCTCCCCTCCCCAACAAAAATTTCGGAAAAAGGATTGATATCATGTTTGAACCAAGTATTCATAAAAAAATAGTAACTTTCTTTAGAAGAACTTAATACTTTGCAAAAACAAAAGACAAACCCCCCCCCCCCAAAAAAAAATGCTCAGTAAATTATTTTTGGAAAAAAATAAATTACTGAGTAAATTACAGAATAAAATTACTCAGTAAATTATTTTCGGAAAAAAACAGATATCTTGTTTGTGAACCAAGTATTTCATTAAAAATAAGTCTCCAAAGAAGTAGATTTTTTGGAATAGTCCACAAAAATCAGGAACCCCCTTCAAAAATATACTGCCTACACAAAAAATATCTATACAAAAAGATTAGATATCCCAAAATTCTTTTCCCAAAGAAGAATTTCATCCCCAAAAAGGTAAGACCTTGTGGATATCTAATATCTTTCTTAATGAGTTATTCCATAAACAGCAAAAACTCACAGAAATTCGTTTCCTTAAAACTTCCTTTATAAAAACTGTATAAAAATATATAAAAACTCTATAAAAATAAGTACAAGTGTTTTACCCTATCCTACAAGTTTCAAATTTTTTAGTCATACAATTGTAACCGAGGGATCTTTCGCTGGGATAGGAAGTCAGGGTTTGGGTCACCAAAAATGAGTCGGGCCGTTTTTAGCCTTAACAAAACTAATCTTTATTCTAATACAAAAATAAGTCAAAGCGGGCCGGCCGGATCGGTGCCTAGTTGTTGGCCTGAAACATAATCATGAGAGACCCCTATGAGTAAGATCGCGGCGGTGTATCGTGTGTGTGTGTGTGTGTGTAGGCGTATGTACAAGCTCTACCCGATGTACATTGATAGACTGCACCACTGACGGCGGAGCGCCTACCTTCAATGGCCCAGCTGCCACTGGAACGACCAGGCACTGGAACGCCTATTGGCTGGTTGGCCAGATGGCGCGCACGCGGATCGGGTAGGTGTGTTGGGCAATGTCGGCCTGTCTCCTTCACGGCGGAGCGCCAACCGTGAGGACGGCAGATTGGCAAGTGGTGGGCCCTGGAGCGCCAGGTACTCGGCCACCACTGCCTGCTACGTCGGTGTTGCGGTTGCGAAACGAGGGTGTCACGTCTCCTTCACAGCGGAGCGCCTACTGTGGGGGAAACGGGTTGGCGGCTCTTCGTCCCGACTATGGGGCACCTATAGCCGGGCCTCGGGGTCGGGAGCTCGCTATATTCTGGGGCACCAGGGCTATAGCGAGAAGTCCGCTTGCTGCGACGTACTCCGGGAGGCCACTTACTAACTGGAGCGCCTAGCTAGTAGCAGCTGCCCGAGTCGGAGCACCAAACGAACTGTGTCTTGTCCTCCCGTGTGCGGCCTTATATACCCCTCCGCGACGGCGGCAATCGCCATTGCGGTTGCGGGCGCCGCTTCACTCGGGGCGTGGTTGCCCGCACATGCGCGAGTACGCCGATGATTGCTGGGTTGCGGTGTTCGAGGGGTACTCGTCGCACAATGTAATCATACATACTTGGCGAGCCTCTTATACAACTATATACAGGGTGTCCGACCTAAGGTGTCCAAGCCGAAAGGTGGTGGTAGAGGGTGAAAATTGGAGACGAAAAGTCAAATACCATTTTTCGAAATTCGGAATAATTACCGAGTTATTAGGTAATACTTCTGACCAATCAGAATGCCCCTTTAGATTCTGGTGTGCATGACAGAAGTTTAGACTCGAACCTACTCGTAATCGGTAACAAAGCAGTAGTAGTAATAATAACAAAAGAAGTAAGACGGTGACACCAACACATTAAAGATCTCTCTTCTGATGTTACCACTAACACACTACTACGACCGTGATATGATATCGTCGGAAACAAAGTATGCACAGGGTGTAATAGTAGTAGTAATAACATAAAAAATTAAATGACAAAAATCAACTTTCAAATTCTTAATTGTGTTATTAATTCCACAACTTCCACGACCAATGCTGCTATCATTATTATCACTATTATTTTTATTATTATTGTTGTTATTAATATTACTACCACT
Organism: Gasteruption jaculator; assembly: GCA_949825005.1. Lineage (NCBI taxonomy): Eukaryota > Metazoa > Arthropoda > Insecta > Hymenoptera > Gasteruptiidae > Gasteruption > Gasteruption jaculator. The sequence continues at coordinate 2,650,719 of OX463772.1, read as the reverse complement.
ACATCAATAATAACAACCACAATAATAATAATAATAATAATAATAATAATAATAAAGATAATAATGATAGCAGTATTGGTCGTGGGAATAGTAGATTTAATAACACAATAATTAAGAATTTAAAAGTTGATTTTCGTCATTTATTTTCTTATGTTATTACTACTACTATTACGCCCTGTACATACACTGGGCGCAAAAATTAAGGGATGGAAACAAATCTAAAGTAGGTGATTTTCAAAGTGCTGTAACTTAAAGAATAACAATGGGAAAGCAATTTAAAAAAAGCAAATTGAAGCTCCAAGTTTCTAGACTTCAGATCTTGCACTCAAAATGTTTTACCATCAACAGTTTTTGAGTAATCATAATAAAACAAACGGGAAAAAAATTCCAAATTTTAGCTTGTTTTTCGAAGACTCATGGACTTCAATAAATTTTTTTCACTGATTTCATCACAAAGCTCTTTCTGATAATTTAATTCTCTTTAATTTGAGCGGTCGGAAAATCTTGTACGCTGATTTTTGGCTGACATGAGTTCTTAAAGCAAAAAAATCAGTTTTATCTTTGGTAATTATGTACTCGGTAACAAATTATTAAATTAAAAAATAATTTTAAAAAAATGTGGCTTCTTACAATAATTAACATTTTTCTTTTTTTAATCAAAAAATGATAACTATTGTAAGAAGTGATATTTGTTAAAATTATTTTTTAATTTACAAATTTTTTACACAATTGCCAAAGTTAAAACTGATTTTTTTGCTTTGATCGACGATAACTCAACGAAAAATCATCGTACAAAGCATTCCGATCTCTCAAATTAAAGAGTATTAAATTATGTGAAAGAGCTTTATGATGAAATCAGTGAAAAAAATTTATTGAAGCCCATGGACCTTTTGAAAAACAAGCGAAAATTTGGACATTTTTTCCCGATAGTTTTCTTACGATTAATCAAAAACTGCTGATGTTAAAACATTTTGAGTTCAAGATCTCAAAACTAGGAACCTGGATCTTAAATTTGCTTTTTTTTAAAATTGCTCTTCCACTATTGTTCCTTAACCCATTCGAGACGGCGACTGTTTTCGAACACGGTCCCCAGGAGGGGAGTTTTATGTTTTCCTTTCTATTCTTGCACACACGGTGTGCAGTCGGTCGCGAATGGGTTAAGTTACAGGACTTTAAAAACCGCCTAAAAATTTAGGTTTTTTTTCATCCCTTAATTTTGGCGCCTAGAGTATGTATAGGGTGTAATAGCAGTAGTAATAACATAAGAAAATAAATGACGAAAATCAACTTTCAAATCCTTAATTAATGTGTTATTACATCTACCATTCCCACGACCGATACTGCTATCATTATTATCCTTGTTGTTGTTGTTATTATTATTATTATCGTTGTCGTTGTCGTTGTCGTTGTCGTTGTCGTTATCATTATTATTATTATTGTCGTTGTCTCACCGTTGATCTCACCGTAATTTATAAAAAATATTAAATAAAAACCTAAGGTTTTTTGTGCTCATATTAAAGCTTATATTCCAAGCTTTAATTTAACCCAAGATTGGTTTTAAAATTTTAAAAATTAAGCCCGTGCTGATCTTTGAAAGATGACGGAACAAAAGTTGAAAAATCGGTATTTTCTTGCACAAAATGTTCTTTTTCTCAGCTAATATTGCAGATATCATTTTGATTCTTTTTTCGTTGATTAAAGGCACTACCCTAGAACATATTGAGCGGAACAGAATTTTTCTGAAGTTGAAAGTTATGGAGATACAAATTTTTACACCTACTAAAACATAGTCCGATTTTGATCTCTCTCTACTTTTAACATTACATTTTAACAAATAATTTTCTAATAATTTTCCACGCTCACATTGTTTGTTTAACATTAGTGAATAATGTCCAAAAGGTAAATTGAAGATTGGAGCAGTAGAACATAAAAAAAGGAACATTTTGTGCAAGAAAACACCGATTTTTCAACTTTTGTTCCGTCATCTTTCAAAGATCAGCACGGGCTTAATTTTTAAAATTTTAAAACCAATCTTGGGTTAAATGAAAGCTTGGAATATAAGCTTTAATATGAGCACAAAAAACCTTAGGTTTTTATTTAATATTTTTTATAAATTACGGTGAGATCAACGGTGAGACAACGACAATAATAATAATAATGATAACGACAACGACAACGACAACGACAACGATAATAATAATAATAACAACAACAACAACAAGGATAATAATGATAGCAGTATCGGTCGTGGGAATGGTAGATGTAATAACACATTAATTAAGGATTTGAAAGTTGATTTTCGTCATTTATTTTCTTATGTTATTACTACTGCTATTACACCCTATACATACTCTAGGCGCCAAAATTAAGGGATGAAAAAAAACCTAAATTTTTATGTGATTTTTAAAGTCCTGTAACTTAACCCATTCGCGACCGACTGCACACCGTGTGTGCAAGAATAGAAAGGAAAACATAAAACTCCCCTCCTGGGGACCGTGTTCGAAAACAGTCGCCGTCTCGAATGGGTTAAGGAACAATAGTGGAAGAGCAATTTTAAAAAAAAGCACATTTAAGCTCCAAGTTCCTAGGTTTGAGATCCTGAACTCAAAATGTTTTAACATCAACAGTTTTTTATTAATCGTAAGGAAACTATCGGGAAAAAAATGTCCAAATTTTCGATTGTTTTTCAAAAGGTCCATGGACTTCAATAAATTTTTTTCACTGATTTTATCATAAAGCTCTTTTACACAATTTAATACTCTTTAATTTGAGAGATTGAAATGCTTTGTACGATGATTTTTCGTTGAGTTATCGTCGATTAAAGCAAAAAAATCAGTTTTAACTTTAGCAATTGTGTAAAAAATTTTTTAATTAAAAAATAATTTTAACAAATGTTATTTCTTACAATAATTAACATTTTTTGATTAAAAAAAGAAAAATGTTAATTATTGTAAGAAGTCACATTTTTTAAAATTATTTTTTAATTTAATAATTTTTTACCGAGTACATAATTACCAAAGTTAAAACTGATTCTTTTGCTTTGAGAACTCATGTCAGCGAAAAATCAGCGTACAAGTTTTTCCGACCGTTCAAATTAAAGAGAATTAAATTATCAGAAAGAGCTTTATGATGAAATCAGTGAAAAACATTTATTGAAGTCCATGACCCTTCGAAAAACAAACGTAAATTTTGAATTTTTTTCCCGTTTGTTTTATTATGATTGCTCAAAAACTGCTGATGGTAAAACATTTTGAGTTCAAGATCTCAAGTCTAGAAACTTGGAGCTTCAATTTGCTTTTTTTTAATTGCTTTCCCACTGTTATTCTTTAAGTTACGGCACTTTGAAAATCACCTACTTTAGATTTTTTCCATCCCTTAATTTTTGCGCCCAGTGTATGTGGGACATTCCACGCCAAATCGGACGGTTTGGAAAACTTTTTTTTAAATTTTCTTAATTTTTTGGTATTTTTTAGTACCCCTCAAAAGAAGTTTCCTGGTAAATTTCGAGATTTTTTCGATCACTGGTTAAAAAAATATCGAATTTTCAAAAAACCATTTTTTTTTTGGTTGTTTCCTCATAACTTTCCTTATTAAGGTCGAAATTCAATTATTTTTTTTTTAATTTTCGTTTTTAGATGGCCTTTACAGATAAAAATACAAAAAAAATATTTAAAGTGTTTTTAATCAGTATTTTTGAATTTTAAGTTTTCAATCGTGTTTTTAAAACTGTGTGTATCCTTCGACTTTCTTGAAGATTTTCTATTTTAAACTTCTATCCGTCCTACAACTTTTAAGCCCGGTCCGGTAGTGGGCCTTCCAGAATTACTATTTTTTTCGATTTTTAAAAATTACAAACATTTTTTTTTCGCTATTAATTATTATCAATACCGACTTTTTAAAAATTAAAAATTTTTGGAAAAATATTTGAAAATTTTCAAATTTAAAATTTAAAATTTAAAAATCGATACTGATAATAATTTATAGCGAAAAAAGTTTTTTTAATTGTTGAAAATCGAAAAAAAATAGTAATTCTGGAAGGCCCACTACCGGACCGGGCTTAAAAGTTGCAGGACGGATAGATGTTTAAAACAGAAAATCTTCAAGAAAATCGAAGGCTACACACAGTTTTAAAAACACGATTGAAAACTTAAAATTCAAAAATATCGATTAAAAACACTGTAAATATTTTTTTTGTATTTATTATTTGTAAAAAATACCAAAAAATTAAGAAAATTTAAAAAAAATGTTTTCAAACCGTCCTATTTGGGGTGGAATACCCCATGTCCAGGCCCTAATGGTAGTAGTAATAACATAAGAAAATAAATGACGAAAATCAACTTTCAAATTCTTAATTATTGTGTTATTAAATCTACTATTCCCACGACCAATACTGCTATCATTATTATCACACCAGAATCTAAAGGGGCATTCTGATTGGTCAGAAGTATTACCTAATAACTCGGTAATTATTCCGAATTTCGAAAAATGGTATTGGACTTTTCGTCTCTAATTTTCACCCTCTACCACCACCTTTCGGCTTGGACACCTTAGGTCGGACACCCTGTATACTTATATACTTATACAACTAAGAAAATTAGTTCTTTAATTATTCTTTTTTATCCTTGATTATCCTTTTTAATTCTGTAATTACAGATAATCTCTAACAGCATAAAAGCTACAATACAGCTAAAATACGGCTGATTTAAGGCAGAAGCCGTTTTTATATGTCATCACGAGACGGCTTTTCAGTCCTTGGTGGCTGTGAGGGATGCGACTATTCACCTAGAAACTCTGAAATTCTTTTGACACAGAAAATTAAATATTCTGTTCAGTAAAATTGTTTATGTAGAGTACCCAGGTGAAAGAATTTAATAAATCTTTTATAAAAATTTTTTAATGTTGATCATATAAAATTTTTATAAAATAATGGTTCTATAAAAACTGTATAAATGCTTTATACAGTTTTTATATAATTTTATTTAATAAACAATACTTTTAAAAATTACTTCTATGCAATTGGAATGAAAAATTTCAATGAGCAATTCTAAACTTATTCCAACAATTTTAATATACAGGGTGTCCCATTTTAAATTGGACAGACAGATTTCTCGAAAGTGGTTGGGTTTAGTGAAAAATGTTTCAGACAAAAGTTGCGGGATTTCGAGGGGACATATGATAGTGACCTTGACTTTGACCTTGAAGATCACTTTCAAGGACATTTCAAGGTCACAGTAATTTTTTTAAATGGGAACCCCCCCTTTTGACATCGGCAATCGATAGAGCAGGAAATTTTACGTCTGAATACGTTTTTGGGTCATAGGTTTAATTCGACCTTGAAGGGCAGCAGGCAGAGGCGGACTTAGGATTTTTCCGCCCCTACGCCATCCAACTTGCTGCCCCCTATCAGGCGACGAAAATCGACCTTTTATTAAAAATTTCAAATTACCCATATTAGTTATTCGTCATATATACAGGGTGTGCGGTATAAGATCATTAACCCGGGAGATGGTGGTAGCTGGTGAAAAACTGAGACGAAAAGTCCTGTACCATTTTTGAAAATTCGGATTAATTACCGAGTTATTAATTAAAACGTTCCGGCCAATCAGAACGACGGAACGGCTGGTAGGCCGGTCAAAATAATTTAGACTCAACCCTAGACGCCAGTATGTCGCCAAAGAAAGAAGCAGTAGTAAAATAACAAAAGAACTAAGATAAGGGTAAAATCAAAACATTGCTTCTACTTAATACCACTACCATAAAGTTTCCCTCATGGTTCTGACTAAATTCGTTTATTTCCTATGCAATTTCATTAAATGTTGATAAGTCGAAAATAACATAAATCACTTATTTCATGGAAAACAGTTTTTTAATTAAACTTTTGATGCAAATTATTATTTTTAATACGTGAAATTCGACGTCAATATTGGTTTTTATTTTTTTTTTAACATTGGCGCACCAAACCAAAAAATCTGAAGAAATTCAGGAACAATAGTAATATGAATTTGTATTTCTTGTTAAAATATGATTATAGTTCCGCGACTCCGACAATACGAAATGGGCATTTTTCGAAATTATTTCACGTTTTTGACTTCTTACGACTTCAATTTTGGGTTAACAAATCTGTAAAAATTCTGTAATATGTGTCTCTGTAACCAAAATGTTTCTGATTTTGTTCAGAATTTCGAATTTTGACCATTACTGACCCCCAGGTTGAGATACAGACCTGAAATTTGGTACAAAATAATGTTTTCGAAAAGCTATCGAATGACCTATTGTACATGCAATTTGGTTTAGGGGCACTTTTGACCTCCTTATTCGGCTATATCCTTTATCGGTTTTGCCGACAATCACCATAACGAATAAATTTTCGATATTTATTTATTTTTTCAACTTTAAAATGATCTTTTCGCCAATAATGCGTATTTTCTTTATTCAAAGACATCAACTATCGAGAAAAAAAAATTTAATTTTTTTTCATTTTTTCAAAATTTTTTTCAAAATTTGTTTTGAACAAATTTTTTTTAACGTGTTTACAATCCTTTCTCTCGTCAAAAAAAATTCGATTGATTTTATTTAATAGTACAACCACATTTGTTTGAAAACAAATGTCAGTACAGTCACATTTGTTTGAAAACAAATGTGACTGTATTTTTTTTCTAAAAAAATTTTTTTTAAACAATTTTTGAAGAAAAATTTTGAAAATAATTTGAAATTTTTTATTTCTAAAATTTTTTTTAATTTACTCGATGTTGTTATTGTTGTTGTTATTCTTCTTCTTATTATTATTATTATTATTATTACACGATAATGATGAAAAATAAATAAAAAAATAGTAATAATGTAGTAGTAGTAGTAGCAGTAGTAGTAGTAGTAGTGGAATTTATGAAGAAAAAAAAATAAAAAAAGAGGACATTAACCGGGGCTCGAACCCTCGCCAAAAAGTTCGCAGCTATTCAAAGCCCAAGCGCTTTACCACTGCGCAACCGAAGCTATTGAGAATTTACATACAAGTTTCGGATATAAAGTGTACCGCGTGGTTCTGGAATTAGGTTTCCTTAGTTTTCTTCAATTGGTTTAGAGGCACTTTTGACTCACTTATTCCGCTCTTTCATAATTTACTTTTTTTTAATCGAATTCGATTCGAATTTCAAATAATAATAACAATTACAACGATAATAATAACAACGGTACTCCCGTGTCGGGTTGCTGATCCCGCATCGGGCGCCTCCCCAGGTGGCGGATAGTGGGAATGCCCGCCAGATATGGAGGGTACCGGGGAAATAAAATACTCGGGGCGGACCAAAATCAGCTAGGGGAAGGAACCCCGAATAATAAACCAAACATGGAGAAGGCAGCAAAAGGAGAAAAACTTACTGTACACGGGGAAGGAGACCCAGTACCGGCGTTTATCAGGGGTGAGAAAGCGGGCCCCTGGACGTCGTCATCAAGCAACCGCAACGCAACAGCAACAACAACGGCCGGGACAGCGAGGGCAGCAGGCGCGGATTCCCCCTTCGAAGGGATCACGAACCCTTTCGAAAAAAGGGGATCCGTATTACGATCGCCGCCGAGAACGAGGTCCAGCTCTTTCTCGGCTTTCACCTTCGCCGGACCGAAAACAAAGACGAGGCACGACAACAAAGGACCAGAGCAGAGCACGGCCCCGGAGAGAGAACAGGAGGAGGATAGACTGCGGGAGCGGCTCCTCTTCATACAGGAAACACTGAGGGGGATGATGGCACAAGCTGAAATTCAAAAGAATATCAGCGCTGTCATCAAAACCGGGATGAAAGAGATCAGTGAAGCCACGGAGATCGCGCTGTGTGAACGAGAGAGAGAAAGACAGGGACGACCGACAGAAACGCCGGCGACTTTGCCTAAAAAGGCAAAACGCAAGCGTGACCAGAGGACCCCGGAGACGGACATTGCCGCGGGAGCAAGTGGACAACACGCTACCGACGGGACGTGGACGACAGTGAAACGGAAAAAGGACAGGACTCCACCGAAAACGGACGTCACGAAAAAGGACAAGGCAACGAAGGACAAAGCTCCTGCAAAGGGACAGGAGCGCGCGCTGCCTAGGCCCAGGAGCAGCGCGGTCCTTATTAAGCCGACGACGGGGACGACGTACGCTGACGTCATACGGACGATTCGTAAGACAGTTGACCCTACGAAAGACACGCAAATAAAGACGATTACCAAGACGAAGACAGGAGCGGTACTCCTCCGGCTTGGAAAGGGGCAGGAGGGAAGACTGGATCTCCAGAAGTCCCTTCAAGATGCCCTTGGAAAAGCGGGAGAAGTCCGCGACATGACATCCAAGGTTACCTTGGAGATCATGGACCTCGACTGCGTGACCACGACTGACGAGGTAACGGACGCACTGGCGACCAAGACGACGTTACGGACGCCCCCGAAGGTTCACATGTTCGGCCCAAACAACCGAGGGCAGGTTATGGCCGTATGTGAGCTGGACGAGACCGACGCTAATGTCCTGCTCCAGGCGGGCAAAATACGGGTCGGCCTGGTGTACTGTCGCATTAGGCCGAGACTGATGGTGCCGAGGTGCCACAAGTGCCTCGGCTACGGACACTTACGACGAGACTGCACAGGACCAGACCGACGGGACTGCTGCTGGAGATGCGGCGGACGGGGGCACACTGGGAAGCAGTGCGAGGCCCAAGCGTGCTGCTTCCTGTGTGCCGACATACAGGGACAGAACCGAAAGCACATCCCGGGAACGGCCAAATGCGCCGTTTTCAGGGCGGCGCTGACTGACGCCAAACGGACGAACAGATGACGGTAGTTCTGCAGGGAAATCTGAATCGGAGTAGCGCTGCACACGCACTACTCCCTCAGATCGCTGCAGAACTAGACGCAGACATACTGATACTGAGCGAACAGTACAGAGACATGGACGGACCTGCATGGCTCGCAAACAGGGCTGGTACCTCCGCGCTCTGGGTTAGGGGGCGGAGTGCCTGGACAATCAGCAAACGAGGGGTAGGAGAAGACTACGTTTGGATGACGGTCGGCGCTGTCACTTATGTCAGCGTCTACCTGACTCCAAACTGTAGTATCCGCGAACTTGAAGATAAGCTAGACTCCTTGGAGGACGCCTTGCGGGGGATCGCTGGTGACGTTGTCGTTGCCGGTGATTTCAACGCACGGGCGCTCGACTGGGGGATGACTACGACGAACAAACGGGGACGGCTGCTGCTGGAGATGGCCGCGAGGCTGGACCTGGCAGTGGCAAACGACGGAAACACGCCGACCTATAGACGACCGGGATTTGGGGACTCCATTCCCGATGTGACCCTTATCTCGAGTAGACTATTGACCAAAGTAAGGCAATGGAGGGTGATCGAAGACTTCACGGCCAGCGATCACCAGTACATTGCCTTCGACGTCACGGACCACACGACTATGAACAGAGGAAGAAGTCGGGGCCCCCTACGTTGGGACGTAAACCGACTTGACAGAGACAGACTCCTGGAGAGCCTGCAGGCGATGGAAGCACCGTCGCTGCGGACTTCCCAGGAGTCATCCAAAAGAAAAAGGGTCGAAGACCTAGTGGAGACGACAATGAGTAGCCTCAAACAACTCTGCGACGTCTCCATGCCACGAAAACGATACGGGACGAACAGACGTGCACAGTACTGGTGGACGGACGAGATCGCGGACCTACGCCGCGGCTGTCTGGCGCTCCGCAGGAGGATGCAGCGCGCGCGTGCCCGTGGGGACGCGACCTCACTTTCTGCGGAGTTAAAGGCAGCCAAAAAACGGCTGAAGTTCGCGATCAACACGAGCAAGAGACGGAAATGGACGCAGCTCATTGACGATGTGGATGGCGACCCCTGGGGTGACGGTTACAAGATTGTAACCCGAAAACTGGGGGCACGTGGCCCACCGTTGTTGAGAGACTCCGACTCGACGAAACGAATTGTAGACGGACTATTTCCCACCCACCCTATACGGGTGGAAGAGGAAGACGAGGACGAACTGACGGACGTCCCGTTGTTCACGGGGGAGGAGCTCCTCAGAGCAACTTCCTCGTTGAAGAACGGGAAAGCACCTGGACCTGACGGTATTCCCAGCGAGATTGTCCGGCTCGTTGCTATACATAGACCGGGCATCCTCCTGGGAATATACAACGACTGCCTGACCGAGGGCATATTCTGCAGATCATGGAAGGTGGCGAGGTTAGTCCTTATTAGTAAGGGCAAGGGAGACCCCGACTCGCCGTCTTCCTACAGACCACTTAGCCTGCTGAACACAGCGGGAAAAGTCTTCGAGCTGCTGATAAGGCCCAGACTACTTGACGCCGTACAAGACGCTGGCGACCTATCTGACCGACAACACGGTTTTCGGAAAGGACGATCGACGATAGGCGCCATACAGGACGTAATAGACATCTTTGACAAAGCACAGGAGGCGTGCCACGCGGCAAGACCCATAGTCGTGTTGGCCACACTGGACGTACGCAACGCGTTCAACTCGGCGAGGTGGGTGGATATCCTGGAGGCGTTCGAAACGACCTTCCGGGTACCCCCCTACCTTCGCCGAGTTGTACAAGACTATCTTAGAGACCGACGGATTACGTACGAGACGAACGAGGGTATGAGGGAGAGGATGGTATCCGCGGGCGTAGCCCAAGGATCGATCCTCGGCCCCGACTTCTGGAACGTACTGTACGACAGCTTGCTGAGACTGGAAATGCCCCTGGACACTTCCCTCATCGCCTATGCCGACGACGTGGCGGTCGTGATCACAGAGCGTGATTCACACCTAGCTCAACTGAAGTTGAACCAAGCCATGAGGCGAGTGACCAGGTGGATGACTGAACACGGACTCGAACTAGCACTAAACAAGACAGAACTGTTACTGCTAACAAGGAAACGGATCCCCACGATTGTGCCGATGACCGTAGGGACGGAATTGATGGAGACCAGGGGGGAAGTCAAGTACCTGGGGGTCACCCTCGATACGAAGCTGACCTTCTGGCCTCATATACAGAGGGCCATTGGGAAGGCGACGGAGAAGACCAAAGCTCTTAGCCGACTCATGGCCAACACGCACGGACCACGACCAAGTATACGGAGACTGCTCATGACAGTGACCCACTCGACACTCCTCTACGGAGCAGAGATCTGGGCCTCCGCACTTAAAGTGCAAAAGTACCGCAAAGCCGTTACCGCGGTACAGAGAAGGGGGGCGCTCCGGATAGCGTGTGCGTACCGCACGGTGGCGGCTGAAGCGGTACTCGTAATTGCGGGGGTAATTCCTATAGACCTTCTCGCACTCGAGCGCAGGAGGATATGGGAACGGAGGACCGAACTGGGGCGAGCCGACGCCACGGTGGACGAACGAACCAGGACGATCGACGAATGGCAGAGACGCTGGACGACAGACGTGCCTGGAGCTTGGACGAGACGACTGATCCCGACGATACGTCCGTGGAAGGAGAGGAGCTTTGGTGAGGTGGGTTTCCACCTAACACAGTTCCTCTCCGGACACGGATACTTCCGGCAGTACCTGCATAAAATGGGCAAGGTTAAAACCCCCCATTGCAGGTACTGCGGATGGGACAGAGACGATGCGGAACACACCTTTTTCAGGTGTGACCGCTGGGCCGACAGAAGGCGGCTTCTGGAGATGAACGGTGGCCCGGTCACTCCGGACAACGTCATCGCCAGAATGCTGCAGGACAGAGACAAATGGACAGACGTGACTACGTACGTGACGGACGTACTCAAGACGAAAAAGGACGACGGATGCCTGGAGGATGCGTGAGTGAGTGAGAAAGTGAGGAAAGTATGAAAGAGACGAATGAATGAGGTGTGGAGAGGACCGCTGCCGCGGTCTAGATACCGCCGCCCGGACTGTGGACATGCGAGGAGCAGGACCGGCCGGGAGAGGAGCCGAGGGGGGGGTTTTTAGTGGGTAACCTGTGCCAAGGAGTCCCACACACCGGGGGAGGCATCCCCCGACGGCACATAAAGTGTTTTCCCCTCCTTAAAAAAAAAAAAAAAAAAAAAAAAAAATAACAACGGTACTGATGATGATAATAAACAAATTACTAAAATAATAGTAATAGTAGTAACATTTCAATAATAATAATAATAATAATAATAATAATAATAATAATAATAATAATAATAATAATAATAATAATAATAATAATAATAATAATAATCCGGGGGCGGTCGTCTACCGCAACCCGGCGCGTCCCCAGGTGGCGGATAGGGGAACGGCCAGCAGATATGCTGGTTAGCTGCGAAATAAGGGCCCCGCGTTGAGGCCACGAATAAGCAGTCGCGGACCAGATGGACTAGGGGAAGGAACCCTGAATTTAAACCAAACATGGAGCAGTTCACTAAAAATACTTTGTGTACGGTGCAGGGGAGAGATACCCCAGTACCGGCGCCCGGGGGTGCGAAAGCGGGCCCCAGGGCGTCGTTATCCGACGACCGCAGCACTATGGCGGTGACTGACCTGGCCACCATAGTGTTTCCAGCTACAGGCAGTGAACAGCCAGGGCTTGGGCTGACTCCAGACGATGTCTGGAGCAAGCTAAAGCAGGTGGATGAAATCGAGGGCACACATCTTGCTCGGATGCGCGAGGTCCTCGATTCCATGAAGGCGGCGACAGAGATACAGAGGAACATCTCCAACTCCGTCAAGGAGGGCATCCCCCGCCTTGGCGAGTTGGTAGACCTCCTCTGCTTCAGCAGAATAACGCGCGGAAAGGCGTTAAAGGCGCTGAAAGCAGATGCGCCCCAACCACCGGCCACACCACCTTCCTCTACTCCGGCCGCTGCTCCCCCCTCACAAAAGAGGGGGAGGGCAGCGCTCTCCAGCCCGGAGGAGCGGGAGGAGGAGAAGAGGAGGAAGACGACCGCCCAGGAGTCGGAGACCTGGGCCACGGTCACCAAGAAGGGAAAGAAGAAGAAAACGACGGACTCCTCCGGAAAGCAGAGTGCGCCCCAAAAGGGGAATAACGCCAACGCCCCGCCCCCACCCCAGAAGGGAGGCGGAAAACAGAAGAAGGAGCCGGCGAAAAAGCCGGCCCCGAAGTCGAAGCCGGGGGAACCGCCGGCTTCGACGGTAAAGAAAAAGAAGAAGAAAAAGAAGAAAAGAAGCAGGCAGCGGCCCAACAAGAGCGCTGTAGTCGTTAAGCCCTCGGAGGGCAAAACGTACGCGGAAGTTCTCGGGGCTATCCGTAGTAACGTACGCCCCGAGGACTCCGACACGGTTATCCGCACGGTCAGGAAGACGAGGGAAGGAGCGATTCTCCTTGAACTTGACCGCTGCGGAAGCCAGGTTGCCCTCCAGAGGGCAATCCAAGAGTCGGTGGGTCAGTCCGGCGAGGTCAAGGTCCTCACCAGCCGCATCAGGCTAGAGGTCCTTGACATGGACTGCCTCACCACCTCTGCTGAGGTGGAGGAAGCGGTGCGGCGCGAACTCGGCGACGACATGAGCGGAGAGCTCAAGGTCGCCGTGTTTGCGCCGAATGCGCGTGAATTGCGGATGGCGGTCGTCGAGCTCGACGACAAACCGGCCCGAAAGCTCCTAGACAAGGGCAAGCTGCGCGTCGGCTGGATCCGTTGCCGCTTAAGGCAACGAACCAACGTGCAGCGTTGCTTCCGGTGCCTGGGATTCGGGCACCGGAAGCAGGAGTGCAAAGGGCCGGACCGTAGTGGCCTCTGTTGGACGTGCGGCCAACGGGGGCACAAGGCGACCGCCTGCACCGCAAAGCCGCGCTGTTTCCTCTGTGCAGACGCAGCAGAGGGCGCACAGGCCCCGGAGCATATTCCAGGCTCCGGGGCATGTAAGACGTTCCGGGTTGCCCTGGACAAGGCGAAGGGTCGTAAATGACCTTCACCTTCCTCCAGGGCAACCTGAACCGCAGTAGGGTCGCTGATGATTTACTGACGCAGCTCGTACGCGAGCACCGCACAAGCGTAGCGATCATCAGCGAACCCTACCGGGTCAGAGGTGACTGGCACGTAGACAGCTCCGGCTCCGCGGCGATCTGGGTCGTTGACCCCTCGGTTAGGATCTCCAACCGCGGGGCTGGATGCTGCTACGTGTGGGTGAAGGCGGAGCAAGCCACAATCGTGAGCTGCTACCTCTCCCCCAACGACAGTATGCAGCGATTCAGGGACAAGCTCGAGGCCCTTGAGGACGACCTGCGCGATATCCCCGGTGGACTCGTTGTCGCCGGGGATTTCAACGCGCGGGCCATAGAGTGGGGCATGCCGCAACCCAACACCAGAGGTAAACTGGTGTTGGAGATGGCTGCCCGACTCGGCCTTGTCGTCCTCAATGTCGGTACAACACCAACGTACCGACCGACGACCGGGCTTCGGGTATTCGATCCCTGACGTAACGCTGGTGTCGGAGGACCTGGTGCGCAAAGCCGTTGGCTGGAGGGTGATGGATGACTTCACTGGAAGCGATCACAACTACATCACCTTCCAGCTCATCGACGCTGCGCGAAAGCAGTCAGCTGCTAGCGCGCGTCGACCATCTGGCTGGAACGCAGCTAAGATGGACGGCGAAAAGTTCGTCGCAACCTTGCTCGAAGGCGCTCGGCACATTCCACCAGTGCCTGAGAGCGCCGAGGACGTAGGCGCGGTGGAGGAACTCGTGGGCGCTACCATGGGGCTCATCCACCGTGCCTGCGACGCCTCTATGCCTCGCAAGAGGCCATGGAGGGGCAAGACCCAGGCGTACTGGTGGAATGACCAGATCGCCGAGCTCCGGAGGCTTTGCCATCGCAAGCGCAGGCTTGCGCAGCGCGCCGCCAGCCGACCAGAGGCGGCGGAGAAGGCTGCGGACTATAAGTCCGCAAAGAAAGCCTTAGGCAAAGCCATCCGGGCGAGCAAGGTTAGCTGCTGGAAGCAGCTATGCGACGAAGTGGACCAGGATCCTTGGGGGAGGGGCTATAAGCTCGTGATGGGCAAGCTCCGCCCACCCACCCAGGTCATGGATCAACGGAAGGCGCGGACCATCGTGGACGCTCTTTTTCCGACCCACCCGGTCATTGTCGGACCCCGACCGACCGGTGGGGAGGAGGACGTCCCGATGTTCGGCGCCCAGGAGCTCATGCTTGCGTCACGCAGCATGAAGTCCGGTAAGGCCCCAGGCCCCGACGGCATACCAGCGGAGGCGATTAGGGCGGTTGCACGCAATTGCCCTAGCCTCCTGCTGGATATGTACAACGGGTGCCTGAGAGCGGGAGTCTTCCCAGCCAGGTGGAAGATGGCACGCCTTGCCTTGATACCCAAAGGCAAAGGCGACCCCGAGTCTCCATCGTCGTATCGTCCGCTGTGCATGTTAGACACGGCGGGCAAGATGATGGAGCGCTTGCTCAAGCCGCGACTCGCGGCAGCGATTGAGCAGGCCGGGGGCCTCTTCCACCGGCAGCACGGCTTCAGAAAAGGGCATTCCACGATCGATGCGATCGGCGAGGTGATCGGGGCAGTACAAAAGGCTCGAACTGCATGTCATGCGGCAAGGCCGATTGTGCTCCTCGTGACCCTCGACGTGAGGAACGCGTTCAATTCGGCCAGGTGGAGCGATATGCTCCACGCGCTCGAGCGGTCCTTCAGGTTACCTCCGTATCTCCTAGCGATGCTAGGAGATTACCTGAAGGACCGCAGGCTGTCGTATGTGACGGCCCAGGGCGCAAAGACCAGGGAGGTCACCGCCGGAGCGGCACAGGGGTCGGTGCTGGGGCCCGACCTCTGGAACGTCACGTACGACGGCCTGCTCCGCCTGGACATGCCCGATGACGCGTTCCTCGTCGCATTCGCCGACGACGTGGCCGCCGTAGTCACAGCACGGAGTCCCGAGTTGGCCCAGCTTACGCTTAACCAAGTTATGCGCAGGGTCAACGGGTGGATGGATGACCACGGTCTCCAGTTGGCTGCAGCCAAGACGGAGATCGTGGTCCTCACAAGGAAGCGAATCCCCACCTCCATCACTATGATGGTCGGGACTCAGCCAGTGCAGACTTGCAGCTCCGCCAGGTACCTGGGGGTGATGCTGGACAACCGGCTCACCTTCTGGGACCATATTCGCGGAGTCTGCGACAAGGCTGTGCAGACTACGGCGGCTTTAAGTCGTCTCATGGCGAACGTGGGAGGCCCGAAGCCGTGCACGAGAAGACTCCTGCTGGTGTCCGTCCAGTCAGCCCTGCTCTACGGGGCAGAGACCTGGGCGGACGCCATGAGGGTCAAGAAATACCGGGCTCGGATGTCCGCCGTCCAGCGTCGCGGGGCACTGCGGGTAGCATCTTGCTACCGCAAGGTGTCCGAAGCCGCGGCGCTCGTTGTTGCCAGCACCATCCCGATCGACCTGCTCGCCCAGGAGCGAAAGGAGATCTATCTCCAGAGCTCCGAGCTCGGGCGAGCAGTCGCCGCGGAACAAGCCCGCGAGCGAACTATCGGGCGCTGGCAGCAGCGTTGGGACGAAAGTCCCAAAGGACGGTGGACCCGGCTCCTGATCCAGGACCTGGGTCAGTGGTTGTCGCGTCGCCACGGCGAGGTGAACTTCTACCTGACGCAATTTCTGACGGGTCACGGGTACTTCCGTAAATACCTGTTCAGGATGCGGAAGGTGGGGTCACCTCGCTGCTTGCTTTGTGGCGACGCAGAAGATACCGTGCTCCACACCTTCTTCGCCTGCGATTTTTTCGCAGACCAGCGGAGGGGTGTGGAGGCGCGCCATCGCTAGGAGCATCACCCCGGAGACCATCGTCGGGGTGATGCTTCAGAGTCAAGAGCGGTGGGACCTTGTGGCGCGGTACGTTGAAGGCGTGCTGCGCTGCAAGCGTGACGAAGGGTGCTTACGGCACCCCCGCAGACACCGTGACGCGCCCATAGGCCACGCATAGCACAGAGCCCCGGAGCCGAAGTAATGCTAACGCGGTTCCGGCTCCGGGGGTTAACTGTGGTCACGGAGGAGGGGTTTTTAGTGGGTATACCCGGAAGCAACTTGCATCCGGGGGAGCCCCACACTACCCGGGTGTGGTCGTACCGTCAAGGTAGCCCCCGGGTGTGCAGAAATGCATTTCCCCTCCTTTAATAAAAAAAAAAAAAAAAAAAAAAAAAAAAAAATATTAATAATAATAATAGATAATAATAAATAATAATAATAATAATAATAATAATAATAATAATACTAATAATA
>OX463772.1:2334542-2633320 GCA_949825005.1 Gasteruption jaculator | reverse complement strand
GAACCCGAAAACGAAACTGCCGCAGTAAATCCGGCAGAACCGGGGAACGAAACTTCCGCCGTAAATCCGGCAGAACCCGAAAACGAAACTGCCGCAGTAAATCCGCCAGAACCGGGGAACGAAACTGCCGCCGTAGATCCGGCAGAACCCGGAAACGAAACCGCCGCACGAAATGCGGAAGAACCGGAAGACGCCATCGCCGCACTGGATCCGGAAGAGGAGCCGGAAACGGAAGAACCGGACAACGATCCACCGGAACCAGCCAAGGACGAAAGGTGGTACGACCGACGATTGGAAGATGTCCAGTCACATCCGGAAAGATTCGACGGCTGGAAAATCGAAGACGGCCAGCTGTTCCGGTATCGCCCCAACACGTACCTGGACCTAATCGTACCAGATCTCAACGCCTGGAAACTGGTAGTTCCTCCCAGTGCCCGAGACGCCATATTGCGGGAGACACACGATGATCCGCAATCAGGGCATCTGGGAGTCGGAAAAACGTACGCCCGGACCACGGAAAATTACTATTGGCCCGGGATGTATCACGACATCCTGTGGTACGTCCGGAAGTGCCAGACTTGTCAACGTTGCAAGGTGGAACAGAAGGCGCCTTCGGGACTAATGGGGAGGCGAATCGCAGCCGCACCATGGAAGATCGTGGCCGCCGATATTATGGGGCCGTTCCCCAAAAGCACCCACGGCTGCCAATACGCCCTGGTCTTTCACGACTTACATAGTAAATGGGTGGAATGCGTGGCTCTACGGAAAGCAAATGGCCTATCCATCCTGCAGGCCTTTGAGAAAAGAATCGTATACCGCTGGGGCAGTCCGGATGTATTCCTGACCGACAACGGAACCGAGTTCGCCAACCGGAAGATTAGGAACTTCTGCCGAGCATTTGGAATCAGGATTCTCACTCTGCCGCCCTACCATCAACAAGCCAACCCGGTGGAACGTATGAACCGGGTGATCAAGACGATGATTACGGCTTACGTCGAGGGGAATCATCGCGTCTGGGACGATCACCTTCATCAATTTCAGTTTGCATACAATACCGCCGTACACAGTACTTTGAAAATGAGTCCGGCATTCGTGAACTTCGGACGCATCCCTTCACCCCCACGTTTCGCCCGGCGCATTCTGGATGGAAAAATGAATTTGCCGAGGCAAGATCCAGAGGCGTGGGCTGAACGGATGCTCCGATTGACAGAAATTCACGACCTTGTAATACAATACTTAGAGACAGCAAACGAAAAACAGGCCAAATATTACAACCAGACGCACAGAGACTTGACGTATAACGTAGGCGACGCCGTGTGGAAACGGAACCGCGTGCTCTCGTCCGCTGCGCAGGGAGTGGCGGCTAAATTAGCGTCGAAATATTCGGGACCGTACAAGATCTCGAAGATCTTATCGCGCGTGGTGTACGAACTCGTTGATATGAAAGGTAAAAATCTCGGGAAACACCACTTTAAAGATTTAAAACCCGCGATTCTCCCGGAGGAGCGGACCCAGTTCCCTCTCCGGGTCGAAATTTAAACCCGCGATTCCCCGGAGGAGCGGACCTCGTTCCCCCCTCCGGGCTGGAAATTTAATTAAAGTAAGAGAGGGGAGGCCCACGTGCTAACCCGATCCTAACTAACGTCGTTTTTGTTTTTCTTTTTCTTCCTCTTCACCCAACTACCCATACCTGAACGTACACCTGGTGTTTCGTTTCCTGTCCTCGCCCTCGTGCGAAATTCAATATCTCCCTTCTGCAGATCGAAGGATGCAAGGACCGGGAACCAGGAGGGAAGCCCCAGCGCCCTGCGTGTAGCAGAAGTGCTGCGGAAGGCCCGCGGTCACTTCGCGGAAACGGAGGAGGAGGTCACCCGGATGATCAGCCGGATGGGGGACCTGATCCAAGAAATTGGGGGCGGGAAGGCCACAACGGACCCAGCTCCTGAGCCAACGCCAGCACCGGAGCCAACGCCGGAACCAGTACCGGTCCCCGCACCGGCAGCTGCGCCGGAAGCACCACTGGCCCAAGCACCGGCCCCCGAACCGAAACCGGCCCACGCACCGGCACCGGACCCAACTTCCGCGCCGGAAGAGAAACCGGCACCCGCTCCGGTACCTGGACCGGAACCCGCACCAGCGCCGGCATTTGCACCGGCCCCTGCAACGACACCCCCACCGGCCCCGAAGCCGGCAATGGTCGCCCGCGGGACGCAGGTGGAAGACCTGCCCCAGGGCCGCATTGTGTATGCCCGGGGACAACGGGGGAAGCAGCCGGAGAGGCCTCGATCAGCGGCACAGAAGAGGAGGCCGTTCGAGAGGAGAGCCCCACCGGATCCGGAGGAAAGGGCGAGGGAACGAACGGAGGACCTCGTCAAGAGTCGGTGCCGCAATTGCTTTGGGGAGAACCACCGGCTGGAGAAGTGCCCCCGACCGCGGCGACGGGCGTGCCCTCAATGCCACCGGCCCGGGTACACCAGGCACAACTGCCCAGACTGCACCGGCCGCAACCGGCGATGGTAGGCCGGGAGAAGAAGAAAGAGGGGGAGAAATAGAGAGACCCGGGAGACCCGGGATCGCCGGAAACGGAAACTGTCCGGAAATAAATAAATTAAAGTGGGAGCAAAACGGGTGTAATCTCTTCGTAACCACTCTCCGATCCAAATCCCGGGTGACGGTATCCCTAATTTATCGGATCCTCTGCATGTAACTTCCGTATAATTTGCATGTATTCCAAAACACGTTAATGATTAGGATCGCCTAATCAGTCCATTTACGTTTAATTCGTCATTTCTTTTTACTTTTGCTTTTGCTTGGTTGTTGCCAGGGGTTACGACGTGCCTTTTCTTTACCGGAACTGCGTAGAGTTAAAATTTCGTTCTTTCGTCTTATTAAACGAGGAGCTTTTGAAGACTCGCCACCCCTTCCGGGATAGCTCGTCGCAAGAGGGGGGGGGGGGGGGGGGGGTGATGGGGGTTTCACGAACCCCATCCACAAGTAAAGAGTAAATAACGCAGCGTCCTACCGGTAAAGGCGTCGAACGCGGGAATCGGGGAATCCGAATCCCGGGTGACCGGTAAGGCACCTTCGTACCCCCTGGGCAACCGCACATAACCTCCAGCCTGTCATTTCTGCCGCTCGTTCTTTTTTCCATGAGTCCACCGAAGTATCGATTGGGGATCGACCGCCGAACAACGCGGGAACTGAAGCCGGGAATACGAGCGGCCATATTGCGGCGCGGCAACCGGGAGCCACTCAAAGTTCCGGCTATCGTTTCGAGGGAGATACCCTCCTGGCACCCTCAAGAACGAGGGAAAACCACCGGCCCGATCCCTGCCCCCACCGGAGGAAGGGGTAATACCGGACCCAGGCGTTCCGGAAGAGACGACGCCCGGGAAAACGTCGGCCGGGAGCAACCGAATTCGAACCGTCCCGCGCCGGCTAGGGAGCGACGATTAGTGCGGAGGGCAGCACCGGACGGACCGGCGAGGCTCCAGCGCTGCGATCCACGGTCGATCGTCCCCCTCTCCGAGGAGAACCGCGGAGCGAGTGATTCTCGCGTTCGTCGCCATACATTGAGGACGTTTACGACACTTTGGAAGTTTTTGGTTGAGAGGACGAGCGGAAGGCGTTAGAAGGATTCCGGAAGGTTAAAAAGGTTTGTGGGCGAGGCTTAAGATAGCTCCTCGCTTTTTCTTTACATGTGTTTTTCTTTCGTTGAGTGTTTTATTAGATTCTTATGTTTTACTCTGTGCCCGGCGTGTGGCCGGCAGAGTTCCGGGGGAGACAGGGGGCGTTTCCTGCCCCCTTTTCGTTTCCTTTTTTTCTATTTTTGCATTTGTTCCGGTCCCGGGCGTCCGGGCTGGAAAGCGGTTGCCCCGGGGGACTTCCTGTCGACACCGGGAGTTCCTCCCGGTCGGGTGTGAGAAAGAGTGAGAGAGAGTGATTTCGAGAGAGAGGCGACGAGCCGGCAGCGTGCCGTCCGCCATTTTGTGTGACGCCGGCTGAAATTCACTCGCTGGAATTTCTCCCGGATTATAATTTGTAGTAAGATTTAAGATTGTTCATAGCATTAATAGTTCCGATTTTCTTGTGTTATTATTTCTTTGGGGGATATCTGACCGAAAATAAAGGTCCGGTTCTGTGAGATTATAATAGATTCCGGGAGTCTTCATTCATTTTTCCGGTCCCCAAAAGTTATTTTTCGTAGTTTTTCAGCACCCAGCACGGCCAGGTCGACCCTAGCTGGCGCCCAACGGTAGATTAGACGTGCACGTGGTGGGGGTCACCCGACCCTCCCAGATTCCATGTCACAAATTGGCCGCTCGTCTCGATATATTTCGGCCGCCTTAATTCTAACAATCCCCTTCGACGGTCCAGACACCTTGAAGTAGCTTGACGATACGCTGGCTTACGGGGTTGGCAATGTCAGGCGGGTGAAGGGGCTTAAGTTCCTGCCGTGAGGCCGGAAGCCCTACCTGGGTGATGTGTGAAAGAAGGATGGATGAATGTAGAGGGGGCCCTTATAAAGCAGGGCATCTCCCAGCGAATGGAGCACCGTACCCTATAAACGGGGGTCCTATGGATGTGGACCTCCCTTACCGGAGGTGGTATGTATGGCACCCAGGGAGGGACAACGGCCTCACACGGCGGGAGTAACCAAGCAAGGACCAAACCCTTAAGCCAGGTGGTGTTAGCTACCGTGCCCGTAATGGCTTGGTACAAGGCTACCGTGACCTTGGAGCTTGGCACCGAGGGCAAGAGGTGTCGCAAACGTGTGCCTCGGGAATACCGGGCGGCCTTACCGAGTAACCAGCCTTACCCCCACATGCGGGGCTCTGTGGGGGCGGACCAAATGTTTCCCTAGCTACTCGTGGGAACATCAATGGATGGACATACTATTACCAAAGACGTGGCGGAGGGGAGCCGAGCGAACGTATCGAACCCCGACGTCATGGAGACCAACCAGGAGGTACAGGCCCAGCCTCTACCGCCGAATCAGGGGGACCACGAAGGGACGGGCTTGAACCGAAACCTGAGTGGGGCCCAAAGAAGGAAGCTCTACAGGCAGAGAACTGTGGAGCAGGGACTTCCGTGCCCCAAATTTGGGGTGGGCAGGAAGCAGAGGAAGAAGGAGCGGGCCAGAACCGCTACTGAAACCCCTGCTGGCAGCACCGCCCCAGAAAAGAGAATGGCCTCCACCAGTCTCGGGTCGACGGAGCAGGGCAAGAACCTGCTCAAGAAACCCAGGATGGGGGAGGGCATGGCGGGCAGTTACGCTTCGGCGGTGTCTGGCCTACCGAGGGTGTACCTCACTTGTGGGGACTTCCTCGGTGGTCAGATGCCGACCGAGGTGTTCGAGACCGTGAGGAACGAGGTCACCAGGCGTGTGCTCGCCATTCAACAGGGGGAATTTTTCCCGCGCTTCGCGGAAACGTTCCCCAAAAAAGGAATGGCTGTCTTTGTCTGTGAAGACGAAGACACGAGCGCATGGCTGCGGGAGGTGGCCAAGGAGCTGAACCCGGGACGGGAACTTGGAACCGTCAGGGTGGTTAAACCGGAGGAGATACCTCGGCCTATTAAAGTCGGGGTTTTCATGCCTCTGGCGGTACCTACGGTTGCTGACTTGTTCAGACTGATCAGCAACCAGAACAAAGGGGTGGACACCGGCAAGTGGAAGGTCCTACACCAGGGAACCGATGGTTACCTGGTGCTAGGGCTGGACGAACAGTCGGTGGCCACCCTGAAAAGCCAGAACTTTCGGGTCTGGGTGGGGGCCTGCCGGGCAACTTTTAAGTTGCTTGGCCGGAGCGGCACCGAGCCTGGGGCGAAGGCTCAAGAGGAGGCTCATCAGACGCAGTAGTCCCTAAATGGCCACTGCGAGGTTGGGCTTCTCACAGATTAACCTGCACCACTGCAAAAGTGCCTCCGCCGTCTTAGCGAGGAACATGGCAGGGGTGCAGACACACATATCCCTTATACAAGAACCTTGGATATGGAAAGGGCGTATACGGGGACTTAACGCAACAGGAGAACTGTTTGCAGGGAACAAGGACGGTAACGCGAGAGCATGTATCGTCGTTAAAGGTGTACAGGCATTTTTGCTGCAAGATCTCTGTTCCAGAGATTGTACAACCATCAGGACAACCATCGAGGATAAGGAGGGTAGAAAGATGTCGCTACTGGTTGCATCGGCCTACCTTCCCCACGATGAGGAGATACCAACAGTGTGTGTCAGAAAAGTAATCGAATACAGCAGGCACAAGAACCTCGGTCTTATTATCGGATGCGATGCTAATGCCCATCACGAGGTCTGGGGGAGCACCGATATAAATAACAGAGGGGCGGACCTGCTGGAATACCTGGCTGACACGCACATGGACATAGCTAACCTAGGAAGGGAACCGACCTTCATCACAGTTAGCAGGAAAGAGGTCTTAGACCTGACCTTGGTCAGTATGAGACTGAAAAACGACATACTAGGATGGAGGGTGGAAAAGGAGCCATCCATGTCGGATCATAGGACTATAACTTTCGGGATCGAAATTCAGAGACCGAAGTTGGAATCCGTGAGGAAACCCAAGGACACAAATTGGGAGGAATATGAGGACGAAGTGGGAGAAAGAGTGAAGGGCCTCAAAGGAATATACGGGACGAAGGAAGGGCTGGAATGGACCTTAGAGCAAGTCCAGACAGCCCTAGTCAGGGCATACGAGAACAACTGCCCTCTTAAACCTAGGGCGCAGGCTCGTAGTGCCCCCTGGTGGAACAAAGCCCTTGAAACGGCTTGAAGAAAGGTGCGCTCGTCCTTCAATAGAGCCAGGAAAGGTCACAGCCCCGAAGGATGGGGGGTCTATAGGGAGGCCCTCAGAGACTTCAAGAGGCAGATACAGAAAGCCAAGCAAGAGAGCTGGCAAAACTTCTGCTCTAACCTGGACGGCGCATCAGAGACAGCGAAGCTGGCAAGGCTCCTCACTAAGGACAACGATGCCCGGCTCCAAAGCTTGAGGAGCAGGGCAGGTGTCTTTACAGAGACGGAGGAGGAAACCTTGGAACTTCTCCCGAAGGCAAACTTCCCCGACTTCTGTAAAGAAGAAGGAGAGCAGTTGTGCCAACGGGAGAAGCCAAGGGAGCGGACTAAACCTGACTGGGAAACGGCCGCACGGATCGTTGCACCGGAACGGGTCAAATGGGCGATCGCATCCTTTGAACCGTATAAGACCCCAGGACCTGACGGCATCTTTCCCAAGATGCTGCAGGTTGGATGCGAAAGCATCCTGGGAAAAATTACGGGCATTTTTAGGGGATGCATCGCCATAGGATACGTACCGGAAGGGTGGAAGACTACACGGGTTTCCTTCATACCGAAACCCGGTAGGAGAAGCTATCAATCGACAAAGGACTTTAGACCGATTAGTCTGACGTCCTTCATGTTAAAGACCTTAGAAAGACTGGTGGACGCATACATCAGGAGCACAGCACTGATGGAACGACCAATTCATCCAGGTCAACACGCGTACACAGTCGGCAAGGCCACGGAAACAGCCCTACACAAAGTGGTAGGGTACATCGAAAGAGCAATGAAAGCAAAGGAGACCGTAATAGGTGCCTTTGTGGATATAGAGGGGGCCTTTAACAGTACCTCTAAAAATACCATTGAACATGCTCTGACAAGACAGGGTGTACCAGTAACCATTAAAAAGTGGATTATGAAGACCCTGGAGAACAGGACCGTCTATAGCAGGTGGAAGGACAAGATGGTCCAAGGAAAGATCAACGACGGATGTCCACAGGGAGGGGTACTTTCACCTCTGCTGTGGAACCTAGTTGTTGATGAGCTGCTATGCATACTCAGCGAGGAGAATTTCTTCGTGGTGGGATATGCAGATGATATCTGCGTTATGGTCAGGGGGAAATACGAGGAGGTTTTACCTGACCTAATGCAGAGAGCACTAGGAAAAGTGAGAGAATGGTGCAAGGCGAAATCACTGGGTGTCAATCCAGACGAGACAGAGATAGTAGCCTTCACAAGGAAATACAAATGTAAAATAAGTAAGGAAGTCACCTTCTGCGGGAAATCAATACCGTACGCTGAAGGGGTTAAATATCTAGGGGTATACCTAGATAGGAAGCTAAACTGGAAAACGCACTTTGAAAGGCAATGCGGGAAGGTTCTCGGCATATTTGTGCAGTGTAGGGCAGCAATAGGGACAGGTTGGGGCTTAGAACCCTCCAAGGCACTATGGATTTATAGGGCCATACTGATACCGAAGCTGACCTACGCGGCGTTGATATGGTGGGAAATTACTGAGAAGAAGACCTCCCTGAAGACCCTTGAACATGTACAAGCGGTCACTCTAAGGGGCGTTTTTGGACTCAGGAGAAGCACCCCCATAGCTGCTATCAGGATGATGCTGGACCTGGATGGACTGGACCACGAAGTAGTGGCCGCGGCATCCAGGTCGGCATTGAGACTGAAAGGCAGCGGAGCATGGGAGGACAATACGATAGGGCACGCAAGAATACGTGAGCGCACACTGAGGGGAGCCATTTGGACAACGCCTCAGGATCGAACAAATAAACGCCTCCACTTTGGGCGGCGATATAAAACTCTAATCCCTAAGAGAGAAGAGTGGAAATGGAACCAAAATCCCGGGCACGGACTCGTCTGGTTCACGGATGGTTCCAGAACACAACGAGGCACCGGATACGGGATTTATGGCGGTAAAGGCAGGGACAGCAGAGCCCTGAGTCTGAGGAAGTACAACACAGTCTTCCAAGCGGAAATGGCGGCCATAGGTACCTGTGCCAAGAGCATGGTACAGGATGGGGCTGAGTGCAGAACCATCAACATCTGCACTGACAGCCAGGCCTCCATAAAAGCGCTAGTGAACCCTATCGTCAAATCGCAGCTGGTTGGAGAGGTCAGAGAAATCCTGAACCGACTGGCTGCGAAAAACAGAGTAACAGTGACTTGGGTTCCTGGCCACTCAGGATATGAGGGCAATGAAAAGGCAGATGCTCTAGCCAAAGAAGGAGCAGACTCAGACGATGCACCGGAATGGGAGGTAGGAATGCCATACCAGGAAGGCTGTAACATCGTCAAGAGGAGATTGAACGTTGAAAAATGGTGGAAATGGGAGCAGTCCCAGGGATGCAGATGGTCCAAAGAGCTTCTCGGAAAGCGCATTGGCAACTGGGCAAGCAGGATCATCAACTTAGATAGGAGGAGAGCAGGCAAAATCCTGGGGATCTTAACCGGGCACTGCAATCT
The DNA here is from genome assembly GCA_949825005.1 of Gasteruption jaculator. Taxonomy (NCBI): domain Eukaryota; kingdom Metazoa; phylum Arthropoda; class Insecta; order Hymenoptera; family Gasteruptiidae; genus Gasteruption; species Gasteruption jaculator. The sequence goes on along the minus strand of OX463772.1, from coordinate 2,624,049 downwards.
ACGTTGTTACCTGCACAAAACACAGGGGCTTAGTAACCTGTGTAGATGGTGCGGGGAAAAGGAAGAAACACCCAGCCACTTCCTCATAGAGTGCCCCAACTTAACGGGATACCGACGGAAGTGGCTGAGTAGTAGAACCTTCAGTAAGGAGGCGCTATATGAGGAAAGTCTGGAGAACATCCTAGCCTTCTGCGGAGGGCTGGGAATCACCGATGCCTCAGGAATATAACCGGGGGGAAAGGGATACAATGGCGAGAGCTCAGTGTCCCTGAGCCTGGCACCCCGGTAAACTATCTAATAATAATAATAATTCTAACAATCAGCTGGTCGCTCTTACACCGCGGAATACTTAACCTAAGTATTTGTCGACTTCCACGGTGGACGTATATGCAATCGATCCATGCCGATCGATCGTATCTATTGAATTTCGCGGCGCGAATAGTCGTGGGGAAAGTGTGTGGGAGGTTCGGGGATCTATGTATCAGGGAATCGATATTCCCTGTTACACCATGGGCATGTCATGCCCGACTACTACGGTCATAACTGCCGCTACCACCATTGGCTCCACTCTTTCGCCTCTGGCCTCAGTCTTCCCGCAGATTACTACCACTACAGCTACACGGACATCAACGTCATCTATACCGGCGATCACCAGCGACATCTCTCCCACGTCTCAGCCAGAATTTACTACTCTGTCCGCTCCACTGTCGCTTCCCGCATTGGGTCTGGTCTTACCGGATCTACCCAGCTGACCGACACCCAGCTGACCGATAGAGACATGCTCAGACTCATCCTCAGTCGGCTCGAAGCTTCCGAAACTATGATGCGTAGTTACCTAGAACGTCAGGACAAGATTAATTCCGACTGCCACAGCAATCATACTGCCACCGCAGCCCGCCTAAAGGACCACGAGGTCCGACACGCTGCCCTCGAGTCTACTGCTCGCTCTTCGTCCTCATCCTCGGCTCGTGCTTCCACAACAGCTGCTCCCAGCTCACCTAAGGACGATAGAACATCTCGAGAGATCATTATTTCTGGAGTTCCGTCCACGATTGCTGCCACTCCGCTGCCTCTTGTCCACGACATCTTCACTCATCTCGGAGCTGCTGCTTTGATCACCGACATCATTGATACGCTCGTTATCAGGAAGAAGGGGAGCCTGTCGGCTACTCCTGAAACATCCGCCACCGCTTCATCGCAACTAATGCATCGCATTAGCATCATCCAGGGAATCCATTGTCATCACATTAAAGTCTGCTCTTGCCAAGAATCACATTATTAGAAGCAAAATTGCCAAAGGTCCTCTTGACCTCCACGAAGTAAACCCTTCTCTTGGCAGGGGTAAAATTCTCCTCAACAAAATGCTTGACAATATCACCTATAATTTACTGCGTACCGCTAAAGCCAGGACAAAATAGTGCGGATATCGGTTTGTATGGTGTCGATCCGGAAAAACCTTTGCTCGTTTGCAAGAGCCCCCCCCCCCCCCCTATCACGACCGATCCCCGCTGATCTCGATAAACTGACATGACTCTCACACCCACCACCTCCTACTTCTACACCTCACAACGACCCTCTCCGCTACATCTGCATCTCCAACTTCAACGCAAACTCTCTCCTGGGTCATTTCGAATACGTTGAGTCTTACTTCTTAACTAACTACACTCATGTCATTGCAATAACCGAGACTTGGCTACATAGTGGGGTGGATGATCGCATGGTTCGACTTGATAACTATAATCTTTTCAGAAATGATAGGCAGGACAAGATCGGTGGTGGCGAGGCTTGCTATGTTCACTACTCGTTTACCGTTAAAGTTCTCCCCAGCTCTTCACCATTCTTCTCAAACAAACCCGAGTACATCATCCTAGAAATCTCATATCCTGGACACAAACCTCTGCTCTTCTGCGTTGTCTACAAGAGACCTAACTCTCTCCTATTACATCACTTCTTTGACGAATACGCTGGCTTCGCCCCCTCACACGAGAACCTTATCATCACCGGTGACTTCAATACCAACATGTGCTTCACCAACCCTGCAAAACCCTCTTCGTGATTTCATCTATTCCAATTCGCTCTACCTTGTTCCTTCCGCTCCCACCTTCCACACGTTTCATTCCGACACGTGGATTGATCTTTTCATCCTTGATGACACCTCCCGCCTTCTATCCTCTTCACACTCTGATTCTCCCTTCATTGGTGGGCATGACATTGTCACCATTAAGTACTCCGTCCATTTCTCTGCCAAACCTCCTACCTCTTATAGTCATCGTGACTTTAGACGCTTTGACCCCGTCTCCTTCCAAGCCACCCTCTCGTCATCTCTTAATTCTCTTGACCTCTCAACAACCACCACCGATGTTAACTCGCTATCTACATTCCTGAGCCGGACCCTTAAGTCTAGTTTAGATCAAGCTGCCCCTGTCCGTCCCATTATGCTTCCAAACCATCGTCCTCGCTGGCTTAGCGCCAACCTCCTCAGGACAAGCAAAATAAAAAGTTCTCTTTACAAAACTGCTAAACGCTCCGGTTGCCCAGTAAAATGGGCGCGCTACCGTTCCTTTCGCGACACTCTCTGTCATGACATCAACAACTCCAAAGCTGCGGCTGTGCGAGGCACGTTAAACTCAAACCCTCATCCAACCTCACTTTGGAGGCAACTAGGCAGCCTCGGTCTGATCCAACGCTTAAATTCGTCGCCTCTCCACTACTTCTCCTTAACTACCCTCAATCAGCACTTTGCCGAAGTCTGTAGTCGTTCGCCTCCTTGCACCACAGATGAGCTAGACCTCATCTGCTCTTCCTGCACCGCCACCTCCAAATCCACATCTACGTCCTTCTCCTTCGGCTAAATAAATCACAACGACATACTCTGTGCTCTACGCGCTGCAAACTCCAGCTCCTCCTCGCGAGGCCCGGACTCTTTCTCCTTACACGAGATACGTCTTACTACCCCCTCCTCCATCCCTTACATCACACGTCTCTTCAACGCCTCACTGCCTACTTCCACATTTCCCTCCAACTGGAAACGAGCACTTATACGCGCTCCCAACAAGGTCAACAGACCTGCATCACCTTCAGATACACGTCCTATTGCCCAGCTTTGCACCTTATCCAAGTTGCTTGAAAGACTAGTCCACAAGCAGGTCTCTCATTTCCTCTCAGATCTCGACATACTCGATCCAATTCAATCTGGCTTCTGCAAGGGCTATAGCACCCAATCTGGTCTCCTTAAACTGGACAATGACATCAGGAGAGGGATAGATGAGGGAAAGATCACAATGGCGATCCTCTTTGACTTTTCAAAGGCGTTTGACACCGTCCCTCACCGCCATCTACTCCAAAAACTCGCCAACATTGGCTTCACCTCGTCTGTGATACGCTGGTTTCACAGTTACTTAACTGACAAGGGCTTCACCAGGGTCGTGGGTGACCGATTTTCCTCAATCTTTGCACACTTTTAGTAGTCCATTAGGACAATATAATGTGCAAATAATGAAGTGCACTTCTCGAGCGTTTTCGAGAAAATTTCAAGCAAAGTTTGCGATTTTCGATGCGACGATTGTGTACCCTTGCGTTACGATCCTTAACAAGCAGCGGCGGCGGCCGAGTGGTTAGCGTTCCAGCTCCGTGAACGATAGAACGCTGGATCCAGTCCCGTTGGTGTCTTTTTTTTCACTCATTTCACGCATATTACAATTTAAAGGAAATATAACACGAAAATATATTTATTTGTACGATTTTTTAATGCAACAAACATATTTAAAATTGTAGACGAATAAAGTACGAAATGCATTGATTTTCATTCATTATTCTTATTTATTAATCAAATAATTACAAAAAAATAAGCAACAACCAAATATAATTAAATTTTAATTGTCTAATGCATCTTGGGGATTGCAATTTGTGGGATGATACTTATCATACAAACAGGGGAAACATAAAGCGCAACGACATCGGCTACATCTTATGAAAGATTCTTTCCCGCATCCACACGGCTTGTTTAGAATATGTATTGGAAAACAAATTTTTAATCTGCCAATAAAAATAAACGTCGCAGGGTTGGTATATTGGGTTACATTTAGGAGGAATCACTTTCACTGTACAACTAGAATCTGTACAACTCCAAATAGTCCTCAATCACCTCTGGAATCCCCCAGGGTTCAGTATTGGGCCCACTTTTATTCACAATCTTCATTAATGAGCTTCCCTCAGTTTTATTATATAATAGTAAAGGGTATATCTTCGACTATGTTTCATAATTTTTTACTGAAAAAAATTCACAAATATAGGAGATACAATGCATTTCCCGGACCGCTGTTCAAAAAAAGGTATTCTGCGGTGACCACTGTATCTTCCACCTCTCTCGTCTAACATCAAAAAATCACGCAAGAGCAAAAGCAGCAACAGTAGTAGTATAATTTATGAAGAAAACAAAATTTTTTTAAATGAGACATTGACCATGGTTTGAACCCTGCCAAGCGCTTTACCACTGCGCTATCAACGCTATTTGAAACCTGTGTACAAGTTTAAGATATAAACTGTAGCGCGTGGTTCCAGTTAATTAGGTTTACAATTTCGCTGAAATCTGAATAAAATTCTGTAATAGACGTCTCTGTTACCAAATCTCGAGTTTAAAATAATAATTACAACAACAACAACAACCATAGTAATAATGATAATAATGATTGTAATAATAATAATAATAATAATGATCATAATAATAAGAATAATCATAATAATCAATAATCACAATGATAGCGGTAGTAGTCGTAATAGCAGTAATAATACAAGTAAGAATTTGATAGTTTTAAATTTCGCCATTTTATTTCTTATGTATTATTACTACTACAATTTTATTTTCCAACGGAAACACATACAATCATAGTAGTCAGGTAGTAGTAGTAATAGAAGAAATACCAGACGTAAGATTTTCACTGTCTAGTGTTACCATATGATTTCTTAAGTATTACCACTACTACTACTCTGTTGCCGAAGGATAACACACCATAGTGTAGGTATTGCGGTAGTGATAACAGTAGAAGCAATCTGTTGATGTTACCCTTATCTTAGTTTTTCTAAACTTCAAGTGTAGGGCTGAGTCTAATGGTACTCAATTATTTTCTATGACTACCAAAGCCGTTTCGTCGTTCTGATTGGCCGGAAAGTTTTATTTAACAACTTGGCATTTAATCCGAATTTCCAAAAATGGTACACGACTTTTCGTCACCAGTTTTCACCATCTTTCTGGGGTTTTCGGGTGACACACCTTATACCGGACACCCTGTATAGAATGGTAAGTCTTGGGAGAGGAGTATAACTCCCAATAATTTTATGATATTATCTTGTATTAGAGTTAAGATTTGATTATGGCGTCCATTGTTATTGCGTTATTGAAATTTGACATTGTTGCGGCCATTTTGTTAGCGAATTTATTGAGATTATTGCGATTGTCGTTTGAGTGAGTGTGCGTGTGAATGTGGCGACCATTATTTTTCTCTAAAAGCTTGCGTAGGGAAGATTTCATCACTCACCAATCCACCTGATCGTAAACTGCGAGATCTAGTAAAGTATTGCGGAATCATCGAGGGAACGGTTGCTTTTGAGTGGATGAGATTCCCGCTCGGAAAAGTCCCGTATTAAGGATTTTAGCGTCTGAAGATAGCACCTACCATGGGACGTTTGGAAAAAGTAGAGCGCGTGTCACCGCTGTATTCCGCCGGCTTTTTCGCGTATTCAAGGCCATAGCGCCTTCTGCGAAGTTAAGAAGACAATCGAGCTAAAGTAGAGCACTATAATTATCGCTCTACTTGACCATTATAGCGATCTTAGCGACTTATCTAACGAAAGATCGAGTGATCTAGCGCTAGGTCGATGGCGTTATCGGTCACGTCGTTGAAGGCCCTAGGTAGGGATCGGGAGAAAACTGAACACACGTGATCCAAAATCAACAACATTTATTCTAAGTAAACCGACATGAAGTCGTAGGTTTGCGCTCTTCATAGTCTAGCGAACAACGAAGGAGTGTCGAACAGCACGTTGAGAACGCACCGTCGAGATTCTCAAGGCTCGTTCTTATGTCTCAAGCTATAAGGTTCGTTCACATGAACGATTGCTTATATGTTCTATGTGGGAAGGAGATGATACCTCTCAAGAGATATACATCCTTCTCTTTGTTTCTCTCGGGAGTCGGTATGTCTTCCTTCCTTCTCGGTTCTAGCGCTGTCATGAGCGGCTACGGGAGTCTTCTTTCTCCTTCTCCCCATGTTGAGGGAGCGTTGATCGTCCTTGTCTTCCTTCGTTTCTTCTTCATGCCGATCATCCTGATCTTATTGGCTAGGAATTTGGAAGGGAAGGGAATAAGGTGACGGCGTTAGGCAGAAGTATTCGATAATGCGAAAATTATATAATACAATTCGTTAACATAATCAAAAATAAAAATACAATTGCGAAAATAATAAATGCGATATAACAGTTCTTCAGTTTTCCGGGAGATTTCTGAGCACTTTTAGTTTTCAATAATTCCCGATAGCCTGAATTTGCGAGAGAATTCCGAGAAGACAAAAAGAAAGACATAAATTATAAGAAATAACGAGATTTTTACGAAATAATGTAACGGGAGAAATTTTCCACGTTACAATATATACAGGGTGTGCGACATTCGATGTCGAAGCCGATGTCGAAGAAAGTGGTAAAGGGTGAAAATTGGAGACGAAAAGTCAAATACCATTTTTCGAAATTCGGAATAATTACCGAGTTATTAAGTAATACTTCTGGCCAATCAGAATGCCCCTTTAGATTCTGGTGTGCATGACAGAAGTTTAGACTCGAACCTACTCGTAGTTGGTAACAAAGCAGTAGTAGTAATAATAACAAAAGAAGTAAAACGGTGACACAAACACATTCAAGATCTTGCTTCTGTTGTTACCTCTAACACACTACTACGATTATGATATGATATCGTCGGAAACAAAATATGTGCAGGGTGTAATAGTAGTAGTAATAACATAAGAAATGAAATGACGAAAATCAAACTTTCAAATTCTTAATTGTGTTGTTAATTCTACTATTTCCACGCAATACTGCTACCATTATTACCATTATTATTAGTATTATTGATCAAGCTTTTTCGCAATGCGAAGAATAAGGCGCCATCACATCCGCGACGATATATCGTGATTTTGATCTCAAAGTTAACTATTGAAATAAAATTGGCATTACATTATTCTCCCTTTCCTCCGTAATACGGTTCATTTTGAATTTTATAAATATCATTGTTAGTTTGGTTTTAATGAGCTTTTTTCCCCAAACCTTACAAAGAAGGGTTCCTAGCCTGACCTTACCCATTTCAATAATTTTCTAATGTGTTGTAGTACTCGAAAAAATTAGAGACACGTATTATTTTTATGTGTCGACATCCACTCTAAAGGGTTGAAAACTACCCCTAAAGTTTTATCCAAAAATCGTTGTTTTATTATATCTCGGCTTCTAATTAATATTTCTTAATGACACAAAGTGGAAAATATTTGTCATAATAAATCGAAGATATTAGGTGTGATTAAGACCCAAAGGGATGCGACCCTCATTTTAAATTTGAAGAAAACTAGATTTCTTGTTATTTTCTTCATAAAAACCAGGGTATGAACTCAAAGAAATAAAACAAAGCATTTCCGTTTACTCTATCGAATATTTCAGTTGTCGTGTTTCAGGATTTTTTAAGCAACCACCCCCAAATATCCTACACTACCCCTTAAAGTGATACACCGCATGTAAATGATTAAAAAATTTTTTTGTTCTTTGGGTCTAAACAGTAGGATCGGCATGGTCGGCCGGTCGAATCGACCCCTACTCCGCGGGGGTGGCTAAAAGACGATTCTTTCAGGGTTTATTTTTTTTAAACCACCTGGTGGATAAAAAATTCAGAAAGAATTCAGAAGTATAACTGGTAATAAGGGTTTATAGGGAAATTTTTCTCACCATCCACACCCGCCCTAAAAAAAGAAATAATACTAAAAACAACGAAAGTGCCCGAAAAACAACCCCGAAAGTATCCAGGCAGCTGAACTTTTTTTCACGAAATATTGTAGCCCGTGATGAACTCTGCACCCCAGTATTTTCTTCCGATTTTTCCGAGCGTGGTTTCATTTCGAAAAATCAATTTTTCGCGATATTTCATGAGTTTTCCGACTTTTATGCTGCGGGCAAAAATTTTCAAGGTCAAATACACCCCAGAATCGGAATCTACGGAAAATTTTACATAAGTATGGACATCTGAACAATCGCGATTTGCCCATTTTCCGCGGTTTTCCAGCTCGAAAACCGTTTTGTCCAAAAAAAGTCTTATTTCGGCGGTGTTTCAAGATTACCTCGGTCTAAAATGCAATTTTTATTGTTAATTTTTTTTATTTATAGTTTTATTATACCTCTAGTTTCAGAAAATGGCGGATGAGTCTTAGACAATCGACACGCGTTCGTCTGTGCTCCTCTTTTAAGCCTGATTTGTCTGGTTTTCTTTTGTGCCGGTGTGTTTTCTGGCTTGTAGTGAGTGATCAGTGTGGTGTCAGTTGACGTTCGGCAGCTCCTGTTCTCCACCCGCTCTCTTAGTGCTTGTGTTTTTGACATTTTTCGAGATTGATCTCTCGCCTTGTCATTACCTATCATCAACGGGACAATTTTGGCGGGATTCCTTTGCTCTTCTCGGAATCACTCGGAACCACTCGCTATTGCCGGAATCTCAGTGGCCTACCGCCAAGTCATATTCGCGACTCTCCGCCGAGGCTCGGAAACATTCGGACGCTATCACTTCTGTCACCATCAGCCTCGTTAATGTCGGATACTGATACTAGATGTGCTAAATGTGACTGCATCCCGCGTGTAAAAGCTTCCACCCTGACTTGCCCGGCCTGCAACTTATCATTTCATCGAGGCTGTGCCAAAGTTCAATACCTGAGAGGCAAAATAACATCTGTGTGTTGTCTGCAGCATTTTCCTGCTCTTATCGGCATTACTCGCAAGACGACCAGGGACTCTACCGTTCCATCGACAGTGCTCCCGTCAACTGCTGCCGATCCTTTGCCGAGCAGCATGAACACTCATCATAGCAGTACTGTCGCAGGTGGGGCTCAATCAACCATCACGTGCTCTTCTGTCGTCACCTCTCCCAGCTGTCATACCGCTGTACGAGACGCCGTACACACACTTGGCCTCGCAGTCACCTCTACGTCAACTACTTCTACTATTACTACTACCACATCTAGTTCGGCTTCTTACCTATCTCCGCTAGCCTCAGTCTATCCTTCTATCTCTGTTCCTCTCACTCACACTACGTCAGATATCTCAGCTTATCCTTCCTTTCCCTCGCACCACTCTTCTCTCTCATCTTCCTCCCTCGACCGGTCCAGATCTCCTATTCGGACTGGATCTCACCCACAGACCGTCTTTGGATCAGCCAATGCACCTCCTATGGCGTGCACAATCAGTGATAAACTCGACCTTATTCTCAGTCGTCAAACTGCATCCGACTTGAAAATGGATGCCTTCATGGAGAGACAGGACTCTATCAACCTCGAATTCAGGAAAAGTATACTTGAACTCCAGGCTCTCGTCGATAAATTTCAAAGTCTTGAAACTCGTATATGCACCCTTGAGGCGACATCTGCTTCATCCCCGCCTGCTGCACCTAGCACCAGCACCAGCTCAACTGCGGCCCACTCTGGAAATGACCCCGGATCCAGAGAAATCATCATTTCGGGGATGCCATCAGTTTTTGCCGCTGATCCTCTGCCATTCGTGCATCGTGTTTTCACTCTGCTCCAATCTTCACCCTGGATACCTGATATCATTGGGACTCGGATACTCAAGAAGAAGACCACCCCCGCTGCTGCACCTACTTCTACGTCGCCAAGGACATCCTCGGACGCGTCAACCAACTCTGGTTCCTCAGCCAGGAAATCTATTGTTGTGACCCTCAAGTCTGCCCTAGCTAGGACATACATAATTCGGAACAAGACCCAGAAAGGACCGCTCGACCTCTCCGAAGTCGACCCCAACCTCGGCTCTGGCAGAATACACGTCAACGAAATGCTTGATTCTCAACTTTATTCTTTGCTAAGGAAGGTCAAAATTAGGGCTGCCGAGTGTCATTACAAATTTGTTTGGACTCGTTCCTCCAAAATCTTTGTTCGTCAGCGTGAGGGCTCCCCCTCACTCGTTATCAACTCACCTGACGACTTAACCAAGATTACTTGACTACATGGCATGTCTAGTCCAGGTCGCAACCCACCTTCCCGATCCTCGCCCAGTCACTCAATCACTCGTTCCCTGCCACAATCTCTTACAGTCACTCACTTCAATGCCAATTCTCTTCTGAGCCACTTCGCGTACGTCGAATCTTATTTCTACACTAATTTTTCTCATATAATTGCAGTTACCGAAACCTGGCTACACAGTGGAGTAGATGACAGAATGGTCAGTCTGAATAGCCATTATCTCATCCGCAACGACCGGGAGGGAAAAATCGGTGGGGGTGTTGCCTGCTATATCCACAACAGCCTGAGGTCCAGGGTGTTATCTTCCTCCCCCTCTGCCTTTTGTAATCAACCTGAATATCTTATCATTGAACTGTCCTCCACCGGAGGCAGTCCTATCCTCCTCTGTGTCATATACAGAAGGCCCAAGTCCCCTCTCCTGACTGACTTCCTTAATGATTTTGTACGTTTCTATCATGCGTATGAAAATGTAATCCTAACGGGTGACTTAAATTGCAATATGTCCTTGTCTAATCACGAATCCAATCATCTATTCGACTTCATCTTTACAAACTCCCTCCATCTTGTCCCCTCTCAACCCACGTTTCATACTCCTCACTCTGATTCCTGGCTAGACCTCTTCATAATTGACCATCCCTCTAAACTACACCTTTTCCATAAGTCGGACACTCCCTTCATTGGCGGTCACGACTTGATCACCCTCTCCTACTTTACTACTCTCCCTGTCTCATCATCTGTCTCCTTCTCCTACCGCGATTACCGGCATTTCAACCCAACAGTCTTTCGCTCTTCACTAACCTCATCTCTTCTTTCCTCTCAATCCAGCCTCTCTTCGAATGATCCTTGCCACCTTGTTTCGTCCTTCAACCATCATTTCAATTTTTCCCTTAACAAAGCCGCTCCTTCTCGTCACATCAGCAAGGCTAATCGTCGCCCCTCTTGGCTAAACTCCAGCCTGCGAAATGAAATCCGACATAAAAACTCCCTGTACAAGTCTGCCAAGCGTTCAAATGCTGCCACTAAATGGACGCAATACCGAAACTTCAGGGAACATCTTTGCAAACGCATCAAAGCTGCAAAGGCCTCAGTCATTAGTGCTGAATTAACAGTCTCACGCTCTCCCTCTGAAATTTGGCGAAAACTTGGCAGGCTTGGACTCATTCGGCATTCCAATGCTTCTCCGCTACGCTATTTTTCTGCCTCTGTACTCAACACACATTTCTCAGCAGTCTGTAATAGTTCAGCTCCTTGCTCGTCACTCGAACTGGACCGTATTTGCTCAACGTGTGACTCTTCACCTTTTCCTTTTTCCTTTTCCTTACAGCCTATCAGCTCTGCCGATGTCTTCGCCGCCTTCCAGTCATTCGTCTCCTGCTCACCAGCTCGGGGACCGGACACGTTCTCGCTTCATGAACTTCGTCTCTCTCTACCTGACTCTCTCCCTTTCATTACACACATTTTTAATGCCTCTATTACTGCTTCTACCTTTCCGGAAGTTTGGAAACTTGCCTTCATCCGCGCTCTCAGCAAAGTCAGTAAGCCTGTTTCACCGTCCGACACCCGCCCGATTGCATTGCTCAGTGTTTTGTCCAAGGTTCTTGAAAAGATTGTCCACAGCCAAGTGTCTCACTACCTCTCTGATTCCAACCTTCTCGACCCAATGCAGTCGGGCTTCCGCAAGGGCTTTAGCACCCAGTCGGCTCTTCTCAGGCTTTCCGACGATATCAGACGCGGTGTTGATGAGGAGAAAATCACAATACTACTGCTTTTTGACCTCTCCAAGGCTTTCGACACAGTACCTCATTCCAATCTTTTACTTAAATTGGCCAAGATTGGCTTCGGCTCACAGACCATCCGCTGGTTTCACTCCTACTTGTCCGGTAGGTTCCAGGCCGTTCTTGAAGAGAATGGTGACCACTCTGACTGGTCCGCAATCACCTCCGGTGTTCCGCAGGGGTCCGTTTTAGGTCCTCTCCTTTTTTCCATTTATATTAACGACCTACCTCGAGTGATCACCCATTCCCGTCACATCATATTTGCGGATGACACCCAGATATATCTCACCTGCTACCCTGGCGAACTCCAGTCGGCGCTTGCTCGCCTGGCTTCTGATGCTCGGGCTGTGTGGCTCACTGGGCCCATACGAATTCCTTGCGTCTTAACGCCGCTAAGACTAAGGCTATCATCTTCGGCAGCCCGAGCCAGACTGCTAGGCTCAATTATGACTGCATCCCTAACATCATCTTGGATGGAGTTCCTATCCCCTGGGTTGATGATGTTCGCAATCTGGGTGTCATCTTTTCTCGTACTTTATCCTGGAAGGCCCATACCAGACTTATTTGTAACAAAGTAAATTTTGTCCTCTATCGACTAAAGTACCGGCGAAATGTCCTGTCTATCGCGCTCCGCACCAAACTAGTCAGATCCTTAGTATTTCCCCTCCTTGATTACTGCTGCGTTGTCTACAATTCTATCCCTGACATCCTTGACCTCAGGCTGCAAAGATTGATCAACTCGTGCGTCAGGTTTATCTTTGACCTTAGAAGGGATGACCATATTACCCCCCACCGACTTCACCGACTTCGTTGGCTTTCTGTGGCAAACAGAAGAAAGTACTTCCTTGGTTGTTGCCTCTATCAACTCCTCTCAACAGGCAAACCTCCCTATCTAGCCAACCTGTTTTCCACTCTTGATGACCGAACTAGACATTCCCTCAGGGTCGCCCATGATGGCATTAATCTCATTGTTCCACACTTCCGGACTGAATCTTACCGTAGGTCTTTTCTTGTGTCTGGAGCCTATCTTTGGGGTTCACTCCCGACCGAGGTGCGCTCTGCCACCACGATCGAAGTCTTTCGTAACAGACTCCATTCTCACCTACTCGAGTCTGAGCAGTCCGAAAACCCTCAATATTAATATTAATCAATCTATTTATCATCTATCAATCTCATCTCCATGGCACCCTAACTTTGGCTCTTCCTTGTTTTGTCATTCGCTCACGTTAATAAATCACTTCTAATCACTCTAACTTTTAACTACTCAAGCATTCTCTCAAATTTTCTTTTACAAATTTGAATCAAAACGCATACAAAACGTTAATCACCAAATTGTGATATCATTTACACTGTATTCTTTCTTTGCCCCATGGAAACAAGGGCATATGTTGAAATAAATAGAAATAAATAGAAATAGTTTCAATCTCCATCGCTATCTTCGTCGAAGACAGCATTATAATTATTTATACCAAACATTTTTGTTGAAAATTCTGCTGGTCTGAAGAGCTTAGACAAATAGCTGCCGTGCGATAAGTGGATTGGATTTGATCAATAGTTGATGATTGTTGTAAGCTTATTCTTTCAAGCTGTGCTTGTTTGCATAATTTTTCAGACTCGGGTGGCATGAGTGCCGAAAAGCATTTTTTACATTGGACATCACCTTCCTGTACATGTATCACAAACAAGGACAGCTTAAAAGAATAAACTCGCAACAATCATCAATTATTGGCCAAATCCAAACCACTTATCCTACGGCCGATATTTATCTAAACTCTTCAGACCGGCAGAATTTTTAACAAAACTGGTTGATATAAATAATTGTAACGCCGTCATCGACGAAGATAGCCATGAAGATTAAATGCATTAATAAAAACTGCATTTCAGGCCGAGGTAATCTTGAAACACCGCCGAAATGCGACTTTTTTTGGACAAAAGCGGTTTTTAAGCTGGAAAAACTTGAAAAAATGCTAAGAATCGTGATTGGTTAGATGTTGATATTTATGTAAAATTTTCCGTAGAATCCGATTCCGGGGTCTAATGACTTTGAAAGTGTTTTCTATTAATGTAACAGTCGGAAAATCGTTGAAAAATGTCGAAAAATGACATTTTTGGTTTAAAAACAATTCTTAGCTGGAAAAACGCGGAAATATGGGCAAATCGTGATTGTTCTAATGTCCATACTTATATACAATTTTCGGTAGAACCCAATTCTGGGGTGCATTTGACCTTGAAAACTTTTCTCGACTGCATAAAAGTCGGAAAAACCATGAAATATGGCGAAAAAAAGCGAAAAATTGAGTTGTGGAGGTGAAGTCACGCTCGGAAAAATCGGAACAAAAATACTGGTACGTAGAATTCATCACGGACTACAATATTCCTTAAATAAAAGTTCAGCTGCCTGGGCACTTTCCAGGTTGTTCTTCGATTTTTAGTTTTATTTATTTTTTTTAGAGCGGGTGATGGTGTGGGTGGTTGAAAAAATTTCCCTAAAAACCCGTATTACTAGCTATACTTCTGAATTCTTTCTGAATTTTTTATCTACCAGGTGGTTTTAAAAAAATAAACCCCGTAAACATCGTTTTTTGGCCACCTCCGCGGGGGTGGGGTTCGATTCGACCGACCGTGCCGATCTTATTCTTTTGGCCCGAAGAACACATCCAATCCTGCCGTCAAAGAATTCGAGGTGGGGGGCATTTTGCCTATCTTAATGGAGAGTACCCTTTACATTTAAGAAATAACATCATGAAATTGCAATCTCTAGTTCATAATCAGCTTTCTTCGCCGAGATATAAGAATATGTTTAAATATTCCTGGTACAAAAGTGGTAACATTAATGAAATCCAGATAAATTTGAAAATCGTGTTGAGTTTTCTTTTGGAGATTCTTGCAATGTACAGTGCGAAATAGAAGGATGTAACAATATTGCTATTATACGATGTGGTTGGTGTAAGAAGTCTTTATGTTTTAAGCACTTTTTTGAAGATAATCATTATTGTCAACACTTTGAAGAATAAGATACTGTAACTTAATTATAAAAAAAGGGATAAATCTTCTTTTAAAGAATTATTTTTAATCAGTTCCATTAAAAATAATTAATAAATATCGAGTTATATTGAATAATTCACTTCTAAGATTGACTTTTAGCAGCCCTTTTATGTTACTATATTGCAAAAAATTTATGACATCATTGTTTCTTATATCAATTACATTCTGTTTCCACGTGCAATAAATCTAAAAAAAAATTTCTCATCATTTACATGCGGTGTATTATTTTAACGGGTAGTTTACGGTATTTGGGGGTGGTTGCTTAAAAAATCCTGAAACACGGGAACTGAAATATTCGATAGAGTAAAGGGAAATGCTTTTCTTTATTTCTTTAAGTTCATACCCTGGCTTTTATGGAGAAAAGAAACAAAAAATCTAGTTTTCTTCAAATATAAAATGAGGGTCCCAACCCTTTGGGTCTTAAACACACCTAATATCTTCGATTTATTATGACAAATATTTTCTACTTTGTTGCATTAAGAAATATTAATTAGAAGCCGGGATAAAATAAAAAAATGATTTTCGGATAATAGTTTAGGGGTGGTTTTCACTCCTTTAAAGTGGGTGTCGGCACATAAAAAAATATGTGTCTCTTATTTTTTCCGAGTATATAAAAATTTATTGAAATCGGTGAAGTCGGGTTGGAAACACTTCCTTTTTAGTAAAATCGTTAAGTTCGTCCAGTTATTCTCGCATTGGCACGCGTTTGGAGCTCGGCACTAAAAGGTTTAATAATAACAACAACAACAACAACAATAATACTAATAATAATGATAATAATGGTAGCAGTATTAGTCGTGGAAATAGTAGAATTAATAACACAATTAAGAATTTGAAAGTTTGATTTTCGTCCTTTAATTTCTTACGTTATTACTACCCCTATTACACCCTGTATATATTTTTTTTCCGACGAATCATATCATAATCGTAATAGTGTGTTAGTGGTAACACAGAAACAAGATTTTCAATGTGTTGGTGTCACCGTTTTACTTTTTTTGTTTTTCTTACTACTACTGCTTTGTTACCGACTACGAATAGGTTTGCGTCTAAACTTCTGTCATGCACACCAGAATCTAAAGGGGCATTCTGATTGGCCAGAAGTATTACTTAAGAACTCGGTAATTATTCCGAATTTCGAAAAATGGTATTTGACTTTTCGTCTCCAATTTTCACCCTCTACCACCACCTTTCGGCTTCGACATCGAATGTCGCATACCCTGTATATGAAATAAAGGGGAAATAAAGTAATTTTTTTTCTGAACTCAAAAATAAGGTATTCTGGTTTTTTATCCCTTGCTATTTTTGTTTTCTGCATGCATCCCTCACTTTTGGATGTCGGTTTTAGTGGCGTTTGGTTTTTTTTTTGTGTTTTCCTTCTGACCTTCTCCGTGCTCACCTCCGCACGTTTGTTCTGGGAGGGGGAATTGTAACGTGGTAACTTTTACCTGTTACAAAATTTAAGTTATTTTTGAGCCGCGAGAAGATACAGGATGGTAAGTCTTGGGAGAAGAGTGTAACTCCCAATAATTTTATGATATTATCTTGTATTAGAGTTAAGATTTGATTAAGGCGTCCATTGTTATTGCGTTATTGAAATTTGATATTGCTGCTGCTATTTTGTTAGCGATTTTATTGAGATTATTGCAATTGTCGTTTGAGTTAGTGTGTTTGTGAATGTGACGACCATTATTTTTCTCTAAAAGCTTGCGTAGGGAAGATCTCATCACTCACCAATACCACCTTATCGTAAACTGCGAGGGAACGATGGCATTTGAGTGGATGAGATTCCCGCTCGGAAAAGTCCCGTATTAAGGATTTTAGCGTCTGAAGATAGCGCCTACCATGGGACGTTTGGAAAAAGTAGAGCGCGTATCACCGCTCTATTCCGCCGGGTTTTTTGCGTATTGAAGGCCATAGCGCCTTCTGCGAAGGATAATCGAGCCAAAGTAGGGCATTATAATTATCGCTCTACTTGACCATTATAGCGATTACCGATCTTAGCGACTTATGTAGCGAAAGATTGAGTGATCTAGCGCTAGGTCGATGGCGTTATCGGTCACGTCGCTGATGTGACGTCACCTGGAGATTTGAGGGATCGAGGAAGTTCGCGAAGGAACGATCCCTCACTTGCTATTCTGTATCGTCTACGATCATATCGAGGGCGATTTATTTGCGATTTACCTTTTTTTGTGGTGGACTTTGCGATTCTTGCATTGGTGAGTGGGGATTTCCTCCATTAGCGTAGTGATTTTTTTTGTGTTAGCGACATTTATCTTTTTTTTTTTGAGTCGTGAGTGAGAGAGAGAGTGATTCTTTCATTTTTTTTGTTTTTGCTTTTGCGATTTATTTATTTGTTTCTTTTATTATTAAAAGGACGATTTTTTTGTGATTTTTGATCTTCTTTTTCTTTTCTCTCTCTTTCCCCTGTTTTGTGTTGTGTTATTTTTTTTGTGTTGTGATTTTCAGGAAAAGTTGGACGAACGCGCCCCTCTACCGAGAGCTAGGGCTGGAGTAAGTTTTTTTTGGATTTTCTAGAGTTGAGTGTTTTGTCGGTTTTAAGAAAAACCGACTAGCGCCCAAATTAGAGTCCTATTTTTTTATTTTCCTTTTTTAAGCCCAGAACTAGAGTCTTTCCACGATATTCTTAACGTGGAGAGGTTCTAGGCGGAGACCGTTGCTCACTGCAGACAACGTGTTTCAATACACGACAGATACATTCAAAGGCTGTCTGCCGCTTCCTATACACGGTAACTGTGTATACATACACGGTTGAAATGTCTTCACACACTGAAAGGCCGTTTGCAACACGCAGTGGCGTTGAGATATAAGTTGAGTTTTGTTTTCACGAACATCCAAAAGACGAAAAATTTACTTTACCGACACACGTTATGTATTGGGTTTTTATATTATCTCCAGATATAAAGTCCGTAATAGTAAAAATATGACGAAAAGAAATAAAATAATAACAATAATAATACGATGAAGCCAAATAAAATAATAGTAATAACTCATCGGCTGTCTGTCGCCCAGTGGCGGTTCAACGGTGGGCTAGGCCCTAGGCATTCATATGTATCAATATGGTCTGTTCTGTTTTCTCAAAAAAACACCGGTAACAAAACCAACATGTATACAGAATTATAATCGTAATATGGGTGCTATAGATAAGACCGATATGGTTATTAGCACTATTGAGTGCATTAGAAAAAGTTATAAATGGTATAAACAATTTTTTTTTCATTTATTAGATATAATTGTTAGGAACGCATATACTTTATACAAATACCTCTCACAAAATAAGTGAAGTAAATAAAAATAGCTTCAAAAGTTTCTTAAAACTGGGGCGCGTACGGCTGCTGGAGGGCCGCGTACAACTGCTGGGGTGCCGCGTACGGCTGCTGGAGCGCCGGGTACTGCTGCTGGGTCGCCACGTACGGTTGCTGGGGCGCCGCGTACTGTGGCTGGGGCGCGTACAGCGGCTGGGGCCCGTAAAGCAGCTGGGGCTGTCTTCTGTCCCTGAACTGCTGGAGACGCAACTTTTTAGTCTCCTTTTGGACCAATCTTCGTATTTGTTATGTCTGTACAAAGAATATTATTTATTATATTACCAGTTATAAAACTGTGTGTATCCTTCGATTTTCTTGAAGATTTTCTATTTTAAACTTCTATCCATCTTGCAACTTCTAAGTCCGGTCCGGTAGTGGGCCTTCCATAATTACTATTTTTTTCGATTTTTAAAAATTAAACAATTTTTTTCGCTACAAATTATTATCAGTAACGATTTTTGACACTGTATACTTTTTTTTACTTATTATAAATTGATTTCGATAGTTTTTTGTTCTGAATAGGGATTTAAAAGCGTTTTTATAAATAAAAACCTTCGTTATAATTGCTCATAAATAGAATTAACTTCTACTTACTGCTTTTAAATCCCTACTCAGGACAAAAAAATATCGAAATCAATTTATAATAAGTAAAAAAAAGTATGCAATAGGTATCGAAAGATATACAAAAAAACCAAAAAAAGAGCGGTTACTTACAGACATCTGCTTGACCGCGGGGTCCTTAATGGCCGGCCGACCATTTGTTGGGGGATGGTCGTCGGCGGCATGATGGTCGGCAGCAGGACGTTCAGCGACGATGGGACCGTCGGCGGCAGGACGGTCAGCGGCAAGAAGACCGTCCTCCCGGTGACCGTCTCGTCGGCGAGAGCTCTAGCGTCCGGTCGGGAGACCCTGGTAAAAGATCGTCCAGTCGACCCCGGTTGTCCTCTTTCTCGGCCTAATTTCTTCGTCGATTCTGAAAATGATAATTATTTATTAGAAAATCAAGAATATATTACATTGAAATATTGCATATTATGCTTACTTTTCTTTCCTGCCATGTTGATGCTGCTGCTTCTATCGCTGCTGCTGGCGCACTACTTAACGTTTCTCGAAACAATGTAAAAATCACACACGTGAGTCCATGCGTGAGGGCGCACACATTGCCGCAGTGTGTACGTTGTGACGTGGATCTCGCTATCCCTTCGTTGGGGGGTGTCGACACACCCCTCACGTCACAATCGCCCTGAAATCTTGAAAACGAAACGACGGAAAAAGGGCTCAATCGTGAGCGCCAGGTGCTATGCACCGCGGTCTACCTCAGGAAAAGAAGGTGGTAGAGGGGAGAGTTCGTATAAACGACACATTCGATCATACAAAAATATAAAAATAAATATATTTGCCGATAACAAAATAGTCGAAATAAAAGAATAGAAAAATCTACAAAATGAATACGAAATAAATAAAGAAAAGCAAAAGCATCAAACGGGGCGAGGTGGCGCGAACGACGCGACGAGCTCGCTCGAGATGGCCACCTGTCAACTCAGGTGGCTCGACCTCCTGAGCTCGCTCGTTTCTTTTCGAAAGAAAAATCGGACGTTGGGACTTACTCTCCGCCTCGGGTATCGAGTGGTGTCCTCTGCTTTCCGTCGACGACGTCGGAATTCTTTGGAGTCAGTCTTTGACGGGGTTGTCTTCCTCTTTCGCGTTCTCTCTCTCTTTCGTTCTTTCTCTCTCTCTCTCTCTCTCGTTATCTCGCGTGGGCACGTGCTTATCGGCATACGTCCAACGTAGAAGTAATGAAGTCGGCTTCACATCCGGCGTCTTCCTCTCGATCTCGGAGCTACGACCCTTCTCATTGGCTGCGAGTGACGACTCGTACCCCTCGAATCACCCAGCGAGCCTTCTGGTGGTTGGAAATCTGCGATGGCTTCGATTTCGAGGTAGAGATGATTCTCATTACTCCTGGAGGATCGTCTCTCGATTTTTCCCCTCTGGGACGGCGTCGAAAACCCTTCTTGAAGTGTTCCGGAGCTGATTTTCCTCCTTCCACAAACGGCTACTTCAACTGACGTGGTCTCGGTGACGTCAGTACCGTTCGTCTTCGTCGAAAATCTGGTGCCCGTCGTCTTCGACAGGTGGCGCCTCGTGTTTGCTTATCGCGATTCGCCTCGGCCCGTTAATGCGAATCTAATCTATATTTCGGCTGCCTTAATTTTAACAATACATATGGTCGCTCTTACACCGCGGAATAACTTAACTTATGTGTATGTGATCGATCCATGCCGTTGAACCGTATCGATTGAATTTCGCGGCGCGAATAACGTGGGGAAAAGTGCGTGGGAGGTTTGGGACCTTTGTACTACCAGGTAGTCGATATTCCCTGTTACAACGTGAGAGTCCGCTGAGTCCGACCTCGCTTGTGTTTTGTTTTGGTACGCTTAGAGCACGTGCAAGCTCCGTTTTTCTTACATACTTTGTAATATTATAAGGTGAATATGTAATATTATGAGGTTTTACAATATTATAATCCCCCTAAAAAACACCTCTGGTGCAAAAAAGTCGAGACAAGTTCATGTATGAAAAGGGATCTCTCTACAAGAGTTGTGAAATCCGATAACATTAGACAAGCTCGTTTTTTCCATTATGTCAATACGAAGTAATTACAAAATGGAAAGAATTTTTTCTGTTTACGTGGTTAGAACTGGTAATAAACTTGTCGGGCCCTGAACCCAAACGATAACCAATAAATATCTTACTATTTAATTTATTTTTACCGAATTATGAATTAGTAAAGATCAGATTACATAATTATAATATGAATAATTATACATTATACTCAAACATCTGAATTGTTCGGGGCCCGTCAAGTTCAATACCGGTTCTAATCACGTAAACAGAAAAAATTCTTTTCATTTTGTAATTATTTCGTATTAACATAATGGAAAAAACGAGCTTGTCTAATGTTATCGGATTTCACAACTTTTGTAGAGAGATCCCTTTTCATACAGGAACTTGTCTTGACTTTTTTGCACCAGAGGTGTTTTTGGGGGGATTTGTCTCCTTTTTGCAAATATTATTATTATTATCGGCTTTATATCTCGAGATAATATAAAACAATACATAACGTGTATCGGCAAGGTAAATTTTTCGTCTTTTGGATATTCGGGAAAACAAAACAGACCATATTTGAATGCCTAAGGCCTAGCCCACCGTTGAGCCGCCACTGGGCAACAGACAGCTGATGAGTTATTATTATTATTTTATTTAGCGTCATCGTATTATTATTATTTTATTTAGCGTCATCGTATTATTATTATTATTTTATTTTTTTTTGTCATATTATTACTATTACCGACTTTATATCTGGATATAATACAAAAAACCAATACATAACGTGCGCCGGTAAAGTAAATTTTTCGTCTTTTGGATGTTCGTGAGAACAAAACACAACTCATATTGTTCCGTCGTTAGATGGAACGCGCACACGAGAAATTAATCTCGAGGCGCTAATTTTGTAAATTAAAAACACGATGATTTAAAATAAAACAAAGATATATTTTAACAAATAATTACGAGGTTCATGTTTCAAAGTGTATATGTTGTGTGTTTCGAGTCTAATCTTGTTCTGTTCGGTCGTGCAAAAATTGTTTTCCTGGTTACTTCTATCCTAGCGTTCAAAAATAATATCAAACTGGAAGCAGGGGTAGAACTGATGCTAGTATTGGAGGTTACGGTTTTACTGGTATACCTGGATATGCAGTATTCTGAAATATGGCAAACATGTGGAAGACCGATGTAATCCTTTTCCTTTCGGAAGAGTTGTAAAAGTCTATTAGTAAGGAGAAGGACAACGATTATAAAAGATGGTAATGCAAGTGATAAATAGAACTGAGGCGTAAAACATTTGGTAGTACTTAAGTTGTAAAAGGTATTTCCCTTGAATAATTTCAACGCATTTCCTAAATTATCATATTTCGGTGTACTGTAAGGGTCTTCTGAAAATGTAGGATCAATGTGAAATATGGTGTTGTATAACGATTGTCAAATTTAAATTAGTGTCTATACATGTGAATGTGTTTCTTAAATGTACTATGGACGAAACACATATCTCAATGCCACTGCGTGTTGCAAACGGCCTGTCAGTTTGTGAAGACTTTCCAGCCGTGTATGTATACACAGTTACCGTGTATAGGAAACGTCAGACAGCCTTTGAATGTGTTTGTCGTGTATGTATACACAGTTACGGTGTATAGGAAGCGACAGACAGCCTTTGAATGTATTTGTCGTGTATATACACAGCATGCTTCGGCTATTTTTCATGTGCCCGCAGCTAGTTGCTTCGAGAATAGATACACGTTAGCGCTCGAGTCCAATTCATACATGAACTTGTCTCGAGACACTACCGTGTCTCTTGATATTGTAATATTATAAGGTGAAGTGAAAATAAGTAAATCACATCAAATCAGAGATTACGGTAAGTCATTGAAAGCGCTGTTTCATTTAAAATGTATACCGTTTTTTACTTTTTAATTAATATTAAATTTAATACCTTATAGAAAAAATAGTAAATGTGCTTCGAGGCCCTATAGTAATGGCCAAAAATATAGGACCACCTTCTAAAAAAGCATAACTATACTTATAGAAAAACAGGCTACACCAATAGAAACATCTTGCAAGAGAACCCGTTAGGTCCAATTTTGGTTCCAATCTGCCAGTTTTGTACCGCGTGGGATCGATTAATGACTTTTAACATGTTTGCAACAATCGTACATATTTTATTTCCTGGAGAAATAAAAAACTGTTTCTGAAAATAAAAGGTGCCTGGTCTCATGTAAAAATGTACAACGTTTTCGAAAAAAAAAAAATACTCCGGTTTAATATTTCTTAAAGTTTTCAAGCCACAGCACAAAAACGTGGCTCGCGGTGACGATCGGTAACAATAATATGTACGATTTTGACAAAAATGCTAAAAATCATTAATGGACCCCACGCGGTAAAAAACTGGCAGATTGGAACCAAAATTGGACCTATGGGGTCCTCTTGCATGGTCTTTCCATCGGTGTAATCGGTTTTTCGATACCTGGGGCGGCAGCGGCTCTATAGGTTGTAACGTGGTAACTTTTACACGTTACAAAATTTGAATCATTTTTGAGTCGCGAGAATATACAGGATGGTAAGTCTTGGGAGAGGAGTGTAACTCCCAATAATTTTATGATATTATCTTGTATTAGAGTTAAGATATTGTATTAGAATTATCGCGTCCATTGTTATTGCGCTATTGAAATTTGATATTGTTGCGGCTATTTTGTTAGCGAATTTATTGAGATTATTGCGATGATCGTTTGAGTGAGAGTGTGTGTGAATGTGGAGACTTTCGTTTTTCTCTAAAAGCTTGCGAAGGGAAGATCTCATCACTTACCAATACCACCTTATCGTGAATTGCGAGATCTAGTAAGGTATTGCGGAATCATCGAGGGAACGGTTGCTTTTTAGTGGATGAGATTCCCGCTCGGAAAAGTCCCGTATTGAGGATATTAGCGTCTGAAAATAGCACCTACCATGGGACGTTTGGAAAAACTAGAGCACGTATCACCGCTCTTTTCCGCCTGCATTTTCGCATATTGAAGGATCCTAACGTTAGGCCATAGCGCCTTCTGCGAAGGATAATAGAGCCAAAGTAGAGCGCTATAATTATCGCTCTACTTGACCATCATAGTGGTTACCGATCTTAGCGACTTATCTAATGAAAGATCGAGTGATCTAGCGCTAGGTCGATGGCGTTATCGGTCACGTCGCTGATGTGACGTCACCTGAAAATTTGAGGGATCGAAGAAGTATTCGAAGGAATGATCCCTCACTTGCGATCCTGTATCCGAAGCGAATTATCATTAACGTTCCGTTATCATTAGTGATCCGCGATTTCCTTGCGTTGGTGAGTGGAGGTTTCCTCCCTTAGTGCTTTTTGGTGCTAGCGGTATTTATATTTTCCTTTTTTTTTGAGTCGTGAGTAAGAGAGAGAGAGAGTGATTTTTTTCTTGATTTTTGCCTTTGCGATTTGTTTATTTTTTTTTGTCATTAACCTTTTCGCGCCCGCATTCTCGGGAGCCTAACGTCTCTCATAGCCCGCCCGTTCGCCACCCAGCTGTCCCCTCAATACCGCATTAAATCACGCTTCCCGTATCATGAGGATTGTAATAGAAATTGCACACTGAATGGGCATAATTACACACTAAATAAGTGCCAGTCCCAAAACGGGTATTATCGGCGGCGGGCAGCTACGGAAAGTACAAGCAGCCCGATATTTGCCGTTGGCGGGCAGCTACGGAAAGTACAGGTGCCCGATATCTCACGTTGGCGGGCGCGAAAGGGTTAAAAGGACGATTTCTTTTTTTTAATGATTTTAGATC
Source organism: Gasteruption jaculator (assembly GCA_949825005.1). Lineage (NCBI taxonomy): Eukaryota > Metazoa > Arthropoda > Insecta > Hymenoptera > Gasteruptiidae > Gasteruption > Gasteruption jaculator. The sequence goes on along the minus strand of OX463772.1, from coordinate 2,599,231 downwards.
TTCTTTTTTCTCTTTCTCTCCCCTGTTTTGTGTTGTATTCTTTTTTTTTGTGTTTAGCGTTTTTAGGAAAAGTTGGACGAACGCGTCCCTCTACCGAGAGCTAGGGCTGTAATAAGTTTTTTTTTTGGTTTTCCTAGAGTTGAATGTTTTGTCGGTTTTATGGAAAAACCGACTGGCGCCCAAACTAGAGTTCTATTTACTTTTGTTTCTTTTTTTTGAACCCAGAACTAGAGTCTTTCCACGATATTCTTATCGTGGAAAGGTTCTAGAAGGAGACCGCTGCTCACTGCAGGCAACGTGTTTCAAGGTATAGATATGCTTTTTTACAGGATGGTTCTATATTTTTGGCCACTACTGTATTATGAAACACGATTTTCTCATTATCAGCCATGTTATGAAACAGTAACCCCTATTATGAAACACACTACAATTTACGAATAATTTATCAATATTTAAAATGAATATTGTTAAATTTAATTTCTGGCGTTAACTTCGATTGTTCATTACATTTTCAAAAAATAATAATTAGCTATTCAACTGGTCATATCTTATCCCATTAACGCCGAACCGTCCCGATTTTTTAGTAACCTTTCAACACGATTATTTGTTATGTTATTGGCATTGAAAAATTTCGTTTTCACATATTCCGACGTAAAATTTCATGCTCCTTCAGAATCCGGGCTCGCAATTCCGATTAGACTTGAAGAAAAAAAATATAGCCGATTTAATCATAAAAAACGTGAAAAATTTTGAAAATAATATTTTTGGGAATTTTTTAGCAATGTTACCGGAAAGAATTCATGCTATAAACGTGGTCAGGGGTGATCACGATAGTTAAGGGGGGCAATACATGTAGCAGCTTCAAAAAATCTAATTTTTGTTTTTTTCATAAAATGTTAGTTAAACATCTCAAGAATAAGGTGGTAAAGTTTTAAACTGAAATTCGGTGTGTCCCTGGAATCGCTAATTAGCCGGTAAGTTACTAAAGTGATTGAGTTTTCGTTGTTTCGAACTTCAAAAACGTTTTGCGGAAAACTACATTCTTTAAGATTGTGGGAAACACAACTTTAAAACGAATCCACCGATCGTGCTAAAATTGTACACACAACTCAATAACAATATTACCTTGAACTTATACCTACTTGTTTATGAATATCGCTTTTCGAAATTGATTTTTTTATTGCCAAAAAGAAAAAAAAATTTTACGTAAAATTGCAGTTTTTTTCCTGAAGTATTCCACTTTTGTAATTTTCAGTTTTTTAAATGTTTCTTAGGTATAAGTTCAGCATCTGGATGTTAAAATACTAAAAATTTTTAATTCATATTTTTAAGATGAATATTAAAGTCGTTAGGACTCCCACAAACGGGTAACTGCCGCCAAAACCTTCCTGAAAGATCACGACAGAACATCGCCATTTGACAATATTCCTTAATGGAAAAATTTATTTAAACAGTTTAATTATGTAGTAAAGTGTACCTAAAGTTTCAAAAATTTAAAACGTTTTGTTCCTTAAGAAAAAAAATGATAAAAATTGACTATTTTCTTACCGTCTACATGTATTGCCCCCCTTAAAGTATATCAGGGAATTTTTATGTAATCATTATACTGTCACATTCATGACTTTCCGTCACCTTAGCAGATTTTGTGATCAAGTTTCTTCCTGAGAACATCCGGTGTAAAGAATTCGCATGCACGTTTGCATCAAATTTTCTGGAAATCGGTATCACAAAATCAGCGTCTTTGACCGCTCGGCAACGACTGTAACGTGGCGACGATTGGGAGTGAAGATAGGCCAGTCGGTAGAGAATAAAAACAGCCTTTTCCTGACAAAAATAGTAACAGCAAACCGATTGTGCGATTACATAAAAGGCGATGCGTAGAGTAATAGGTATATGTTTTTCACTCCAAATTCTGGCAACTTTGGTTGTTATAAACAATTTATTGCAAAAAAATCGACTTTTTCGTGGTTTTTGTTTATAATTATTGAAATAATGCAGCAATGTCAATGCTCCAACGAGATAAAATGTAGGTGATTAAAATATCTACAGAATGAGACCTGAAACGTCTGGATCGGATAATTAGGAACGAAGAAAAATCGGGAAAACCGGAAAATTAAGCGTTTTTTCAAAAATTCATAAATCCGCTATTTTTTGAGCTGAAGCGCTGATCTTTTGGGAATAAGTACCGATCAATGTGTTCTTCATATGTGAATAAAACAGAGTTGGTGGGATAAATAGATTTTTTACAATCGTGGTCCGAATTTTGGAGTGCGCTTTTTTCCGGCGGGTCTGTATGCGTTAGGACCGATTTTTTGACGTATATATCCGTAATACATTCCCTGCAAAAGCTAAAAAAATGTAAATTGTAAATGTTATTTTTAATAATGTTACTCAATAAATAAACCCTGTGTTCATTTCCTAATGATTTTTTATATAATCCGATTGAATAATCGTATTCCTTAGGTTTCGTTACCCCAAAATAAAAAAAATCGTGAAAATAAGTACAGTAGATGCTGAAGAAATAAAATATAAAGATTAAAAGGGTGAGCGCATCGCGTGTCTACAGGGTGTTTGGTATAAGATCATGAAGCCGAAAGGTGGTGGTAGAGGGTGAAAATTGGAGACGAAAAGTCAAATACCACTTTTCGAAATTCGGAATAATTACCGAGTTATTAATTAACACTTCTGACCAATCAGAATGTTCCATTCGAAATTGGTGGTCGTGATAAAAGCAAACTCGAACCTACTTGTCGTCGGAAAGAAGGTAGTAGTAATAATAATAACAAAAGAAGTAAAACGGTGACACTAACACATTGAAGATCTTGCTTCTGTTGTTACCACTAACACACTACTACGATTATGATATGATATCGTTGGAAACAAAACATGTACAGGGTGTAATAGCAGTAGTAATAACGTGAGAAATTAAATGACAAAAATCAAATTTTCAAATTCTTAACCCTTTTCGGCCCAAGTGAACTCATTTCTGGCGTTGGCTTTAACTGTTCACTACATTTGAAAAAGTAATAATTAGCTATTCAAATGGCCATATTTTATGTTTTCGAGGTCGCTCTATTGACTGTCGCTAAGAAATTTTGGAAAAAAATTTAACCTCTATTTTTCAAAGAAAGTTGAAAAAAATATTGATTTTTCATTCCTTTTTTTCTCTTTATTCATACACTACTCTTAGAAATTAAGGGATATTAAAAAATTTCAAATTTTTGGGTCATTCTCAACAAGCGATAACTCAGAGAATCATGACCGTATAATAAATTTTAAAAAAGGAAATTGTAGCCTTAAGTCTCTAGTTTTTGAAGCTGAGCAGTAAATTTTTTATTATGAGCGGTTCGCGAGTGCTCATAAAAAAACCAACGGAAAAAAATTGTATCAAACATTTTTTTTTATCAACAAAACGATCTACAGTCTTCAAAAAATTTTTTTTGATTTCGCCACCACCAAGCTTTTTTAGAGAATCTAATTCTCTTTAATTTGACACCTTGTTGAGCTCCATACGATAATTTACGCGGAATTATCGTTGATCAAAACAAAAAAGTCATTTTTGACTTTGATGATCGATAACTCCGAAAATAATCATCGTGCAAAGCATAGACGTAGGGTTTTGAAAACTGCAAAACATCCTTTATAAGAGGTCATTAATGTTTTTTGATGGAAACATTTTTTTTATGTGACAACGTTATCTAAAAAAAGGTAAAAAATTAAAAATGAAAGGATATTTGGATATTTTAGTATAACTTTGGATATAATGGATAAACGACGGATATTATCGGTAATTTTTTAACCTCAAAGTGCCAAAGCGCTAAGATTCTTTTTTCTTACAATTAATGCCCCGAATGTTTAAATTTATCGTTTTTGCCGAAAATCACCATACCGAACAAATTTTCAATTTTTATTCACTTTTCCAACTTTGAAATGATCTTTTCGGCAATAATGCGTATTTCCTGTATTCAAAGACATCAATTATCGAGAAAAAATTTTAAAAAATTTATTTTTAAATTTTTTTTCAAATATTTTTTTTAGAACTGATAAAAAAATCAATCGATTTTTTTCGACGAGAGAAAGGCATTGAGAACACGTTAAAAAAAATTTTTAATAAAAAATTTTTGTTTCAATTTTGAACAAAATTTTTTTTAAATGTAAAAAACATCGAAACTTTTTTTTCTTGATAATTGATGTCTTTGAATAAAGAAAATACGCATTTATTATTACCGAAAAGATAATTTTAAAGTTGAAAAAGTGAATAGACATTGTTGTTCATTATGGTGATTTTCGGCAAAAACGATCAATTTAACCTTTCGGGGCGCTAAGAAAAAAAAATCGTAGCACTTTGAAACTCGGGGGTTTTATTTGAGATTAAAAAATTACCGACAATATCCTTCGTTTATCCATTATATCCAAAGTTATATTAGAATATCCAAATATCCTTTTATTTTTAATCTTTTACCATTTTTTCAGATAACGTCATCACAAAAAAAAGTTTTCATCAAAAAACATTAATGACGTCTTAGAAAGGATGTTTTGCAGTTTTCAAAACGCTACGTCTATTCTTTGCACGATGAATATTTTCGGAGTTATCTATCATAAATGTCAAAAATGACTTTTTTGCTTTGATCAACGATAACTCCGCGCAAAATTATCGTATGGAGCTCAGCAAGATGTCATATTAAAGAGAATTAAATTCTTTGAAAAATCTTGGTGGTGGCGTAATCAATAAACATTTTTTGAAGACCGTAGATCGTTTTGAAGATGACAAAAAATTTGGAAAATTTTTTTCCGTTGGTTTTTCACGATAACTCGTGAACCGCTCATATTAGAAAAATTCACTGCTCAGATTCAAAAGCTAGAGACTTAGGGCTACAATTTCCTTTTTTTAAATTTATTATACGACCATTATTCTCTGAGTTATCCTTTGTTGAAAATCACCAAAAAATTTGAAATTGTTTTAAGGTAGTTGTTGCCCAACATTAGTCAAAACAAAACTTAAAACTTAAAATTATAGATTTTTTCTGTATTAAAAATCCATATATTAAAAAAGATAAATTTTAGTTATTATATTATATTACACAATTAAAAAATAAGTACTTTTAACAAGAATTATACTCTCATATGATTCGGGTAGTCAAAACTGAGAAGAAAACGTTGCAACGTCGCGGTGCTACCATAGTACTATTTATGTGTATGTGACTTTACGCGCGCTATTGCATAACCTCAAAAAAGTCTTCGACTACAGTAACACGACATAAAGGATAATTTATTAAGAAAAAAGAATTGTTACGGAGACAAAAAGTGAGAGAAGTTCAGACTAATCGATGGAAAATAGATGAAAAACAAAATAATTCAAATGTATGTGTTGGAAGACGAATTGTTGACATATCAATTTTGGGAAAAATTTAAGATGTACCGCCTGTCAAATGACTTTGTCTCTTGATAAAATTGTGAGTAAAACGAAGATTCATTATTATTATTTTCTTAATTGTACATAATTGCTAAACGTATTTAATACAATTTTATTAAGTAATGATATTCTATTCCTTCAATCGCTTCTGTAATCTAATCACTCCTCAATGAATTTGAATGTAGCGAAAACATTTAGGATAATATTACTCCGTAAGTAGATGGTCAAAAATTTCAAAAAAAATCCATGTGTTTTATTATAGTTTACACTCATTTTGTGTTAATTTTCAACTATTTGTCAATACTCGTTCTATTACTATAACCGAAGAAAGATATTTTTCACGCGCCTTCGCCATTACTACAACGTCAAAGTATAGTAAATATTGTGAACTTTGATTGACGATATCACAAAAACGAGATGGTCAATTGGTCCAAGATTTTGCATACATATTCGTTGGTACCTATATTAATTTTGTACAAAATTTCAAGCAATTTTCAATACTTTCGATTTAGGAAACAACTACCTTAATCTCCCTTATTTTTTGTGAGTAATGTCTTTTTCAACGGGAAAGCAATTTTCTATCACTACAAAACTTATCAGAAAAGTGATTCCGATACCCTAGGAATGAAATCCAGCCTCGAAAAATTATTTTTTCAACATAGCAGTTTCACAGCGGCTGCAGAAAGAATCAATTTTTTGCGATTTATAATTTGTCTTGTTAACCCACTAACGCCCGAAAGGCCACTCTGCAGACCACTACTTTTGAGCTTACTGTACGGATACTATTCGATTAAAAAAAAAATATGGTTTTTTTAATGTTTTTTCAGATGGTGTCATTGAAAATTTGAAAAAAAGATTTAGTACTCTACAATGGAGTTGAAAGGTAAAAAACGTTGAAAAAATAAAAAAAAATTTTTTCAATTGAATTTTCGACAACTTGCCGGTATGGAATTATCTTGAAACCAGTGTAGATGGGGGACGCGATGTCTGAACTTTAAAAATATGTATTGACAAATGTTTTTCCCTCACCTGGATGATCTAAGATGGCGTCCAAAGTGAAAAATTTTACTCAATATCTGTCGGACGCTTCAACCAACAAACTATTAATTTTTCGAAACAAATTTTAGGAATAAAAAGTCCTTAGATATTGTCAAGTAATACCCCAGAATTTTTTCAGATTTTTAGACGCATTTAAAAAATTTTTTTAACACAATTTTCATAAATTTAAAAAAATTTACAGAAAATTCTACAAAAATTCTAGTGTATTCCTTTGATAATTCTAAGCTTTTTTTATAATTGTTAATTTTTTCTCAAAGTTGATACTTTTTGAGTAAAAAAATCTGCCGCATTCGATACGTGTAAATTGTTCTGCCTATTTAGACTTTTTTACTCAAAAACTATCAACTTTCAGAAAAAATTGACAAGTATAAAGAAAAGCTTAGAATTCTCCAAGGAACACACTAGAATTTTTTTAGAATTTTCTGTGAATTTTTTTATATTTATAAAAATTTTGTGTTACATTTCTTTAAATGCATCTTAAAAATCTGAAAAAATTCTGGGATATTCTATGATAATATCTCAGTACTTTGAATTCTTAACATTTTTTTTGAATAATTAATAGTTTGTTAGTTAAAGCGTCTGACAGATATTGAGTTAAAATTGTTCACTTTGGACGCCATTTTGGATCACCCAGGTGAGGGAAAAATTTTTTCCATGATTTATATGCGATGTATTACTTTAAGGGGCAGTTTACGATATTTAGGGGCGGTTGCGTAAAAAATCTCTTCGTCATAACGGATAAATCTTCCCTTAAAAAATAATTTTTAATCACTTCCATTAAAAAATATTAATAAATACCGAGTTATATTGAATAATTCACTTCTGGGGGTGACTTTTATCACCCCTTTTATATTACTATATTACAAAAAATTTTATAAAATGATTGTTTTTGATATAAATTACATTCTGTTTCCACGTGTAACAAATCTCAAGAAACAAAATTTGTTTCATCATTTACATGCGATGTATTACTTTAAGGGTTGTTTAAGGTATTTGGGGGGCGGTTGCGTAAAAAATTCTAAAACACAACAACTGAAATATCCGATAGAGTAAACGGAAATGCTTTTCTTTATTTTTTTCAGTTCATACCCTGGTTTTAATGAAGAAAAGATGCATAAAAATCTAGTTTTCTTTAAATATAAAATAAGGGTTGAAACCCCTTGGGTCATAAACACACCTAATATCTTCGTCTTCTTATGACAAATAGTTTTCACTTTGTTTCATTAAAATATATTAATTAGAAGCCGAGATATGATAAAAAAACGATTTTCGGATAAAACTTTAGGGATGGTTTTCACCCCTTTAAAATGGATGACCGCACATAAAAAAAATACGTGTCTCTTATTTTTTCGAGTATTACAACATATCCAAACATTATTGAATTCGGTGAGGTCGGGTTGGAAACCCTTCCTTGATAGTTTGGGTTTTAAGAGCTTTTTTCCCAAACCTTAGTAAAATCGTCAAATTCGTCCGATTAGTCTCGCATAGGCACGCATTTGGCACTCGGCACTAAAAGGGTTAATAATAATAATAATAATAATAATAATAATAATAATAATAATAATAATAATAATAATAATAATTATAAAAAAAACAATAATTCTAATAATAATGATACTAATGATAATAATGATAATAAAGGTAGTAGTATTGGTCGTGGTAATAGTAGAAATAATAACACAATTAAGAATTTGAAAGTTCGATTTTCGTCAGTTAATTTTTTACGTTATTATTACTACTATTACACCCTGTAGATATTTTTTTCCGACGATATCATATCATCGTCGTAGTAGTGTGTTAGTACTAACAACAGAAGCAAGATCTTCAATGTGTTGGTGTCACCGTTTTACTTCTTTTGTTATTATTACTACTACTACCTTCTTTCCGACGACAAGTAGGTTCGAGTCTACTTTTGTCACGACCACCAAATTCTAATGGAACATTTTGATTGGCCAGAAGTTTTAATTAATAACTCGGTAATTATTCCGAATTTTGAAAAGAGGTATTTGACTTTTCGTCTCCAATTTTCACCCTCTACCACCACCTTTCGGCTTCATGATCTTATACCAAACACCCTGTATATCTCTATATGCGTTTCTCCTCACTGCCGCTGCGTCCCCCACCACTCGGCCGCGATCGAGCGTTCAGCCGTTTTTGGTCGACTTTAAAGGCCTTTTTCTCATACTTTAAAATATTTTATCAAAAAATCAGGATATACGTTTTGTAGTAGAAGACCTCAACTATTCAAATCTTTTTTTAAAAATAAAAATCGGTCCTACGGTAACGCATACAGGCCCGCCGGAAAAAAACGCACTCCAAAATTCGGACCACGATTGTGAAAAAACTGTTTATTCGACCATCTCTGTTTTTTTCACACATAAAGAACACATTAATCGCTACTTATTCCCAAAAGATCAGCGCTTCAGCTCAAAAAATAGCGGAGTTATGAATTTTTGAAAAAACGCTGAATTTTCCGGTTTTCCCGATTTTTCTTCGTTCCTCTTCCCACTCCTGGGCTTCTCGGCTGGTGACGTCCCTGGGCTCTTCATTGGGCCCTCTCCCTCGTGTCGGAATCCTTTAGCTCCCGTCGCGTCCCATGCACCCACGGGTGCAATTAAATGTGGGGAAGGGGAAGCGGAGACCCTGCGTGCTCCGTTCCCTGACTGCACTCAGACTCGGCCCCAACCTTGCCTCAAGCTGCCAATTAGGATGGAGGTCCCAATTACAGTTGAGGGAATTCCGGACGGAATTCCTCCGGCCCCTACAGCCTGCACTATGCATTCACTCCACCCCGTGTCTCTATGGGAGAGTCCGTCTAGGCGGGGATTCTGGGCAGGCTCCCGCGGGTGCCTCTAACTCAAGGTCCAGAATTCACCCTTCATTTCACTAATGTTGTCCCTGGCGTCCTCCACTTTTCCGTCAGAACCGGACGATTTCCCAAATATTTACGCCCTCCACTTTTCCGAATAGGCGGCTCTTCCACCCAACTTCACACAACGTTCCGTCTACTGGTAAGTAGTCCCAGTCTCTCCTCTACCCGTTTATTGTTCTTTCTACAGGTGCCCGAATGCACCGTAGTTGCAAAGTTTCGCGACAATCGAACTTTTATGCGAAATGCAGCACTCACTAACTTAATCGTTCACGGACAGTCGAATTGGAAGAGAGATACTCGTTCGCGAGGACAGTTGCTTTGAAAGAGATACTCGTTCGCGGGTACGGTCAAATCGGAAGAGAGAGCGAGCCTTCGGAAGGCTCACTTATTTAAAAGCTGCGGCTCCGAACGTTCGAGGAGCTCGCGATTTTTGTGCCCTCACGTTATTGGGTTCGGGTGAATAGCTCGAAGGTTTTTCCTAATCTTTCCATGCGTTTCCATGGTTGATAACTTCTGCAGTGATGCAGATGCATCCTGCTCCTTGTGGCCACTTCACTGATTCGCGAGGGGCTATCATTTGATGTACTTCCCAACTTCCTCGCGTAATCAGGGAAGCGCATACTGCACTTTACCGATTTCGGCTATTAATCCCACCCGAACTCTATCCGCGTACAATGACTTTGGCTCCGCCTGATCCTCTTCTCGACTCGAGGTACCTCCCGCGTCGAGGACATTGAACCTCTTCAATAGACTACGTGTGGCATTTCTTTTGCCGATTTTCCTAGCCGGAGGCTAAGAAAATTCTAGTCGGTTCGAAACGGATGATTTTCCAGGGGTGAGGCAGCCTTTGCAAAACTGCCTCGTCACAGCGCGTATCATCCCTCAATAATGCGAGGGTTTTCTGGGCCCTATTCCTTATTGTACATAGTACATACGAATAACTACTATTTTAGTTTCTTAATTCGTAATTTTAAATAATGGTTATTAAAATATGTATTTAGTTATTTATAAGTACGTATAAGAAACATTAAAGTTTGCCATTTTCGATCGCAAATTTGATTTTTATGTAATTTTTTGTCCAATGAATGAACTTTAATGTGTTTGTGCATTTATGAAGGTATTTACAAATATGTATTCTGTAAATGAAATGTATTGTGTATTGCGACCGCCGCTCGCTCCGTTTCCCCTGCTTCGGCGGAAACGGAGGGACTCGCAAATCTTGCCCCTTTGGCCCTTCCCGTAAGGGTAGTAAGAGTCGTGTAGGGGTTGGTACCCTGGCTCAAAAGAGCCCAAAGGGGGTTTTGGGCGCCAGTCAGGGTCCTTTTTGGGGACCCCGACGAAAGAACAAAGAAAATATCCTGAAAACAAAAAAACACAACAACAACACAAATTTTTTTCCAATATGAAGTAAGTATCATTACAACGCTTCTCTGCTGCTCTGTTATTATACTTGTTTTCTGCCGCATTCTGCCTTCGGGCGATTTTTCTTTTGCAGTTATTGCATGCGCTATTTTGCAATCTTCTCTTTGAGCATATCTGTGAATCTGTGAACCTCATCTGTGAATTTGCCGTGATTCCTGTGATATTTGGTGTGTCAGCTTTGCTCAGTGAGTAAACCTCAGCGCTTTTACCGGCTATTACCGTTTCCCAGGCACTTGTCGTCTCTCACCGGCTTTCCTCCATCTTGGCTTGACCCGTGATTGGCTCCTGCTGGACAACTTTCGCCCAACGGTGTCTCCGATTGGAGCTTTCCGATCCATCTTTACGCTAGTTGGACTAGAGCTACACATCTATACTACGGCCGCACGACTCTCTCCTGATGTCATCTTCAACAGCTGTCAAATTTCACTGCGGCGGTTCCTGCAATGGTGAAGTTAAGGTGCCTAAACTATGCAGTGCCTGCTGTGTGCCGTATCATCCTCGGTGCACCACCTGGCATCAAGTGAGCTCAGGACGAAACTCACTCGAAATCTGCCTGAAATGCTACCAGACTACTCCTACAGTAACTCCTCAGCCTCCTTTCTCGCGATCCAGGGAGAGAAGCACGTCATCGTCAGACGCTAGCTTTCACAGCCAAGATGATGCTATCGGGGGGGATGCTGGGCTCGCTGTCGGATCCGTTTCTACCAACCCAGATTCCAATCTCAGTGGATTATCACCGGTTACTCGGCAAGTTCTGCTTGTTGCCATTAATTCTATCAACTCCTCTCTAAAGCTTCACGATTCTCGTTTGGCAGAAATCTCGGAGTCTCTGGCTGGTCTTTCCGAGCTACCCAAACTTACTGAATCTCTAAATTCTTTTAAAAGAGAGGTTACTCAGCGCTTGTCTGATATAAAAAAATCTCAGGATTCTCTCCGCACCAGAATTTCTACTCTAGAATCCAAATCCTCCTCAGTGTCATCGTCGATTGACAAGCTATCTGCTGGGGCTGCGAGACTCTCTTCTGTCGAGGCCACGTTATCTGCATCTATAATCGATATCTCAAGTTTATCTTCGAGAACAGATGAGCTTCAAAACGCCACCTCAGCTATTAGAGCCATGCTTGACGGCGGTTGCTCGTCTGGACCAGCTAGTGCTCCTGTAGACGCTATCTTGGGAAATCGATTAGAATTACTTGAGAGATCATTGTCTTGTATCGACAGTCGACTCCGGCAGTCCAGAGATGGTGATATCGCATCCAGAGAGATAATTATTTCTGGATTGCCTTCCAGGCTATTGTCTGCTCCAAATGGTGATTTAGAGGCGATCGCTGTCAAGGTACTTGCTTCCATCTCACCTCGAGTTGTCAATACTGATATTATCCGGGTTCGTGTCCTGAACCGAAACTCTGGATCTGCTGGTCCTTCTCAGCCAGCTGATTCTCGTTCTGACTCAGCGTCTCTCACAGTCCCAAATTCCCTAGTTGTGACATTCAAATCGACAGTCGTACGAGATTTCCTGCTTGACCAAAAACGTCGGAAGGGAACGCTTAAAGTGCGTGAAATCCTTCCATCTGCTTTGGCTTCTGATTCCGTCATCAGAGTCAATTAAATTTTATCTACCAACACTTACAAATTGCTGCGGTTGGTCAACTCTTGTGCAATAAGCAAAAATTATCGATTTGTATGGGTTAGGTCTGGTAGAGTTTTTGTTAGAAGGAAAAATGGTTCTCCTGTCATTACAATCAACTCCGAATCAGATCTATCTAACATTATCTGAGATTTAGGCCCTGGATCCATTGCCCCGAAAAACAAGAATTCTCCTGACTCCATCTCCATAGCTCATTTTAATGCAAACTCTCTTGCCGCGCACCATGCATTAGTTAGTGCTTATTTCACTGCCAATCCTCACAATATCATTACTGTTACTGAAACTTGGCTACATAATGGAATTACCGATCAATTGGTTCAGCTTGACGACTATATACTGATCCGGAACGATAGAACAGGCAATAGAGGGGGAGGAGTCGCGTGCTATATCTCAAATTCTTTCAAGGTCGCCCTCCTTGCTGCATCCACTCCTGAATACACAAATGAATCCGAGTATCTACTACTTGAAGTCCGCGTCAGTCCGACCGAGAACTTGCTCCTTGCCGTGATCTACAGGCGGCCTGATAGAGCGGCTTCTCTTTCGAATTTCACCGAAGCATTTGATCGATTCTCACCTAGCTATTCAAACATTGTCCTTACGGGTGATCTAAATTATAATCTTGCCAATAATGACTCCTCTTCTTCTCCGCTGCGTGACTTCATTTTCTCAAGATCTCTCTACCTTGTTCCAACCGGCACCAGCCATTACACTTCATCCTGTGACTCTTGGCTCGATGTTCTCGTCTTTGATGATAAAGATAAGCTGCTTAATTTTTTCAGATCAGATTCTCCTTTTATTGCTGGTCATGATCTCATCTCATTGAACTATCGTTACAATTCCTCTCGTGAGCCAGCTAAGCCTATTTCAGATCGTAACTTTCGTCAATTGGACACTACTACCTTTCAGTCTGACCTTTGCAACATTTTATCTAGAGCTGAATCCGATTCTAGTGTTAACGTAGACTCGAAACTCCTCAATTTTAACGATCCTTTAGTCTCTGTATTTGATACCCATGCACCACTGATATCCTTCATTCCCAAGCGTCGTCGTTCTCCCTGGGTTACTGCTGACCTTCGCTCTCGCATCAGGCAAAAGGCGTCTCTCTTTAAGTCTGCCAAGCGCACTGGTTCTTTGACTCTGTTTGCTCGATATCGAGCTTTCAGGGATAAACTTAGTGTCGATCTCTGTAGTGCTCGAGATGCGTTCCTTTGTTCTAAGCTCAATTTTGTAAGAGATCAGTCGGAAATGTGGAAGCGGCTAGGTAACTTGGGGTTGACTAAGTCTTCCTCTTCGTCTTCTTCCCCTCTTCACTTCTTTGAACCGGACGCCCTCAATGATTACTATGCCTCCATATCCTCTAACCATTCTCCTAGTCTCTCATTTGATTCACTAAGAGCCAGTCTTGACAAGATCACTTACAAGGGACCAGTTTTTTCTTTCCATCCCATCTCCGAAGGTGATATTATGATAGCTTTAAAAAGTCTCAAGCGAGAATCAAATTGCTCTGGACCTGATGGCATTTCCCCTAAAATGCTATCTCTAGCTGGTCCTATCATAATTCCATCTCTTAAAACCATCTTCAACGAATCCATTTCGACCTCAATCTTTCCCACATGCTGGAAGGACGTATTTATACGCCCTCTCAACAAGATCACAATTCATAGCCTCAAGTTTCGAAAACCTACCTTAAGTGCAAACCTGAGAGCCCGATTGACAACCACGCTAATCTTTCCACTAATTGACTACTGTTGTCTAGTCTATGCTGATCTTACTCATGTACTCGATTCGAAGCTCCAGAGACTCATCAATAAATGCATCAGATTTATATTTAACTTGCAAAGAGATGAAAGCATTTCTCCGGTCAGGCTCTTTAGATTGGGTTGGCTATCGACAGATGGACGCAGAAAATATTTTATGGGGAACCTGGTTTTCCAGATCCTTTCCACCGGACTACCGCCATACCTCAGATATCAGTTTGAGGACCCTTATCCCGACGTACGAAAATCGGCTCGGCTTCTATCCATTTCAGGATCTACTTTAGCTGTTCCCTTTGCTAGAACCGATTTTCTTAAAAATGCTTTTTTGGCGTCCGCTACCCGGTTCTGGAATTCCCTTCCTCACTCAATAACGCACTCCGATTTCATTCAGTCATTCAAGCGTCTTCTATACATCCACTTGCTTGAGTCTGAGCGCAATGTCTGGCGTAATGCCAATCCCACTTCTCAACTCTCTGCTACAAATTACTAACATTTCTCTGCTTCTTCATTTTCGGCTTTTCTTAACTAATGTTGTATATATTGTTTTGTATTGTTTTGCTCGCTTTGGCGTTCCACGCGACCACTTTTTGGCGTACTTTACTAACCACCACGTACTGTAATGCTATTGACTATAATTACTATAATTACTGCTATCTTTCGCTCACGCTATAAGGATACTTATTGTTATTTATTATCTCTGTTACACGTATCTCTTACCTACTACTTTTATATTCGCATTATTATATTCTTACTTTGCCCCATGGATCCCAGGGCATAATAAACCAGTTAAAAAAAAATACTATAAATCTACTTAGGGTATTTTGTTTATTAAACGCAAAAAAATTATAATTCGAAAAACGCAAAAAATCACAAAGATTTGGCGCTCAACTAAGTATTAAGGGTTCCTCTCAGGGAGATCCTGGACTTAGCCATGGCCGCTTAAAAACTCATACATGATATCAAAAACAGAAATAGATGTTTAAAAAAAAGGAAAGAGTGTCCCCACCTGAAGAAGTGGCAAAATGTCACGTCATAGTATTAATATTTGATAAAATATTCAATGTATAATGTTTTGTGGAACAATCATAGATAAAATATTGGATATGCTTCCTTATCACTACAAGTACCAGCTTTTATGTTTATCAACTGAATTAACTGACATTCTCATGAATAAAAATAGATGTACATTTGCACATATATTTACGTAAAGATCAGTCTATTAATCACTTTGCTCTTCATTCCTAAAATATTTTTTTAAAGAAAGACTAATAGTCCCACTGGGGAAACGTGATAAATGTAGATATAATTCTTATTTACATAATTGCAGACTTTTCATTCAAAAAAGTAGGCAAGTATAATACATTTCACGTTAGTTTTAACCCTTTACGGACGGGATTGTTCGAGAAATGTCCATCACTGTGAACGAGAGGTGTGGGAGCATACAATAAAGAAAACATACACGTTGAACATTTGCGATCTAAAACCTAAAATTTTATTTATTAATAATACGCCTTGAAGCTGTGAACAAAGTTGGGCGACTATATGGCGGCACTCGTCCTTAACGGTAAAAAGGCTTGGGCGGCTATTTGCCGACACTCGTCTGCAAAGAATTAATTTTTAGGTAAAAAATTCACTTTTTTGCGACTACTGAGTGCAAGGGTTGTCTGCGGTACATAGACCAGGTAAGTGTCATAAAGTAATGCCAGGTAAGTAATAAAAAATGTTAATCCCAAGTGCAGAAAACTGTAGGAATGGGGGTTTTTTTAGGCTTTCCTATAAATACTCCCGCATTTTCCTTGTGCATTTTTTCCTTCAAGCCATTTGTTGAGAAATTTTTAAAGTGAACACGGTGGATAATGTCAAGTTTCGAGAGTGATACTACGAGTAGTAGCACCTCCAGTGGGCGCCCGAAGAAATCGCGTTCGTTCAAGCCTGCGTGGCAAGAATTGTTTTTTGAGGAAGGCTGCAAATGTACAATATGCCTTATTTGTGGCAAAGAATTAAAAGACTTGAAAGTGACTAATTTGAGGAGGCATGTCGCCAAATTACATGAGAAGGAGTACGGAGCACTGACCGCCGACGAGAGACAGGAAAAGATCCTGGAGTTAAAAAGAGGATTTAAAACTGCCGAAAGCAGAAATACCGTAAGTTCTTTCCATTTATATTGTGAATTTCGATCATTTTTTTAGAGTCGTTACGTGTTTAAGGGGTTACATCTAGTTGGCGGCCGAAAAAAGGCGTGATTTTGTGAAGTTTTTTTGGAAAAGCGATTGCAGGTTTCCAACTGTTTTTTTTTCATAGTAAAGGGTATAACTTTAGCTATGATGCATAATTTTTTTATTGGAAGAAATTCACAACTGTAGCAGATATAATTTTATTTCTCGAACCGCTTCAAAAAAGACTTTCTGCGGTGACCACTGCAACTTCCAACCCAATCATCTGTAATAAAAAAATCAAATAAATTATGTTTTTGCCTCGTATTATCTACTACTTAATCGAAGGATTTCAAAAAAAATTAATCAAAAAAAAATTAAATTATGTCAGCGATTTTAAGTTAAAGTCCAAATTTCGGTGAAAAAATCAGTTCATTTTTCTTGATATAACAAAAAGTATGCATCCAAAAAATATCCTTCGATTAAGGACTGCCTTTTGATGTAAGAAAAAAAGTATGCAAAATTTCAAGAAAATCGGTCCACTCGTTTTGAGATATCGTGGTCACCGATTTTGAAACAGCCGTTTCGAGAAAAACACGTTTAACCCTTTTTGGCTCAAGTGAACTGATTTCTGGAGTTGACTTTAATTGTTCACTACATTTTCAAAAAGTAATAATTAGCTATTCAAATAGTCATATCGTATGTTTTCGAGGTCGCTCTGTCGATTGCTGCTAAGAAATTTCGACAAAAATGAGAATTAACCTCTATTTTTCAAAGAAATTTTAAAAAATACCGATTTTTCATTCTTTTTTTATCTTTTTTCTATATTTTTCGACGGAGAAGCAATTTTCTGTCACTATAAAACCTATCGGAAAAGTTATCCCGATACCCAAGGAATAAAATCCAGTCTTAAAAAAAAATTTTTTTTTAACATGGCGGTTTCTAAATGGCTGCAGAAAGAATAAATTTTTTTTAATTTATGGTTTGTGTTATTCACAAGTTCTGTTTTATATTTCCGGTATCAAAATATCATTTTAGGGTGTTTTCCGGGTCACTAATCACTATTCCCATATCAAAATTGCAAAATTCATAATGGCGTATGTTTGAAGACAAATTCGTTGTTTTTTATCGAATATCAAAATATTTTATCATGCATTCAAAATCTTTTTAATATTAGCAGCATAAAAAAAGGGCTTATTAACAATACACTTCATACATTCAAAACATTCATTCTTTCTGCAGCAATTTTGAAACCGCCACGTTAAAAAAAATTCGATAAGAAACAACGAATTTCCATTCAACCATCCGCTATTGGGAATTTAGCAATTTTTACACAGGAATAGTGATCAGCGGAAACATCCTAGAATGACATTTTGACTTTGAAAACATGAAAATAGAACTTGTTAATACCACAAATCATAAATCCAAAAAAATTGATTCGTTCTGCAGCGTTCTTTTGGTATCAGGATCACTTTTCTGATAGGTTTTATAGCGACAGAAAATTGCTTCTCCGTCGAAAAGTATAGATAAAAAGAAAAAAAAGAATGAAAAATCAGTATTTTAAAAATTTTTTTTGAAACATGAGGGTTAAATCTCACTTTTTTTCGAAATTTCTAAGCGGCAATCGACAGAGCGACCTCGAAAATATAAGATATGAGCATTTGAATAGCTGATTATTACTTGTTGAAGATATAGTGAACCATGAAAGTCAACGCCAGAAAACAGTTTACTTGGGCCGAAAAGAGTTAAAGTTTGAAGTCGGGTATATACTTAGATAAAGTACAATTTATTACCTCTAAATTGAGTCATCGATGCTCGGCACATACAACAATCCTTCTGCAGACGTAGCTGCCTCTAAAATTCCAATTTAGTGATGTCTTCGCGATAATCTTGCTTCACGAGTGTTAGATTGAGCGCGGCGCTCAGCCGTGTCCACGCGCTTTTCGCCTTCTTCCGTCACGTACATCGCTTTTTTCACTGACTTCTTTCTTTTCTTCGGCAACAGCTTTTTTAGAAAGAATTTTCGAGCACTCGCCGATCCGCGGCCAAGAAACCTCATTACAAATATCAACCTGTTTTTTTCATACGTGTTGCCAACGTACGAGCAGGATGGAATTTCGTGATCGTCGCAGTTGTCACACAATTTTAAAACCTAATCTGCGCGTTGCACTCGTTTGAAATTTCACTTCACCACCGCAGTTTTTACACTTCCGGAAATTTGCAATCGTCGAGAAAAATGTTATAAAATTTATGATTCGATATTCAATCGAATAGTCCTCGGGGACCGACAATAGACCGACAAGATGGCGGTACACAGACCGTGGCAGTCCATACGTCTCATAAAAACAGAAAAATGTCACCTTTTCAAATTAAAAAACACATTCAGAACACCTGCCACGCTTGGAAAATCGAATGAAACCTTATTTTTGTTAAAAAAATTTCGGCAAATGGGCAAAAAGTCTGTCCATCGGACAGACGGCAAAAAATCTATCTATCGGATAGACTTTTTGCGCACGATCGACAGAGTTTTTGCCCATTTCCTGATATTTTTTAAAACTAAAATATGGTGTCATTCGATTTTCCAAGCGTGGCACGTTGTTCTGAATGTGTTTTTTTATTTTGGAAAGGTGATATTTATTGTGTTTTTGTGAGATTTATGGACTGTGTACGATCTGCGTACCGCCATCTTGTCGGCTCTTTTACCGATAAGGGTGGGTGTTTGTGTTCTAGCATTCAAATTACAGTGAAATTAACTTTTAGATCGTGTTGCAAACCGCCCTTAAATACACATTATTTATCAAAAAATTTAGTTTCTGGTTGCAGGAAAGAGCGCTGACAAACAGCTATCTTATTGCGCTGAAATTGCCAAAAGTAGTCGCTCCTTTTGAGATGGAGAATTTATAAAAAAGATATTCCATTATATCAAAAGGAATGTCCCCAAACGAGGCGGAAATGTTGCAGAACATTCGGCTCTCAAGACAATCTATAACGCGACGAATTCAGGAGATGGGCCAAAATGTTCAAGAGCAAACATTTGAAAAATGCAAAAATTTAATTTACTTTTCGATTGCTTTGGATGAATCCACGGATGTCCAAGGAATTGCACAGCTGGCCATTTTTATCAGAGGTGTAAATGCGAAATTAACAATTACAGAACAATTGTTGGATTTTTGTGCATTACACGATACAGCAACGGGCAAGGACATTTTTTCCGCTATTGAGATCACACTAGATTCCAGTGGTCTTAATTGGTCGAAATTAATTGAAGTGACCACGGATGGTGCGCCGTCAATGGTCGGCAAATATAATGGAGTTATGGGGTGCCTCCAAAAGAAACTTATAGATTTAGAATTAAATCCAGACATTATAAAAATTCACTGCGGCATACATCAAGAGCATTTATGTGCAAAAAAAATAAATGTGCAAGATGTTGTCGCAGTGGCTGTAAAAATAACAAACCATATAAAAATGAATTCTTTAAGCAGGCGGCGGTTCCAAACATTTTTAAAAAGTTTAAATATGCCATCTGCAGAATTGCCCTTACATACCGATGTACGTTGGCTAACCCGGGCCAAGTTATTGGATAGATTTTTTAAAAAGCCGGAGGAAATACAATTATTCCTCGAAATGGATGCGACTAATTTTTCTGTTCCTGAATTACAGGATGAAAATTGGATTCACAAATTAGTTTTCATTTCGGACATAGTTGACCATCTAAATTGTTTAAACATATTATTACAAGGGAATGAAAAAACTATTATAGATTTGTATAATAACATAAAATTATTTAGAGACAAAGTAAACGTTTGGGCACAGGAACTATCCACAAAAAATGTGCAGAGTTTCCCAAAATTAAAGTCTGTTTTGCCACAAACTTTCGAAAATATGAACTAAGAATATTGTACACAAATTGTTGCAGAATTAGAAAAGGAGTTCACTTCCAGATTCGAGGATATTAAAAAATTAGAATTAGAGATGAATATTGTTCAGAATCCATTTTCAGTAGATTTAAGTTTATTGACAACTAACGAAGATTTAAAAGATGAATTAACCAATATACGGTATGATGAAACGTTAATTCGTAAATTTCAAGAGAACGATATAATACATTTCTATGAAAATTTTCCAAAAGCTAAGTATTCTGAATTGCACAAGTATGCTGGGCAAATATTAGCTATGTTTGGTTCCACGTACCGATGCGAATCCCTATTTTCACGCATGAAACGTGCAAAGTCAAGCCATAAATGCCGCCTAATAGATGGAAATTTAAAGTATTTGTTACTCATACAGTCGGCTAAAAGCGTCGAACCCAATATTAGTAAAATAGTGATTAAGAAACTTTCTCACAAGTTTCGTAAATAAAATATAAATATTATCATATTATATTAGGTTTGAATTATATTTCGTGTCAAGTTATTTTATATATATTATTTACTGTTAACGATTTTCTATATATTTTATATTGTATATATTTCAGAATTTGCGTACGTTTACTGCTCTTTGTATATTTGTATATTTTATATATTTTGTATGTATGTATATATTTTGCACATATTTTGTATATTTTATATATTTTATATTTTTGGATAAAAAGGATGATTATATGAATATTTCGTTGGACATAATATTTTTTCATAATATGATATACGTAATAAAATATTTGATACAAATTTACAATTATATTTATTTGCATGGAACCCCAACTGCACCCATTCCTCATTATTTTCACTACGTCTATGGTACGTGACGTCACAGCCTCACGGATTGCCGTGCCATGTGGCTATTGCACGAAGTAGGGAGAAAATTAGAATGGGATTGACTGAGTTAGCCATGCCTGTTCTAGACGAATATATTTTAACACTCATTCCATTCGTATGCCTATTAGAAAGAAATAAATACAGTTTAGTGCAAGTATTTTTATTGTCAAGTAACGAATCAAGACCAAAAAAACTCCTATTTGATGAATGTCGAACCACGGTTTCAATATTTATCAACATACTACTCACAACACACCATAAACGACATAAGAACTCAAAGGCAGAACACTAAATATTTCGTCTAGAATGTCAAAATATTGGTGCTAGGAAACGAGATATCTCGTCAGAAACGTTAATCGGCCAGTACCGAGACGCGAGTTATCTCGTCAAAAGCGTTAACCGGCCAGTATCGGATCGCGAGATATCTCGTCAAAAGCGTTGATCAGTCAGTATCGGGTCGCGAGATATCTCGTCCAGGGTAGCGAAAGGGTTGAACAATTATTTTTTAAACAGACTGTAGAAAAAGTAGGTTCTTAGTCGAGTTGGCACCACACATGGATTTTACAAGGTAAAGGAATAAAAAATAAATGCTTTTTAATTTGTTTAAACAATTTTTATTTAACAATTTATTTTAAGAAATTCTTGTGAATTTTGTCACGAAAATGCATATTTCAATCTCGTATTATCATTGTGCAAGTGTGCATTGCCTGCTTCTTTCAAATTATTTCATTTGTTTCTCCAAGAGTCCTACGACGTAATACCACGAAGTAGCAAGTCCGTGGTATCACATCGTAGGACTCTTGAAAAGGGAAATGAAATAATTTGACATAAATTTGCGATGTTTTCTTACAATTCACACATGTAACGGTCATGTAACGGTCTCAAATCCTCAAATTACGATAAAAAAACAGGAAGAAAAAAATGTTGTAATTTTTTTAAACATTTATTTTTTGAATAAACTGTAGAAAAAATAGTTTCCTGGTCACGTTAAAAGCGGACATGGATTTTACGGGGAAAAAGAACACAAAAAGAGATGTTTTTTAAATTGTTTAAACAAATTACCAAAACATAATTTTTTATATTTTTACACTAGAGGGTATATATCAATCTAGATATTGTCACGTCGCGCAGCGTACCTCATTGTAGGATTACTTTGCGCGCCATTATAAAACTAAGAACAAGTCTTATGCTAAAAAAACCATTCATTTATATATTTTTGCGCTTTCAAAATATCTATATACATAAAATCTAAACTGACAATTGGACATTTCAGCACTTTAGACATTTCACAACTTAAACCTCATTAATTAAAAGAGGAAATGAGAACGAAAAAGACCACTTGCGGTGGCAACCGATGAGTAATCCAACCATGAATATATCACCTTAAGAGAATTAATTGTAAAAGGTGATACACCTAGAAACGTAGGTTCTAAAATAATACATAGGAAATCGCCGGTCAATCGGAACAATATATCAGAAATTGACGACACCGCCGAACGACAGGGCACATCCTTTCAACAGAATAAAGAGGAATATTTAACTAGAAAAATGTCCAAATGTCAGCCCATCAACCAATTTTATGACCATTGTCTTAGAAATAGTAAAAGAGAACAATTGTAATGAGCCGAAGACGAACAGTAGCGATGACTTTTAGGAAATCGAACGACAAAAATAATTACTCCGCCTCCTAGGTATGGGGTTTTCAATAATATATTGAGACGATTCGGCTGCTACTCGTGGCTCTCGTGGAGAGACGTGCAGTCGGATCTGAGAAAAGGATTCGTGTGCTGGACGGGATTGATGTCGAAAGGGATGAAATAAAATAATTTACACCAGAGAATTTTTATAAATTACTAGTATTCATTTATTAATTCTCTGGCACATTTAACTATTTAAGTTTTTTTTTTTATTCAAAATTTCAAATAATTAAATAATTTATTAAATGAATTCGAATAATGAAATTCCCTAGGATAGGAAATCTTTCTCACGCGGATTCAGTATTGAAGGGCTAGGCGCGATGCTAGTAGCTTCAATACAAAAAACTGAACCTGAGGAGGGCTGAGCGCAATGTCAGTGGCTCCTCTGAGTCAGTTGCGTGCGGAAGTAGGTTCCCTTTATTCCTAGAAGGGCTAGTCGCGATGCTAGTTACTTCTAGGAACTCAAACGCAATAGAGAGGGCTGGTCGCGATGCCAGTGGCTCCTTATTGCATCTGTTGCAGGGAGGATGGGGTTTGATATTTTCCTTGGAAGAGCCAGACGCAATGCTGGTGGCTTCCGAAGGTGCTTTGCGATTGAAAAAGGGGCTGAGCGCAATGCTAGTAGCCTTTTTCAAAAGCGGAGTGTCGGAAATTGGAATTCCTGTTGTCTCTAGAAGGGCTAGACGCAATGCTAGTGGCTTCCGGAGACAAGAGCACAGTGAAAAGGGCTGGTCGCGATGCCAGTGGCTTCTCACTGTATCCCCTTTACAGGGAAAGGAGATCTTTCACCTTATTTGAAGGGCCAGACGCTATGCTGGTGGCTTCTATAAGATGTTTGCAATTCGAAAAAGGGGCTAACACTATGTTAGTAGCCTCTTTCGAATGCGAGATAGGAAGTTCTTCGAGACTTTGGAAAAAGGGCTAACGCTATGTTAGTGGCTTTTTCTGCTAAGTCTCGAAGGGGAACTTAGAATTTAAATTAAGTTCGTCCTGATCTTTCTGATCGTAGGACTACTTTTAGAGATTGAGATTTTTCGATGGTCTTTGCTCTGAAGCTTCTAGCTTGTGAGCTCTTCGACGCTCGAAATCATCTGAGTCTCCCGGAGCTCCCGGTTCTGCCTTTATACAACTTCCTAGTGGCATGCGGGAGCCGACTTTGTCCTACCTCTCGAGGGCTCTTCCTCGAGAGGGGCGATATCCTAACGGAGAGGGTATTTGTCGAGGCCCGCGCTGAAACGTCACATTGGGGCGATTCGAAAATCCTTCCGTTAGGCACGGCTCCCGCGCCTGCTATAGGCTCCCTTCGGAGCCATGTGGGGCAGACTAGGATTGCGGGAGACGTATCACGCCTATCTTAAGGATAGCGCATGTGACGTATGATTCTATTCGTCCTTAATTGGACTTGTTCTAATTTCCCTCAGATTCGCCAGGACGCGCTATATGCTAATAGCTAATTTGTCCAGCGGTTATCCATCATTGGGAATTAGAGTTATTGATCTATATCGGAAATAGATCTTATTTTAATTTAGTTTTAAAGATGGCTGTTAGCGGATGGCTGACAGCCGTCAACAAAGTTTAGACTTTATTTTTAACAAATGCAAGAAGAAAAATGTTTAATTAATAAGTTTATTTTTGATTTTCATAGCTGTGCGCTAGTGGACTGTGAGGAATGCGAAGTAACTTCGCCCTAATCTCGTTGAGTGGAGTCGCTCGGACGGACCAGACCGGGTAACAAACACACAATGAAACGCAGCGAATTTCGATATTTACTTAATATTTATTAATTCCAAATAAATGAAAAAATACTAACAAATACTCCTTTCATCAATCTTTAACAACTACAATAACACGCCGCGATCAAAGCGGGGTCGAGAGCACCTCGCGTGGGACCGAGGGCCAATAATCCGTATAAATGGCGTTAGGCGCCTGGTATTCGTGTATGACGCTCGCACGGAATCGATCCGGGAGCAAAGTAAAGTGGCGCTGGATGGCCGAATGCGTGGAAGACGCGTTAATTCCCTAATGTAGGACCTTAAAGGCTGGGTCTAATACCCGATCAAGGGAGAGACAACCCGAAGGATCCCTCGAATTATCCCAAGAAAGAAAGGAGTGCGGATCCCGCACGTAAAGGATAGGCAAGTCACGAGGTCGCCTCGCGGACTTGGTGTAGGTAAAGGATGGTTGGATCTACTATACCATGGACTCTGAAAAGCATGAGCGCAGGTCCTACGTCTGAGTGTGGCTTCTGGCAAGCCGCAACTGAGGTATCGGCAGCGATCTCGCCGGTTTTAAACCGTCGAGGTGGGAGCCACCGCGAGTGGGGACGAGATCGGAGAGGGGATCGATCCAGCGATCCCTGGCATCGATCGCGAACAAACTCCCCCCCCATTGACGCGTGCACCGAAGTGCAGCGTCAATGCGAACACTGCACCGAAGATAGAACAGATCCCGTCGATTTCCATGCTGAAACTGAATGATTCCCACTCCGCAGCCAAGGGTAGCTCGTAACTGGAACTGGGAATGTCGAACTCCGCACAAGAATGCCATAGCCACGAACATCAACGAAGATTAATGCGAAAGGAACACAAGAAATAGAAAAGAGAAAAGAGAGCGAAGAAAGAGAAAAAAAGGGAAGAGAAAAAAAAAGAATTGTGGATCCCTTGCCCCGTATTTATTGTTTTTTATTCACTAGCTTGGCAGACTTTAGTGTCAAATCTGGTGCCCACCGTAATGTTATTTTCCCCATGGTGGTCCACGCTTTCCACTTACGGTATTTTAGAACCGCTGCTGCCGGAGCGTGCACTACTACTCCAAATGTCCTTATCGAGATGATTCCTTGAGTACGTTCGATTTCCCGGGCTGTTGGGTCGTGGAGGATTCCTCCACGCCAATCTGTGGCCCGGAAAACCCTTAAATCCATGGGAATCCGGGTGGTCGAGGCCGGAGTGGTCCTGGGGGCGTCGGACTCGTCCTCTATGGGAGTGGAGGCAGCTGCCAGACCGATGGGCGTCGGGGTGTATGATGGCCCTGGACTCGTGTCAGCCACTGCCGGTTGAGGCACATAAGGCTCCTCCAGGGAGGTTCCTGGCTCTTCTTCGGAAAGGTCGAAGAGGCCTTCAAAGTCCTCCTCCATCGGTAGTTCGGCGGGCCGGGCGTGTACCTCGGCCAGATAGGTATCGAGGGACTTTTGTAGTTCCTGATCCAGATCAATTTGTAATATTCCGTCCATGCTCGTCTAACTATCAATTGATTATGAGAACTGTCTCGTGCCCAGGAGAAGGCGACCTTCTCCGGGCATCGCCGGTATTGTGTCGTTACCCGAACAGACCCCCCTGGGGGGTTGTGTATGTAAACAATGTTGAGAGACACGATCAAATGCGAAATCCTGCTAATTTCTAAACCTTGTGAATTTCACAAATTGAATTAAAGATTCGTATAAGAACAAGATAATCCGTTTCACCTATCGGTACTGTAGTGTGAGTATGAAAATGATGTATTCACCCAAGATGACTATGTGTGGCCGTCAACGGAAAGTGATAATACCTTTCCTGGGCGAATTCAAGCTTGCTAAGAAGCTTCATACATTTTATTGTGGTGAGTCGGTAACCGGAAGCTTGCACAATTGCGTGAAGCTTCGCTGGATGACCTTATCCTTAGTTTTAACGGATGCAACTCGCGGAACCGAATCGACCCCTGGAATCAATTTCGTGATTCGCCCCACACTCCATTGACTAGGGGGGTTGCTGGCATGTTTGATTAATACCAAATCCCCCTCCCGGAAGACGTTCGTTTTCGTCCGCCATTTTGACCGGGATTGGAGGGTGTTTAAATACTCGGAAGACCACTTTTTCCAAAAGGCTTCCGTTATTCTTGAAACCTTTTGCCATCGACCTAAGGTAGTCTCCTTTAAATCCAGAACTGATCTTTCCGGAGGAGCGAGAAGCGCCCTTCCAATCAAAAAATGACCTGGAGTAAGAACCTCCAAACTTTCGGGGTCATCGTGAATTCTGGTGAGGGGGCGGGAGTTCAAACATGCTTCAATCCTACTTAATAACGTTGAAAATTCTTCAAAGGTAGGAATGAATCTTCCGATTGCACGCTTTAAATGGTGTTTTACTGCTCGAACCCCGCTTTCCCATAAACCGCCCCAGTGAGGGCTTGCTACAGGGATAAATTTCCATTCCACCTCGTTGGCTGGTTCGACATTTTTCCCCGCTGATTCACGTAATGCAAGTTTGAAGGCTCGACGTAATTCGGCCTTGGCCCCCTGGAAATTGAGTCCATTGTCGCTGTACATTACTGCGGGTTTGCCGCGGCGAGCAACGAATCGGGAAAAAGCCGCTAAGAAGGCGTCCGTGTCGTACCTGGTTACCAGCTCCAAGTGTATAGCGCGAGTGGCAAGGCAAACGAACACTGAAATGTACGATTTACAGGTTTTTCCGCCTCGTCCTTGCCCGATGTGCATTTGAAACGGTCCCGCGTAATCTACCCCAGTGTGGGTGAACGCTTCGCTTTGCGTTACTCTGGGTTTTGGGAGCGATCCCATGAATTGAGTGCCTAATTGGGCCCTTTCTCTTACGCAAATCAAACAGCGGTGAAGGATTGCTTTAACGGATCGCCTTGCATTTAGGATCCAAGCTTCCTTCCTTAGCATGGCTAGTGTTAGCTGAACTCCACCATGCAACGTTCGCTGATGCACACTTCTAATTAATATGTCTGCAATGTGTCCTGAAGGCAAGATCACCGGATGCTTTTCATTTTCCGCGAGAAACGAATTCCGTAACCTTCCCCCGACCTTGATTAAACCATCCGAATCTAGAAAGGGTGCTAAAGGTAGCAAATTAGAGCGAGAGGATATCGCCCTTTGGTTTTTCAATGCTATCAATTCTGGAGAGAAAGCTGCCGACTGAATGCAACGAAAAATCGCGAGCTTCCCCTCTTGAAGTTCCGCGGACGTGAGGAATGATTCACGCGAGACTCCGCGCTTCCTGCACCGAGAAACGAACCGGAGAACATAGGAAACAATCCTAACGGTTTTTGCCCACGATGAGAATCGAACTAGGGGTTCCCAGAATTCCACCGTGGTTGCATGCATGATATTTTTTCGCCTTTCTTCTTCCGTGTGGACCTCTCGTGACGTGGCGGAGAATTCTTCCTTCAAGAAGGCTGGTCCCTGCCACCATAAATCTGCCGAGATTAACTCACTCGGGGTTAGTCCCCTGGAATTCAGGTCAGCTGGATTTTGACTTGTGTGAACATAACTCCAGCGGGCCTCCGGGAGTCCTGTCTGGATGAAGGAAACCCTATTCGCAACAAAAACCTTCCAGTTGGAAGGATGTTGAGCTATCCAAGCTAAAGCGATTTGAGAATCCGAGTAACACGAGATTGAATGGACTGGACGTGAAAGGTTATTTTTTATGTGAAGAAGAAGCCTGGTTAGCAGAGCAGCTGCCACCAGTTCGAGGCGTGGAA
Source organism: Gasteruption jaculator (assembly GCA_949825005.1). Taxonomy (NCBI): domain Eukaryota; kingdom Metazoa; phylum Arthropoda; class Insecta; order Hymenoptera; family Gasteruptiidae; genus Gasteruption; species Gasteruption jaculator. The sequence goes on along the minus strand of OX463772.1, from coordinate 2,570,981 downwards.
TAGTGATGGTTTTTAGGGGAGCTACTTTGGATTTAGCCATTACCAGGCTGATAGAGATGACACCGTCCGAGTCTGTGACCTTGGCGTAGACCACAGCGCCAAAGGAGAGAGACGATGCATCGCAGAATCCTATAAGTTCCAAAATGCATCCCTCCTTCCTGTAATTATCCCATCTGGGAATGGCTAAAGAATCTAGCTTACTCAATTGATTATAAATATTCATCCACCGAGAACGCGCTGGACCAGGAATTTCCTCATCCCAGCTAAGTTTTAACAGCCAGGTGGACTGCATCAGTTGCTTTAAACCCACTGTTACCGGTGAAATCCATCCCATTGGGTCGAAAATTTTAGAGTTCTCGGATAACAAAACGCGTTTGGTGAGTGAGGTGACGCTGCCAGTGGTGATCCTGAAGTGGAAGGTGTCCTGTTCTGGGGTCCAAACGACACCTAGAATCTTATGGGTATCCTCATCTGGTTCCCGGAAGACGATGGGCTGATCCGGAGGGTCCTTGGATGACTTCCTAGGGACGTTCATCGCCCACTTGCTCAATTCAAACCCCCCTCTTCTTAACAGCTGGATGAGCTGCTCCTTGACCTTAAAAATGTCGGGTTCAGTACCGGCCCCGAACAAAAGGTCGTCCACGTATACGGAATCGCGCAAAACCTGCTGAGCCATAGGGAGGTCCTGCCCATGTCGCTGGGCAAGTTCCTGTAACACCCGCATTGCTAAAAAAGGGGCAGGACTCGTTCCATACGTCACTGTGTTCAGCTCATATGCCCTAGACGTGTCGGATCCCTGCCAGATGATATTCTGGTAGTGACGATCCTGTTCCCTGACTAAAATCTGACGAAACATCTTCACGATGTCCGTGACCCCTGCGAATTGGTGACCGCGCCAATTCAAAAGGATGACCGTGATGTCCTTTTGGAGTTTTGGGCCTACCAGCAAGACGTCGTTGAGCGAAACTCCGCTGCTCGTCTTGCTGGAGGCGTTGAAAACGACCCTAGCTTTAATTCGCCCGCCATCCTGCTTAATGACCGCGTGATGAGGTAGATAAACACGACCGTCCGTTCGTGAAGTACGGACTGGAGACATATGACCGAGAGTTTCGTACTCAGTCATAAACTGGACATAATTTTCCTTAAGAGCGGGGTCCCTTTGGAAGCGAGTTTGGATACGGGATAACGAGGCTTCGGCGATACGCCGAGAGTCGCCCAAAGATCTGTCCCTATCTTCGAGAGACCGGAATGGAAGGCCCACGATGAAATGACCGTCCGTATTCTGCTGCACCGATCCCTTGAAGTGGTCCTCGCATTGTTGATCCTCCGGTGAAAGTAACGCCGTCGTAGGAACTTCTTCCAGCTCCCAGAATCGTCGTAGGTTCCTATCCAAATTACAGCAGTGGAGAACCGTCACTGGCTGAGATCGAGGCTTGGCGGGTAGAATTCCCGTGACAATCCAACCGAAGCGGGTGGATTGCGCAACTAAAGTGGAATCCGAAGAGGCCATTGACTGACCGGTGAGTAAACTGGCATAATAATCGGCCCCTAAGAGGAAGTCGATTGGCGCTGATGATGGATTGCATCGATCAGCGAACGCAGATGGATTTAACTGCGGGAACGTTGTGTATGGACATGATTCCGGCACGTAGTTGGTAATTTTGGGTAGAATCAACGCTGTAAATTTCATCTGAACTTGGCGGTCGGTGAGGGAATGCAAGGTGACCTTAGTTTCCCCCTTGACCTTGTGCGCCACTCCTCCGGTTACGCCGAAGACTGAGGCGTTTATGTACGTGCGCTTAACGTGGAGAAGCTGTGCCAGATTCTCAGAAATGAATGAAGTTTCCGAACCGGGATCAACTAAACCCCTGGCCATGACACTACGACCTTGATCCGTTTCTACGCGAGCTACTAAGCTTGCGAGAAGGACGGTTCGTGAATCCGTGACGCTAACGTGAATGTTGATTCCGGACGTGGATGACTCGCTTGAATCGGAGCCTGCACGAGAAAAGGCCTCCGTAGAGGAATCGCCCTTGACAACTGTCCGTCCTTCCAAATGCAAGAGGGAGTGATGGGGCTTGTTGCAAGTCTTACACCTATTCCGACTCCCACATCCGGAGGTGGAGTGGCCAGATCGTAAACAATTTAAACATAATCGTTTCCGTTGAGCGAATTTCAAACGGGCAGGAGGTAGGACACTAAGAAATCGCTCGCAACGATGCACCCAGTGATCCTGACCACAGTACCCACAGGCAGTTTTGCTGAGTCCTACTGTGTGCGACTTTAATATCTTATCCGAGGCGTGTGCTTTGGTAGCGCTGCCTAAACCTAGTGACTCTAACATGTTAATTCTTCCGGAGATAAAATCCCTTAATTGGGGGGAGGTTGGGTGATCTGTTTGATCCCGTAACAGCTTTTCCCAGTCGTGACGCAAAGTGGAGTCGAGATGCTGGACCAGGATATGGACCAGCAGCGGACCCCAGGCATCCACTTCGTAATTTAAATTCCGAAGTGCGTCCAGCGTAACTGTAACTGTGTCCCTGAGCGTTTTTAATGATGCTAGGTTGCCTACTTCGACCTTTGGAACTTGCATAAGTTTGGTCAGCAAAGTTGCCGTTATGAGGCGCTTATTTTGATACCTCGCTGCCAAGGTAGCCCAGGCCGTATCATAATTCTCGCTGGAAACGGTCAGGGCCTTCAGAATAGCGCTAGCCTCTCCCATAAGGCAGAATTTAAGGTAGTGAAACTTTTGAATACCGGGTAACCCGGCGTTTTCGTGAATGATAGACTTAAACGTATCATGGAACGTGGCCAAGTCGGTGTAGTCCCCGTTAAATTTCGGAAGGTCAATTTTGGGAAGCCTGATCGAAGAGGAGGCACCGGGTCCATGTGAGGAGCCCGTGCCAGTATGTAGGGGAGAGGGATCCTCTGCCAACCTACTCAATTGATCGGTAATATAGGCTTCAGCGGCCTCGAAAGCATCTATGGCTGACTCATAATTGCCCTCCGTGAAATAAGGAGTCGTTTCAAGTTCGGAGGGTTTACAGGAAGCACATATCTTGATATGGCAATCCCGAATGTTTGCATGCAGGTCGCGGGCGAGATGTAATCTCTCCTCCAGGTAATTCCGGATGTACCTGTTTGCTCCTCGCTTCTTAACGTTGGCTAAGAGGCGAATAAGGTCGTCCTTGTAAATGCCAACGCTAACTGTGTATTCCCGAATCAACCTAGTATCCGTCATCTTGACGAAGCTTCGATTGTGTGAGCACGGCTGGAACCGATCGAGGACTCAGCGAGATCCGGTAACTATAAAACGCCGGAACCTCAAGCGTTGTTGAGATCCGGCTCGAAGGACCAATTTGTGCGCTAGTGGACTGTGAGGAATGCGAAGTAACTTCGCCCTAATCTCGTTGAGTGGAGTCGCTCGGACGGACCAGACCGGGTAACAAACACACAATGAAACGCAGCGAATTTCGATATTTACTTAATATTTATTAATTCCAAATAAATGAAAAAATACTAACAAATACTCCTTTCATCAATCTTTAACAACTACAATAACACGCCGCGATCAAAGCGGGGTCGAGAGCACCTCGCTTGGGACCGAGGGCCAATAATCCGTATAAATGGCGTTAGGCGCCTGGTATTCGTGTATGACGCTCGCACGGAATCGATCCGGGAGCAAAGTAAAGTGGCGCTGGATGGCCGAATGCGTGGAAGACGCGTTAATTCCCTAATGTAGGACCTTAAAGGCTGGGTCTAATACCCGATCAAGGGAGAGACAACCCGAAGGATCCCTCGAATTATCCCAAGAAAGAAAGGAGTGCGGATCCCGCACGTAAAGGATAGGCAAGTCACGAGGTCGCCTCGCGGACTTGGTGTAGGTAAAGGATGGTTGGATCTACTATACCATGGACTCTGAAAAGCATGAGCGCAGGTCCTACGTCTGAGTGTGGCTTCTGGCAAGCCGCAACTGAGGTATCGGCAGCGATCTCGCCGGTTTTAAACCGTCAAGGTGGGAGCCACCGCGAGTGGGGACGAGATCGGAGAGGGGATCGATCCAGCGATCCCTGGCATCGATCGCGAACAATAGCAATATTAAAAGGTAATAAGTTAAATAACAAAATACCTGGTGAGTAATACTAATATTTTTCGAATTTCTTCTAATTCTGTGAGACAAAATTAGAAGTTTGATGATTCTTTTTTGGATGGATGGGTGGATGGATGGATGGATTTCTAATTATGCAACGTTCTACCAACTCGATAGTTGGTGGAACGTTACAATATAAACCCCTTAAATCTACGGGAGAATCAGTTCCTCCGAAATCCTCGTGCGTACGAGTTCATCCGAAAACCTCGTACATTTAACGCTGTTCATCGTTTTTTTGAATTGTAAAATCATATAAATAAACTAACCAATATAAGTTTCAAAAAGTGGTTTTATTCATAAAGTTCACTATCGAAATTCTACTTCACATCGGACGCCTGCTGTCCTGACGGAGAAGCTCAGCCGCAACCCAACTTCGAGACAATGCTGATCATTTTTCTTTGAAAAATTTTATTAAGGTATTTGAAGTTCATTATATCCTGTTCGATTTTTGTATTTATGCGGTTTTCTTTATCATATCACGAGGATAGGGCAATTATCATTCTAAAAAGGGCATTTTCTCAAATTTTCCCTATATAACTAATTCGGCTCAGCCCGGAGTTTTGTCGCTTAGACAAAGTAACTCAAAGGGCTACGTTGTCAGAGTAGGGTTTTACTGGCATGCTGAGGTGGCATAGGTTGTGCCACAGGGTAAACCTTCCTAGGACGTAACAATATACCATGGCACAAGAGTGCATGGGTTGTTTCTCTCAAATTATTTCATTTTACTTCGCAAGAGTCGTACGACGTGGTATCCCGTGGTATCCCGTCGTACGACTCTTGGAGAAATAAATGAAATAATTTGATAGAAGCAGACAATGCACACTTGCACAATGATAATACGAGATTGAAATACGAATTTTCGTGACAACATGCACAAAAAATTGTTTAAATAATTTGTTTAAACGAAAATTGTTTAAAAAAATTATAAAAACTAAAAAACATTCATTTCGTGTTCTTTTTCCCCGTAAAATCCATATCCGGTGCCAACACGGTCAAGAACCCATTTTTCCAGAATTTGTTTTTAAAAAAATTGTTCAAATAATTTAAACAATTTTTTTCTTTTTGTATTTCTATCATAATTCAAGAATTTGAGATTGTTATAGACATTCCCTTTGTAACGGTAACAAAACATCCCCAATTATTGTCAAATTACTAAATTTATTTATCCGAGAGTCGTAGGATGTGGTACCACAGACCCGCGACTCAGCGGTATCACGTCGTACGACTCTTGAAAAGAGAATTTATAGCCCAGACACGAACCGCAATTTACCCACAATTACAGTTTTCCTTCCTACATCACCAATAAGTAACGCAAAAGCTTACGATTCTCCCAAATGAAAGTCAACATCGTAAACAACATGTGTATTGTCGATTTTTCCCATAAATCGACAAAACATTTCAAAAATGAAATACATTTATAGCCAAGCGTGGAGCGACGCCATGATGCCAGGAACAATGCAGATGACGATTCAACATGGCGTCGCGCCACGCTTAGAGATAAAAGAAATTAATTTTGGAAATTTTTTATCGTTTTATGAAAAAAATCGACAATACACATGTTGTTTACTCTGTTGATTTTCATTTCCGAGCAGCGCAAGCTTCTGCGTTACTTATTGGTGACGTAGGAAGGAAGACTGTAATTGCGGGTAAATTGTGGTTCGTGTCTGGGCTAAAATCTCTTTCCAAGAGTCGTACGACGTGATACCGCCGAGTCGCCAGTCTGTGGTATCCCATCGTACGACTCTCGGAGAAATAAATGAAATTATTTCATAGAAATTGCCGATGCAGTCTTGCACATTGACAATGCGTAACTGAGAAATGCATTCTCATGACAAAATGCAGAAAAAAATTTTGTAGGTAATTTGTTTAAATAAAAGTTGTTTAAACAATCCTAATTTAAACAAAATCCTAATTTTTTAAGTTCTTTTGTTACATAAAATCCATGTCCGGTGTCAACACGGCCAAGAACCCATTTTTTCTCACAATTTGTTCAAAATATAATTGTTTAAACAAATTAAGCCATTTTTTTCTTTTTGTTTTTATCATAATTTATGGATTTGAGACCGCTACATGTTTTCTCATGTGAATTGCGACAAATTTAGGTCAAACTATTTCATTTCACTTTCCAAGAGTCGTACGACGTGATACCACCGAGTCGCGGGTACGTAGTATTACGTCGTACGACTCTCGGAAAAATAAATTAAGTAGTTACACAGTAATTGGGGATGTTTTGTTACCGTTGAAACGGGAATGTCTCTAACAATCTCAAATTCTCGAATTATGATAAACAAACAAAAAGAAAAAAATTGTTTCATTTGTTTAAACAATTATTATTTAAACAAATTAAATAAACAAATTTTTTTCTGCAATTTGTCACGAGAATGCATTTTTCAATCACGTATTATCATTGTGCAAAACTACATCGCCAATTTCTATCAAACAATTTGATTTATTTCTCGAACAATCGTACGACGTGATACCACAGACTCGCTACTCGGTGGTATCAAGTCGTACGACTCTTGGAGAAACAAATAAAATAACTTGAGAGAAGTAGGCAATGCACACTTGCACAATGATAATAGGAGATTGAAATATGCATTTTCGTGACAAAATGCACCAAAAATTTTTTAAATAATTTATTAAACAAAAATTGTTTAAACAAATTAAAAAACTTTTTCCCCGTAAATTCGAGCGTAAACGTTGAATTGAGTCGTGGAGTGTGACTGAGCACGTTCGAAAAATCAAGAGAGACAGTATGGGTGATGCGTGATGGCAAAGCCTCGTACAGGCAGTGCCATCTCGCGTCCGCGCTCGCTCTTATCGCTCGATAAATGCGGTAATTGCGGGCGGGCTCTAACATACCGGCGCTGTCGAAGTTCGCCGGAGACTTTGACATGTCCTTAAGAAGGATGTTAATTAAAGTTGAGAACTTCGAGTTGATGGCGAAGATAGGTGGTGGCCGCAGAGATTTTTTTGAAGGCGTCGGAGTTGTGTTCACTAATTTTTCGGTGTCCCGGTTGGTACCATTCTCTTCCGATAATATGCCGAAGCTGTTGTCCGTTTCAATCTGTGAAGATGTGGATGGTAAAGAAGATTTCCTACTGACTTTTTTGGAGTATATCCACTGATCGTCGTCTGATGCTGAAGTATCTGCAGTCGGTAACTGCGGTGCTGGTGAGTCTTGAGGATTGGTTGAGATATTAGAGATCTTGGTATTGACTTTCGATCTTTTTAAGTTAAGATTCGGTGATACTGTGTAAGCTTATTTCTTTTGTAGGAGGCCCTTTTTACAGGGCTGTTTATAAAGTTTATTCATTTCAAAGGATGATCTTTTAATAATTTTATTTGATTCAGAGTAAGCAGGAGTTGGTGTAGGCGTTTTTCCTGTCTCCAGAGGGTTTTTCCTTTTGGAGCTAGGCAAAGCCATGCTGTTTAGCGCATCTGTAGATGTTTGGGGGTGAATGATGCCCGCTTGAGATATGCGATAAACGCTATATAGAAGCCTTTGTGTAAGACAATTACAGCTGATGGAATTATGCTGCGTGTGGGGTGCCGGGAAGCCGATCAATTAGGCTTTAGAAAGCCTGCTGGAACGGGATATAGGCACACTGAGGTATACTGTGAAATGAACTGGTAATGGCGTAGCGAGAGTAACCGCGCACGTCCGACAATCAAGGCGTCTACGCCGCAACTGTCCGAATGCTTACCGACTGCGCCACCGACGACGTTGAAAAGTAACGTACAAGTTAAGATATAAAGCGTGCCGCATGGTTCTGGCTAATCAAGTTTAGTTAGTTTCGTTAATGTTGATTCGACAAAAATATCATAAATCACTTATTTCATCGTGAAAAGTTTTTAATTGAAGTTTTCATGTAAATATTTCATTTTAAAACGTGAAATTCGACGTAAATATTAGTTTTTATTTTTTTAACTATAGCGCACCAAACCATAAAATCTGAAAAAATTCATGAACAATAGTAATATGAATAGACTTCCGTTTCCGGTTAAGTGATGGAGAGACGTGTGAGTTATGGCAGCATGAAGGAATTAAAGGAAAGGTGGAAAAAAGGAGCGTGGGAAAGTGAGATGTGAGGAAGGAAGAAAAGAAAGGTGGTGGATGTGCTAGAAAATGAAAGGAAAGTGGAATAAAAGGTTTTGACAGACGCAAGGACAGGTGAAAGTGGTTGGAAATGTGAGGTTAGGAGTAGACAGGAGCATCGGAAAACGCGGAGAGATTGGCGACATCTGGAGAGTGAACGAGCAAGTAAAAGGGAGAAAGTGCTGAACGGATAAGGTAGAGACGGTAAAGTAGAAAAGAAGGTGTAGCGGGTAAAAGGATAGACAGTTGAAATGAGCGAGTGGTGAAGAATGGGGAATGGAAAGACGGATGGAAGGTTGAGAGTAGTAGAGAAGCAGAGGGAGGACGTGGGAGAAAGAGAGGAGGAAGAGGATGAGAAGAGTGCCCTAGGAAGCAGCGGAGAAGGTGGGGAAAGGAAGGGAAAGAAGGAAGGATACGAAGAAGGAAGCAAAGTAGAAGCCGGAAGGAGGGAGTTGGAGAGATGGAAGAAGGAAATGAAGGAGTTGGTGAAATTGAGAGAGGAGATGGGAGGAGAACTAAGTAAGGGTGAACGGGAGAAGAAAAGTGTTGTAGGAGGATGGAAGAGGAGGTGGGAGGAAGAAGAGAGGTGTAGGGGGGAAGATGTCAGTAAAGATAGAGAACGTTGGAGAGAGCGGAAAGAGAGGACAGTGGAAGAGAGGGAAAGCGGGAGGAGGAAAAAAGGAGGAGGAGGAAGGGGTTAGAGGTGGAGGAGAGGACACTGGAGAAATGGAAATTCCAAGGAGGTGGAGGAGTAGTGAGAACGCCGGAGGAGAAGGAAAGGGGAGAAAAGTTAATAGAAGTAAGAAGGGGAGAGAAGGAGATGGAAAGGAAGGTGATGGAGGTGATGAAAATGATGGAGTCAAAAGAAGAAGAAATGGAGAGGAAGATACAAAGAATAAGAGAGGAAGGGAGGAGAAGGCTGGAAGAGATTGATTGATTGATTGATTGATGTTTATTAGCTTTCTCAGCTATTTGTTGTACATAATCTTACATCTACATTGTACTCATTTGATTTCACTCGCAACAAATGCTTTCAACATACTCTTGAATTGGACTAATCTTTCACAGCCTTTGACCTCTGTAGGTAATGCATTATACATTTTCACTCCCTCATAAAACATGCTCTTTCGCGTGCTTCTTGTCTTTCTAAACTGTATCGCTATGTTTTCCGCTTGCCGTGTTATCCGACCTGTTCTTAATTGTACAATTTCAAACATACTCGATAGTTCTTTCTGCAGCAGCTTCTTAATGGCCTTAAATATAAATATACCCACGTTATAATACAGTCTCTGTCTTACACTCATAAATTGAACGGCTTGTACCATATCGTCTACCTTTGTATACCTGCTGCATTGCAATATGACTCACACCGCTCTGTTCTGCACTATCTGCAGTTTATTCAACTCTGTCTCACCCATACCTACAAGCAGTGTTACACAATACTCGAAATGGGGTGCTACTATTGCCTTATACAGGGTGTCCGGCATAAGGTGTCGATGCCGAAAGGTGGTGATAGGGGGTGAAAAATGGAGACGAAAAGTCCAATACCATTTTTCAAAATTCGGATTAATTATCGAGTTATTAATTAAAACGTTCGACCAATCAGAACGCCGAAGAGGCGGTACCAAAATTTTAGACCCGGCCTTACTTGCCGGCGTGACGTTAAACAATAATAAGTAGTAGAAATAAAAATAAAAGAAGTAAGACGGTACGTCAAAACATTCTAAATCTGATATCTGTTATTATTTTTATTTCTACCACTAAAAAAGAAATAATACTAAAGAAATAAAATGGCGAAAATCATAAGCTTGAAATTCTTATTTGTATTATTTTTTCTATTCTTACCACTACCACTACCGCTATTAGTATGATTATTTTTAATAATATTATTATTATTATCATTATCACTATCACTATTATCGTCATCGTCATCGTCATCGTCATCGTCATCGTCGTCATTACTATTATTACTTTAGTAATGATAATGGTGATGATTATTATCATTATCATCATTATTAATGTCATTGTCATTGTCACTGTCACTGTCATCGTCATCGCCATCATCATCGTTATTATTATTATTATCATTATCATCATTCCCATCATCATTAATATTATTATTATTACTATTATTATTTTGATAATTCATGGTGATGATGATGATGATTATTATTATTATCACCATCATTATCATTGCCATTGTCATCGTCATCATCATTATTATCATTATCATCATCATCATGAATATTATTAATACTATTATTATTTTGTTAATGATGATGATGATGATAATGATAATAATAATGATGATGATGACGATGACGATGACAATGACATTAATAATGATAATGAAAATGATAATAATCGTCATCATTATCATTACCAAAGTAATAATAGTAATAATAGTAATGACGATGACTATGACAATTACAATAATAATGATAATGATAATGATAATAATCATCATCATCGTCATCGTTATCATTAACAAAATAGTAATAGTGATAATAATATTAATGATGATGATGATGATGATAATGATAATGATAATAATAATAATTATGATGACGATGACGATGACGATGACGATGACGATAACGATGACGATAACGATAACGATAACGATAACGATAACGATGACGATGACGATGATTATTATCATTATCATTGTTATTGTAATTGTCATAGTCATCGTCATTACTATTATTACTATTATTACTTTGGTAATGATAATGATGATGATTATTATCATTATCATTATTAATGTCATTGTCATCGTCATCATCATTATTATTATTATCATTATCATCATCATCATCATCATTAACAAAATAATAATAGTATTGATAATATTCATGACGACGACGACGACGACGACGACGACGACGACGACGACGACGACGACGACGACGACGACGACGACGATTTGTATTTCTATCATAATTCAAGAATTTGAGATTGTTATAGACATTCCCTTTGTAACGGTAACAAAACATCCCCAATTATTGTCAAATTACTAAATTTATTTATCCGAGAGTCGTAGGATGTGGTACCACAGACCCGCGACTCAGCGGTATCACGTCGTACGACTCTTGAAAAGAGAATTTATAGCCCAGACACGAACCGCAATTTACCCACAATTACAGTTTTCCTTCCTACATCACCAATAAGTAACGCAAAAGCTTACGATTCTCCCAAATGAAAGTCAACATCGTAAACAACATGTGTATTGTCGATTTTTCCCATAAATCGACAAAACATTTCAAAAATGAAATACATTTATAGCCAAGCGTGGAGCGACGCCATGATGCCAGGAACAATGCAGATGACGATTCAACATGGCGTCGCGCCACGCTTAGAGATAAAAGAAATTAATTTTGGAAATTTTTTATCGTTTTATGAAAAAAATCGACAATACACATGTTGTTTACTCTGTTGATTTTCATTTCCGAGCAGCGCAAGCTTCTGCGTTACTTATTGGTGACGTAGGAAGGAAGACTGTAATTGCGGGTAAATTGTGGTTCGTGTCTGGGCTAAAATCTCTTTCCAAGAGTCGTACGACGTGATACCGCCGAGTCGCCAGTCTGTGGTATCCCATCGTACGACTCTCGGAGAAATAAATGAAATTATTTCATAGAAATTGCCGATGCAGTCTTGCACATTGACAATGCGTAACTGAGAAATGCATTCTCATGACAAAATGCAGAAAAAAATTTTGTAGGTAATTTGTTTAAATAAAAGTTGTTTAAACAATCCTAATTTAAACAAAATCCTAATTTTTTAAGTTCTTTTGTTACATAAAATCCATGTCCGGTGTCAACACGGCCAAGAACCCATTTTTTCTCACAATTTGTTCAAAATATAATTGTTTAAACAAATTAAGCCATTTTTTTCTTTTTGTTTTTATCATAATTTATGGATTTGAGACCGCTACATGTTTTCTCATGTGAATTGCGACAAATTTAGGTCAAACTATTTCATTTCACTTTCCAAGAGTCGTACGACGTGATACCACCGAGTCGCGGGTACGTAGTATTACGTCGTACGACTCTCGGAAAAATAAATTAAGTAGTTACACAGTAATTGGGGATGTTTTGTTACCGTTGAAACGGGAATGTCTCTAACAATCTCAAATTCTCGAATTATGATAAACAAACAAAAAGAAAAAAATTGTTTCATTTGTTTAAACAATTATTATTTAAACAAATTAAATAAACAAATTTTTTTCTGCAATTTGTCACGAGAATGCATTTTTCAATCACGTATTATCATTGTGCAAAACTACATCGCCAATTTCTATCAAACAATTTGATTTATTTCTCGAACAATCGTACGACGTGATACCACAGACTCGCTACTCGGTGGTATCAAGTCGTACGACTCTTGGAGAAACAAATAAAATAACTTGAGAGAAGTAGGCAATGCACACTTGCACAATGATAATAGGAGATTGAAATATGCATTTTCGTGACAAAATGCACCAAAAATTTTTTAAATAATTTATTAAACAAAAATTGTTTAAACAAATTAAAAAACTTTTTCCCCGTAAATTCGAGCGTAAACGTTGAATTGAGTCGTGGAGTGTGACTGAGCACGTTCGAAAAATCAAGAGAGACAGTATGGGTGATGCGTGATGGCAAAGCCTCGTACAGGCAGTGCCATCTCGCGTCCGCGCTCGCTCTTATCGCTCGATAAATGCGGTAATTGCGGGCGGGCTCTAACATACCGGCGCTGTCGAAGTTCGCCGGAGACTTTGACATGTCCTTAAGAAGGATGTTAATTAAAGTTGAGAACTTCGAGTTGATGGCGAAGATAGGTGGTGGCCGCAGAGATTTTTTTGAAGGCGTCGGAGTTGTGTTCACTAATTTTTCGGTGTCCCGGTTGGTACCATTCTCTTCCGATAATATGCCGAAGCTGTTGTCCGTTTCAATCTGTGAAGATGTGGATGGTAAAGAAGATTTCCTACTGACTTTTTTGGAGTATATCCACTGATCGTCGTCTGATGCTGAAGTATCTGCAGTCGGTAACTGCGGTGCTGGTGAGTCTTGAGGATTGGTTGAGATATTAGAGATCTTGGTATTGACTTTCGATCTTTTTAAGTTAAGATTCGGTGATACTGTGTAAGCTTATTTCTTTTGTAGGAGGCCCTTTTTACAGGGCTGTTTATAAAGTTTATTCATTTCAAAGGATGATCTTTTAATAATTTTATTTGATTCAGAGTAAGCAGGAGTTGGTGTAGGCGTTTTTCCTGTCTCCAGAGGGTTTTTCCTTTTGGAGCTAGGCAAAGCCATGCTGTTTAGCGCATCTGTAGATGTTTGGGGGTGAATGATGCCCGCTTGAGATATGCGATAAACGCTATATAGAAGCCTTTGTGTAAGACAATTACAGCTGATGGAATTATGCTGCGTGTGGGGTGCCGGGAAGCCGATCAATTAGGCTTTAGAAAGCCTGCTGGAACGGGATATAGGCACACTGAGGTATACTGTGAAATGAACTGGTAATGGCGTAGCGAGAGTAACCGCGCACGTCCGACAATCAAGGCGTCTACGCCGCAACTGTCCGAATGCTTACCGACTGCGCCACCGACGACGTTGAAAAGTAACGTACAAGTTAAGATATAAAGCGTGCCGCATGGTTCTGGCTAATCAAGTTTAGTTAGTTTCGTTAATGTTGATTCGACAAAAATATCATAAATCACTTATTTCATCGTGAAAAGTTTTTAATTGAAGTTTTCATGTAAATATTTCATTTTAAAACGTGAAATTCGACGTAAATATTAGTTTTTATTTTTTTAACTATAGCGCACCAAACCATAAAATCTGAAAAAATTCATGAACAATAGTAATATGAATAGACTTCCGTTTCCGGTTAAGTGATGGAGAGACGTGTGAGTTATGGCAGCATGAAGGAATTAAAGGAAAGGTGGAAAAAAGGAGCGTGGGAAAGTGAGATGTGAGGAAGGAAGAAAAGAAAGGTGGTGGATGTGCTAGAAAATGAAAGGAAAGTGGAATAAAAGGTTTTGACAGACGCAAGGACAGGTGAAAGTGGTTGGAAATGTGAGGTTAGGAGTAGACAGGAGCATCGGAAAACGCGGAGAGATTGGCGACATCTGGAGAGTGAACGAGCAAGTAAAAGGGAGAAAGTGCTGAACGGATAAGGTAGAGACGGTAAAGTAGAAAAGAAGGTGTAGCGGGTAAAAGGATAGACAGTTGAAATGAGCGAGTGGTGAAGAATGGGGAATGGAAAGACGGATGGAAGGTTGAGAGTAGTAGAGAAGCAGAGGGAGGACGTGGGAGAAAGAGAGGAGGAAGAGGATGAGAAGAGTGCCCTAGGAAGCAGCGGAGAAGGTGGGGAAAGGAAGGGAAAGAAGGAAGGATACGAAGAAGGAAGCAAAGTAGAAGCCGGAAGGAGGGAGTTGGAGAGATGGAAGAAGGAAATGAAGGAGTTGGTGAAATTGAGAGAGGAGATGGGAGGAGAACTAAGTAAGGGTGAACGGGAGAAGAAAAGTGTTGTAGGAGGATGGAAGAGGAGGTGGGAGGAAGAAGAGAGGTGTAGGGGGGAAGATGTCAGTAAAGATAGAGAACGTTGGAGAGAGCGGAAAGAGAGGACAGTGGAAGAGAGGGAAAGCGGGAGGAGGAAAAAAGGAGGAGGAGGAAGGGGTTAGAGGTGGAGGAGAGGACACTGGAGAAATGGAAATTCCAAGGAGGTGGAGGAGTAGTGAGAACGCCGGAGGAGAAGGAAAGGGGAGAAAAGTTAATAGAAGTAAGAAGGGGAGAGAAGGAGATGGAAAGGAAGGTGATGGAGGTGATGAAAATGATGGAGTCAAAAGAAGAAGAAATGGAGAGGAAGATACAAAGAATAAGAGAGGAAGGGAGGAGAAGGCTGGAAGAGATTGATTGATTGATTGATTGATGTTTATTAGCTTTCTCAGCTATTTGTTGTACATAATCTTACATCTACATTGTACTCATTTGATTTCACTCGCAACAAATGCTTTCAACATACTCTTGAATTGGACTAATCTTTCACAGCCTTTGACCTCTGTAGGTAATGCATTATACATTTTCACTCCCTCATAAAACATGCTCTTTCGCGTGCTTCTTGTCTTTCTAAACTGTATCGCTATGTTTTCCGCTTGCCGTGTTATCCGACCTGTTCTTAATTGTACAATTTCAAACATACTCGATAGTTCTTTCTGCAGCAGCTTCTTAATGGCCTTAAATATAAATATACCCACGTTATAATACAGTCTCTGTCTTACACTCATAAATTGAACGGCTTGTACCATATCGTCTACCTTTGTATACCTGCTGCATTGCAATATGACTCACACCGCTCTGTTCTGCACTATCTGCAGTTTATTCAACTCTGTCTCACCCATACCTACAAGCAGTGTTACACAATACTCGAAATGGGGTGCTACTATTGCCTTATACAGGGTGTCCGGCATAAGGTGTCGATGCCGAAAGGTGGTGATAGGGGGTGAAAAATGGAGACGAAAAGTCCAATACCATTTTTCAAAATTCGGATTAATTATCGAGTTATTAATTAAAACGTTCGACCAATCAGAACGCCGAAGAGGCGGTACCAAAATTTTAGACCCGGCCTTACTTGCCGGCGTGACGTTAAACAATAATAAGTAGTAGAAATAAAAATAAAAGAAGTAAGACGGTACGTCAAAACATTCTAAATCTGATATCTGTTATTATTTTTATTTCTACCACTAAAAAAGAAATAATACTAAAGAAATAAAATGGCGAAAATCATAAGCTTGAAATTCTTATTTGTATTATTTTTTCTATTCTTACCACTACCACTACCGCTATTAGTATGATTATTTTTAATAATATTATTATTATTATCATTATCACTATCACTATTATCGTCATCGTCATCGTCATCGTCATCGTCATCGTCGTCATTACTATTATTACTTTAGTAATGATAATGGTGATGATTATTATCATTATCATCATTATTAATGTCATTGTCATTGTCACTGTCACTGTCATCGTCATCGCCATCATCATCGTTATTATTATTATTATCATTATCATCATTCCCATCATCATTAATATTATTATTATTACTATTATTATTTTGATAATTCATGGTGATGATGATGATGATTATTATTATTATCACCATCATTATCATTGCCATTGTCATCGTCATCATCATTATTATCATTATCATCATCATCATGAATATTATTAATACTATTATTATTTTGTTAATGATGATGATGATGATAATGATAATAATAATGATGATGATGACGATGACGATGACAATGACATTAATAATGATAATGAAAATGATAATAATCGTCATCATTATCATTACCAAAGTAATAATAGTAATAATAGTAATGACGATGACTATGACAATTACAATAATAATGATAATGATAATGATAATAATCATCATCATCGTCATCGTTATCATTAACAAAATAGTAATAGTGATAATAATATTAATGATGATGATGATGATGATAATGATAATGATAATAATAATAATTATGATGACGATGACGATGACGATGACGATGACGATAACGATGACGATAACGATAACGATAACGATAACGATAACGATGACGATGACGATGATTATTATCATTATCATTGTTATTGTAATTGTCATAGTCATCGTCATTACTATTATTACTATTATTACTTTGGTAATGATAATGATGATGATTATTATCATTATCATTATTAATGTCATTGTCATCGTCATCATCATTATTATTATTATCATTATCATCATCATCATCATCATTAACAAAATAATAATAGTATTGATAATATTCATGACGACGACGACGACGACGACGACGACGACGACGACGACGACGACGACGACGACGACGACGACGACGACGACGACGACGACGACGACGACGACGACGACGACGACGACGACGACGACGACGACGACGACGACGACGACGACGACGACGACGACGACGACGACGACGACGACGACGACGACGACGACGACGACGACGACGACGACGACGACGACGACGACGACGACGACGACGACGACGACGACGACGACGACGACGACGACGACGACGACGACGACGACGACGACGACGACGACGACGACGACGACGACGACGACGACGACGACGACGACGACGACGACGACGACGACGACGACGACGACGACGACGACGACGACGACGACGACGACGACGACGACGACGACGACGACGACGACGACGACGACGACGACGACGACGACGACGACGACGACGACGACGACGACGACGACGACGACGACGACGACGACGACGACGACGACGACGACGACGACGACGACGACGACGACGACGACGACGACGACGACGACGACGACGACGACGACGACGACGACGACGACGACGACGACGACGACGACGACGACGACGACGACGACGACGACGACGACGACGACGACGACGACGACGACGACGACGACGACGACGACGACGACGACGACGACGACGACGACGACGACGACGACGACGACGACGACGACGACGACGACGACGACGACGACGACGACGACGACGACGACGACGACGACGACGACGACGACGACGACGACGACGACGACGACGACGACGACGACGACGACGACGACGACGACGACGACGACGACGACGACGACGACGACGACGACGACGACGACGACGACGACGACGACGACGACGACGACGACGACGACGACGACGACGACGACGACGACGACGACGACGACGACGACGACGACGACGACGACGACGACGACGACGACGACGACGACGACGACGACGACGACGACGACGACGACGACGACGACGACGACGACGACGACGACGACGACGACGACGACGACGACGACGACGACGACGACGACCACCACCACGACCGAGAGTCACGATGCGGAATCAATTGAGGGCGTGTCTAACTGCCCCTTGAAACTCCTGAGCAGCCTATAGCAGGCGCGGATTGTGCGACTGACGGTGCGCCATTTGAATTCCTCCAATGAGACACAAAATGTGCGAGATTCAAATGAGCCAACTCCGTCAGGAAAACCAATCACAGGATAGAATCTGATGGAAAGGGAAAACAGCACTTTCCGCACGCTCTCAAAGGAGTATAAAAGGAGGTAAAATCGATTGGATCCTCAGATTGATTCTGCTATCATAACGATACAGAGTTACATCTCACTAAGAGATTCTTTCGGGGATCTGGGGTAAAAGCCGGCTCCTCCAAGGAACTCTAATATTCCCAAAGTCCTGATAATTTCCTTTCCTGGATCATTATCCTGTACTTGGGAAATCTCAAGTCTTCTGCGAGGCTCCTAGCACTACGCCTAGCCCCTTCTGTTTCTGAGAGGAACCTAGTTCCAATCTTATCCTTAAAAACTAAGGATTCTCAAGTCTTCTGCGAGGCTCCTAGCACTACGCCTAGCCCCTCGTAGAGGATTAAAGGAATCGAAGGCTCCTAGCACTACGCCTAGCCCCTTCGATTCCCAGAGGAACCTAGTTCCTATTCCTAATCCCTAAAATTAGGGATACTGGATTCTTCTGCGAGGTTCCTAGCACTACGCCTAGCCCCTCGTAGAGGATTTAAGAACTCGGAGGCTCCTAGCACTACGCCTAGCCCCTTCGATTTCTAGAGGAACCTGATTTCCTTCTATTATCCCTATCCCTAGGGATCCCAAATCCTCTTACGGGGCTCCCAGCACGGCAAGAGGTAAGGGAAAAATAAATTAAAGAAAACCGGAAGTCATCTTACGGACTTCTTATTAATTTCTATTTTCCAGTTTAAAGGAAGAGAAAATTTTACAGATCACACACACGCACACAACTCTTACTTTAGAATTCAGTCCTTACCGGTAAAGAAGATCGCGCTCTTTATCGATTGAAGATCTTAAGTTATTCGCTCTTTTTCACCCGTCCAGTACACGAACCTTATTCTAAGACTAATTCGCACGCACGACCACCACAAGGGTGGGAGAAATAAATCGTGACGTAACGCGAAACGTCTCAATATATATATATATACAGGGTGTGCGACATTCGATGTCGAAGCCGAAAGGTGGTGGTAGAGGGTGAAAATTGGAGACGAAAAGTCAAATACCATTTTTCGAAATTCGGAATAATTACCGAGTTATTAATTAAAACTTCTGGCCAATCAGAATGCCCCTTTAGATTCTGGTGTACATAACAAAAGTTTCGACTCGAACCTACTTGTCGACGGTAACAAAGCAGTAGTAGTAAGAAAAACAAAAGAAGTAAAATGGTGACACCAACACATTGAAGATCTTGCTTCTGTGTTACCACTATCACACTATTACGATTATGATATGATTCGTCGGAAAAAAAATATGTACAGGGTGTAATAGGGGTAGTAATAACGTAAGAAATTGAAGGACGAAAATCAAACTTTCAAATTCTTAATTATGTTATTAATTCTACTATTTCCACGACTAATACTGCTACCATTATTATCATTATTATTAGTATTATTGTTGTTGTTGTTATTATTAAACCTTTAGTGTCGAGCTCCAAACGCGTGCCTATGCGAGAATAACCGGACGAATTTGACGATTTTACTAAAAATGAAGGGTTTCCAACCCGACTTCACCGATTTCAATAAATTTTGATATACTCGAAAAAAATAAGAGACACATATTGTTTTATGTGCCGGCACCCACTTTAAAGGAGTGAAAGCCACCCCTAAACTTTTATCCGAAAATCATTTTTTTATTTATCCCGGCTTCTAATTAATATTTCTTAATGCAACAAAGTGGAAAATATTTGTCATAATAAATCGAAGATATTAGGTGTGTTTAAGACCCAAAGGGTTGCGACCCTCATTTTGTATTTGAAGAAAACTAGATTTTTTGTTTCTTTTCTTCATAAAAACCAGGGTATGAACTCAAACAAATAAAGAAAAGCATTTCCGTTTACTCTATCGAATATTTCAGTTCCCGTGTTTCAGGATTTTTTAAGCAACCACCCCCAAATACCGTAAACTACCCGTTAAAGTAATACACCGCATGTAAATGATGAGAAAATTCTTTTTGGAGATTTATTACACGTGGAAACAGAATGTAATTGATATAAGAAACAATGATGTTATAAATTTTTTGCAATATAGTAACATAAAAGAGGTGCTAAAAGTCAACCTCAAAAGTGAATTATTCAATATAATTCGATATTTATTAATATTTTTTAATGTAATTTTTTAATGAAACTGATTAAAAATAATAATTCTTTAAAAGAAGATTTATCCCTTTTTTTATAATTAAGTTACAGTATCTTATTTTTCAAAGTGTTAACAATAATGATTATCTTTAAAAAAGTGCTTAAAACATAAAGACTTCTTATACCAACCACATCGTATAATAGCAATATTGTTACATCCTTCTATTTCGCACTGTACATTGCAAGAACCTCCAAAATAAAACTCAACAGGATTTTCAAATTTATCTGGATTTCATTAATGTTACCACTTTTGTACCAGGAATATTTAAACATATTCTTATATCTCGGAGAAGAAAGCTGATTATAAACTAGAGATTGTAATTTTATGATGTTATTTCTTAAATGTAAAGGGTACTCTCCATTAAGATAGGCAAAATTCTTCGGGCCAAAAGAATAAGATCGGCACGGTCGGCCGGTCGGATCGACCCCCACCCCCGCGGAGGTGGCCAAAAAACGATTTTTTCCGGGTTTATTTTTTTTAAACCACCTGATAGATAAAAAATTCAGAAAGAATTCAGAAGTATAGCTAGTAATAAGGGTTTTTAGGGAAATTTTTTCAACCACCCACACCATCACCCGCCTTAAAAAAAATAAATAAAACTAAAAATCGAAAAACAATCCCGAAAGTGCTCAGGCAGCTGAACTTTTACTTAAGGAATATTGTAGTCCGTGATGAATTCTACGCCCCAGTATTTTTTTCCGATTTTTCCGACCGTGTCTTCACCTTCAAAATTCAATTTTTCGCTTTTTTTCGCCACATTTCATGGTTTTTCCGACTTTTATGCAGTCGAGAAAAGTTTTCAAGGTCAAATGCACCCCAGAATTGGGTTCTACCGAAAATTTTACATAAGTATGGACATTAGAACAATCACGATTTGCCCATTTTTCCGCGTTTTTCCAGCTAAGAATTGTTTTTAACCCAAAAATGCCATTTTTCGACATTTTTCAACGATTTTCCGACTGTTACATTAATAGAAAGCACTTTCAAAGTCATTAGACCCCGGAATCGGTTTCTATGGAAAATTTTACATAAATATCAACATTTAACCAATCATGATTCTTAGCATTTTTTCAAGTTTTTCCAGCTCAAAAACCGCTTTTGTCCAAAAAAAAGTCTTATTTCGGCGGTGTTTCAAGATTACCTCGAT
The DNA here is from genome assembly GCA_949825005.1 of Gasteruption jaculator. Classification (NCBI taxonomy): domain Eukaryota; kingdom Metazoa; phylum Arthropoda; class Insecta; order Hymenoptera; family Gasteruptiidae; genus Gasteruption; species Gasteruption jaculator. The sequence continues at coordinate 2,549,331 of OX463772.1, read as the reverse complement.
CTGAAATGCAGTTTTTATTAATGCATTTAATCTTTATGGTTATCTTCGTCGATGACGGCATTACAATTATTTATATCAAACAGTTTTCTTAAAAATTCTGCTGGTCTGAAGAGTTTAGATAAATGTCGGCCGTAGGATAAGTAGCTTGGATTTGACCAATAATTGATGATTGTTGAGAGTTTATTCTTTCAAGCTGTCCTTGTTTGTGATACATGTACAGGAAGGTGATGTCCAATGTAAAAAATGCTTTTCGGCACTCAGGCCACCCGAGTCTGAAAAATTATGAAAACAAGTGTTACGAACCAAAATGGCTCATTATTAAAATACTTCCTTTCGTTATAATTTATCATAAGATCTATCATTAAGATATAAGCAATCTCGAAGCAAGCATGAAACAGTCAAGAACACATCTTTTGCAAACGCAGCACATGTGTCATACACCTCTGTCATTCACCTCCAGCATAGTCAGCTGCTTATCTACAAAGAATATAGGAACACGCATGTACACTCCATGTACATGTGCCCCCCAGAATCAATTATTAACTTTTCGACCCCCACTCAATTTGACTGTATAAATATCAGGCAAATCACTACTTTTCAGAGAGTCTGGTCTCAGGCAAGCTCGGTGTAAGGGGCTCGTCCGCTAACCGTTTGTCTTTGTACGACTATCCTCTGCCGATAGCTTATAGACGTAGCGCACCCATAGGGTAGGCACGCCTGGCACACATAAGAACGTCACGCGTGCTGAGTATTATCTATTGTCAGTCTTCCTGTTGGAACCATACAAGGAAGAACCTATTAGGCCGCTGACCGCTTAGTAAACCCAAGCTCCTGAGGAAGACCTACTCTCTCACCCAAGTTCATTCTTTTCTATTAAATTCCAAAAGTCGATCATAAAGCAAGTAAAAGGGACTTATATTCTTTGTTCACGTAGGAAACAGAATATAAGCCATTAGAGTCAAATCATCGAAATTACGATCTATTTGTATTATTCACAGTTGTAATTTTTCAAGAATAATAAATACTAATAAGATATTTAATCTAAATTAAACCCTTTATTTTCCGAATCATTCTTTCTATGTTCTAATCACTTTCAGCAAGGTGTACTTTAGTACTTTAAGGTGCAAGTATCCCGCCACCCGTATTCCTTAGCCGCTCAAGTAATACGTGCATGGTCAGTCCTACTATACTCGGAGATATCTCATACGGAAGAGTATCGCTTACGCGATATCAGAGTAGAGGTTGTAGAGGTAGAGCATATACGCACCCACTCATATAGAGTCGGTACGTAACACAAGCACAGCTTGAAAGAATAAGCTCACAACAATCATCAACTATTGATCAAATTCAATCCACTTATCCCACGGCAGCTATTTGTCTAAGCTCTTCAGACCAGCAGAATTTTTAACAAAAATGTTTCGCATAAATAATTATAATGCCGTCCTCGACGAAAATAGCGATGGAAATTGAAACTAAAGGTATAATAAAACTATAAATAAAAAAAAATTTACAATAAAAATTGCATTTTAGACCGAGGTAATCTAGAATCACCGCCGAAATAAGACTTTTTTTGGACAAAACGGTTTTTAAGCTGGAAAAACACGGAAAAATGGGCAAATCGCGATTGTTCAGATGTTCATACTTATGTAAAATTTTCGGTAGATTCTGATTCTGGAGTGCATTTGACCTTGAAAATTTTTGCCCGCAGCGTAAAAGTCGGAAAACTCATGAAATATGGCGAAAAATCGATTTTTGGAAGTGAAGCCACACTCGGAAAAATCGGAAGAAAATACTGGGGTGTAGAGTTCATCACGGGCTACAATATTTCGTGAAAAAAAGTTTAGCTGCCTGGACACTTTCGGGGTTGTTTTTCGGGCACTTTCTTTGTTGTGAGTTTTATTTCTTTTATTAGGGCGGGTGATGGTGTGGGTGGTGGACAAAATTTCCCTAAAAACTCTTATTACTAGTTATACTTCTGAATTCTTTCTGAATTTTTTATCCACCAGGTAGTTTAGAAAAAATAAACCCCGAAAAATCGTTTTTTGGCCACCCCCGCGGAGTAGGGGTCGATTCGACCGGCCGACCATGCCGATCCTATTCTTTTGACCGAGAACAAAAAATTTTTTTATCATTTACATGCGGTGTATCACTTTAAGGGGTAGTATACGATATTTGGGGGTGGTTGCTTAAAAAATCCTGAAACACGACAACTGAAATATTCGATAGAGTAAACGGAAATGCTTATTTTTATTTCTTTGAGTTCATATCCTGGTTTTTATGAAGAAAAAAACAAGAAATCTAGTTTTCTTCAAATTTAAAATGAGGGTCGCAACCCTTTGGGTCATAAACTTCGACCTCTTATGACAAATATTTTCCACTTTGTGTCATTAAGAAATATTAATTAGAAGCCGAGATATAATAAAACAATGATTTTCGGATAAAACTTTAGGGGTAGTTTTCACCCCTTTAGAGTGGATGTCGACACATAAAAATAATACGTGTCTCTAATTTTTTCGAGTACTACAACACATTAGAAAATGATTGAAATCGGTAAGGTCGGGCTAGGAACCCTTCCTTGTAAGGTTTGGGGAAAAAAGCTCATTAAAACCAAACTAAGAATGATATTTATAAAATTCAAAATGAAGCGTATTACGGAGAAAAGGGAGAATAATGTAATGCCAATTTTATTTCAATAGTTAACTTTGAGATCAAAATCACGATATATCATCGCGGATGTGATGGTGCCTTATTCTTCGCATTGCGAGAAAGCTTGATCAATAATACTAATAATATTGATAATAATGGTAGCAGTATTGGTGGTGGAAATAGTAGAATTAATAACACAATTAAGAATTTGAAAGTTTGATTTTCTTCATTTAATTTCTTACGTTATTACTACTACTATTACACCCTGTACATATTTTGTTTCCGACGATATCATATCATAATCGTAGTAGTGTGTTAGAGGTAACAACGGAAGCAAGATCTTGAATGTGTTGGTGTCACCGTTTTACTTCTTTTGTTATTATTACTACTACTGCTTTGTTACCGACTACGAGTAGGTTCGAGTCTAAACTTCTGTCATGCACACCAGAATCTAAAGGGGCATTCTGATTGGCCAGAAGTATTACTTAATAACTCGGTAATTATTCCGAATTTCGAAAAATGGTATTTGACTTTTCGTCTCCAATTTTCACCCTCTACCACCACCTTTCGGCTTCGACATCGAATGTCGCACACCCTGTATATTTACATGTTCCTTGAAAGGTAACGTTAGTACACATTAAGATTCAAATGATCTAGGATGATGTAATCTTCTCTGGGACTCAAGTGGTCCTTAAAATGTGCCAAACTATAACAAATAAATTGAGAAACCGGAGGTTCCTATCTGTTTACTCAGAAATAGAAATAGAAATGGAAGTAGAGCTTGGAATAGAACTGGAAATGGAACTGGAAATAGAAATGGAAATAGAAATGGAAATAGAACTGGAAACAAGACTGGAAATAAAACTGGAAATAAAACTGGAAATAAAACTGGAAATAAAACTGGAACTGGAAATAGGATAATAACCGAACGAACTGGTAATTCCTATCCGTTCAGTTAAAAAATAGGAATAGAGATAGAAGAATAGCTAAGCGAACTGGTAGTTCCTATCCGCTCAGTTGAAAACTAGGAATGGAAATGGGATAATAACCGAACGAACTGGTAGTTCCTATCCGTTCAGTTAAGAATAGGAAAAGGAAAATAATAATTGAGCGAACTGGTAGTTCCTATCCGCTCAATTAAAGGGAAGAAAAATAGATGAGCGGACTGGTAGTTCCTATCCGTTCAAGAAATAGAGGTAGGATAGTAACCGAACGGACTGGTAGTTCCTATCCGTTCAGTTAAGAATAGGAAAAGGAAAATAATAACTGAGCGAACTGGTAGTTCCAATCCGCACAATTAAAAAGAAGGAAAATAGATGAGCGGACTGGTAGTTACTATCCGCTCAAGAGATAGAAGGCAAATAGATGAGCGGACCGGTAGTTCCTATCCGCTCAAGAGATAGAAGTAGGATAGTAACCGAACGGACTGGTAGTTCCTATCCGTTCAGTTAAGAATAGGAATAATACTTGAGATAAAATTGAAACAGAGATTGAATATGAATTAGAAATAAAAAAATAGAAATCGACCTAGAAATAGAATTTGGATTTGAAATAGAAATGGGAATAACACTCGACTTAAAAGTGAGGTAGAAATTGAATTAGAAATAGAAAGTAGAAATCGAGCTAGAAACAGAATTCGGATTTGAAATAGAAATCGAAATCGAATTAGAGAAGAAGGAACGAATCAGATTGAAATTGAAATGAAAAGAAAGAAAAAGAATTGTGAAATTAAGGATCACTTATTTTTCGTAGTCCGTAATGCAGAAGTTGTCCCGTGGACACTGGAAGATCTCAGCGGGGTGGATTCGGCGGTGGTTGCTTCCTCTGGATCCGCTGCATAGTGGGGCCATGCGGTTGTAGGAGTAGAAATAATAGATTACACTGTTTGATTTTCAATTATTAAAACACTATATTCCGCAAAATTAAAATATAAAACACCGAGGTCACTTTTACAAATCACCGAATCAACGTATGTTTCTAACACCGAACGAATTGAACGAACGAGTCTGGATCAACTGATCGAGTGATCCTAAGACTCGTGATGGAGTCATCACGAATGATGCCAAGACTCCGCGAGTGATCTTGAGGAGGTCGTAGGACCAACTGTCCTAAGACAGCTCCCAAAACCGACCGTCTTGAGACTTAAAAACTGACTGTTTAAATCATGATTTTCGCTGCTCTCGATATTATTAATAATAATCTTAAGCTACTCCTCTCCACAATCGCACATGATTCTTTATTGGCCAAACTTAATCTAAACGGAGCCCTGGGAAGGCCGGGCAACCGACCCTTGTATCTATGCCTTGCACACGTGCAGGGGGCTCCGCGTGTGTTGACCGGTTACATCCCCCATCCTCGTGGGAACAAAATGGAGCAAAACACAAACCCAACACCAAAACCCAATAAAACAATCTCAGCGGATGAAACCCTGAGCACCACCGCTGTAGGAGAAGGAGGCAACCAACCCTGCGATGTACCTCAGAAAAGAACTGGAAGAAGCCTGAGTGCTGAGGTTACCTCTCAGCTAACTCAGCTCTTACTCGAAAAGGAAGCGGAGACGCGGCGAAGGCTCTCAGGAGCGCAGAAGCGAAAGCTTCGCGTTCAAGAGGCCATTGCCGCTGGTCTTCCGGTTCAGCCCAGAAGAAGGAAGAAACCCCTGGGAAAGGACCAGCAGGGAGGACAAACGACTCCCCTAAACCCTGCGGCTGGACCGTCCGGGCATAAAACCCCGAGCGGCACCAAACGCACTAGAGGGGAAGCATCCGACACCAGCACTCCCTCCTCTTCAAAACAACAAAATAAGAAACCTCGGGTGGTGAGTGGACCAAACGCCCGAACCACCACACAGGGCCAACAGAAGGGTGGGCCTGACCTGAACCAACCCTCTAGACCCACGTTCAGCGAGGTATCATCTGACCTGAGGCTGGCTGTAGTTCCAGCGGCTTACCCCGCGGAAAAACTAACCGGCGAGCAGGCAGTAATGATACAGAACGCTGTCATGGACGAGATGTGCAGGGCCCTGCCGGGGACGTCGAGTGATGCAGAGATTCGTTTCTGCCACTCTTACGAACGAAGGGGGGTCTTATACGTACTATGTGCAAACGAGGAGTCCAAGAACTGGCTCCTCGATGCTCTGACCCGAGTCACGCCTTGGGAGGGGGCGCAACTCCGGGCCGGCAAGGCTCAGGAGATTGTGAAAACCACCAAGGTGATGGTCTGGGTCCCCAGTCCTCTGCATCAGAGAGAGGATGCAGCAATCCTCCTTATGCTCCGGCTGCAAAACCGAGAGCTCAAGACAGAGGACTGGCACGTCATTTCCAGCAGGGCGGAACACACGGGAAAAACCCTCATTATGGAAATCGACGAAGCTTCCCGGAAGGCCCTGGAGAGGACGAGACTCCAATCTGGAGCGGGACTTTTCACCCTGACCTTCCGGTTACTAGGCGCGAGGAACAGGGAGTCCAATGCTGCAGGTGAGACAGCTGAACCTGCAGCACAGTAAGGCTGCCACATCAACCCTCTGCACGGCCTTCGCCGCGGGGGGCATCGACATAGTCCTCATACAGGAACCCTGGCTAGTCCGGGGCAGGATCGCAGGACTCGGACAATCCACAGGTAGGCTTATATATAATACTACCACTGGAAACAGTAGGGCCTGTATTCTTATTAAGCCCGAACTAAACCCACTTGTCATAACCGAGCTTTGCTGCAGGGACCTTGTGGCAGTGAGGATCACCACACGAGCAGACGGAAGAAGGCTAGACCTCGTTCTAGCATCCGTATATCTGCCGTACGACTCTCCTAGCCCTCCACCCTCGGAAGACTTCCAGAGGATTATATCGTACTGCGAGGACAATGGACTCCAGGGAATAATGGGAGCAGACGCGAACTCCCATAATGAGGTGTGGGGCAGCTCAAACACCAACGCCAGAGGTGAGTCACTTCTAAACTTCATTATATCGAATGATTTAGAAATCTTGAACCGCGGGAACGAACCAACCTTCGTCAACCGCGTCCGACAAGAAGTGATTGATATCACCGTCTGCACACGAAAAATTTCGCGGCAGGTTCGCACCTGGCGCGTCTCTGATCAGATAACCTTCTCCGACCATCGATGCATTTGTTTGGAGGTGGACTTCGTCAAACCCTCAACAGTAGCTTTTCGAAACCCCAGGCGCACAAACTGGGAAAAATACGCCAGCTCCTTAGGAAACACTCTGGAAAGAGCGAAACCCCTTGTAGCTAGCGCACACAACCTTGAGCAAGCTGCTCTACAGTTACAGGAGGCCATAATAACCTCCTACGTAGAAAGCTGCCCCCTAGTTCAGAAAACACAGATAGGGAAACTAGTCTGGTGGACAAATGAGCTAGCAGAGCTGAAAAGGACCTCCCGGAAACTCTTCAACAGGGCAAAGAAAACTGGAGAATGGTCGAGATACAGAGAAACCCTCGGCCAGTACAGTAAAACCCTGAGGAGAGAACAGCGGGCATCCTGGAGGAAGTTCTGTTCTGAGGTTGAAAGTACCTCAGAGGGGGCAAGACTCAGTCGTATTCTGGTGAAGGAGCGCGTACCATCTATGGGAACGATTAAAACAGCGACTGGTAGCTTCACTACATCTGGAGCTGAAACTCTAGATGTCTTGCTCCAGACGCATTTCCCACGCTCTAACACCAGCTTAAATTTAACCACTCCCACACCCAGATGTCATGGGATACCAAGAACCAAGAAGGCGGACTGGGACGTGGCCCGAGCTATCTTTCACCCCAACGCAATCCGATGGGCCATTGACTCCTTTGGAGCTTTCAAATCTCCAGGCCCAGACGGAATTTTCCCAGCATTACTGCAGCAGGGAAAGGAGCTTCTAACTCCTATACTCTGCGGACTGTATAGGTTGAGTATGGCAACGGGAGAGGTGCCGCAGGTCTGGAAGCAGGTAAGGGTAGTCTTCATTCCCAAACCAGCTAAACCTAGCTACACAGAAGCCAAATCCTTCAGGCCAATAAGTCTCTCATCTTTCATCCTGAAGACGATGGAGAAAATTGTGGATCGACACATCAGGAACACGGCACTCATACAGAAACCGTTACACCCTCATCAGCATGCCTACCAACAAGGCAAGTCATGCGAAACAGCGGCCCACCAGCTGGTACGTAGGATCGAGGAAACCCTTGATAAAAAAAGAGGTGATGCTGGGAGCATTCCTGGACATCGAGGGCGCCTTTGACAACACCGCTTTTGAATCCATGGTTGCTGCTGCTCACCGACATGGGGTTGAAAACACCACATGTCGATGGATAAGCAACATGCTTCTAGGACGTGAAGCAAGAGCAACCATGTTCGGGATCACCAGGAGTATCCTTGTAACAAAGGGTACACCGCAGGGAGGGGTTCTATCTCCACTCCTGTGGAACCTAGTTGTCAACGATCTCCTGGAAAACCTTAATTCACAGGGTTATTTTGCCCAAGGTTATGCGGATGACATAGTCCTGCTAATACGTGGCAAATTTACCCAAACTATCTCCGAACTTATGCAGAGGGCGATTTGCATGGTAGAAACCTGGTGTGGAAAGCAGGGGCTTACCATTAACCCCTCAAAAACCACTGTGGTTCCCTTTACCAGGAGAAGGGTATTAGGGGGCCTGGAGCCCCCCATACTCTTCAACACTCCGCTGCAATTCGCAGGCGAGGTCAAATATCTAGGCTTTACCCTAGATTCGAAACTCACCTGGAATGCTCACCTGCAGAAGGCTATTACGAAGGGTAAAATGTCTCTCATGGCATGCAGAAGCACCTTTGGTAAGACCTGGGGACTTCAACCACGCATGATGCACTGGTTGTACAATACCGTAGTCAAACCAATGATTACTTACTGCGCTCTTGTCTGGTGGCCGAAAACCAACCAACAGCTCGCAATCACAGTCCTAAGCAGTCTGCAACGACTGGCGTGTCTCTGCATAACGGGAGCCATGAAAAGCACACCCACGGCAGCCATGGAGGTGCTCCTAAGAATGCCACCCCTTGACATTGTGATCAAGGGAGAGGCCAGAATGAGCGCCTTCAGACTACAATGTGGAAACAACTGGACGGTGGGGAAAGGACATTCCAGCATCTCCAATGTAGTTGCGGATCCCGATGGCATCATGTCAATGGGCTCGGATTACATGACACCAAAACACACCTTCACAAACTCTCTACAGGCTAAATTAACCTGGGAAGAAGGTGACGACAACAATCCATGTCACCCTGGATGCCTAAAGTGGTTCACAGATGGCTCCAAGAAAGGCCAGGGAGTCGGTGCCGGGATCCATGGCATAAGCCCCCGCTGTGACATGTATTATTCCCTAGGAACCCTTCTCTCAGTCTTCCAGGCCGAAATCTTCGCCATCAACATCTGTGCCGAAGAAAACCTGAGAAGAGGGTACAAAGGGAAGCACATACAAATCCTATCCGATAGTCAGGCTGCCCTGAAGGCCCTCACATCGTATAAAATGACCTCGAAGCTAGTATGGGAATGCTCTCAAAACCTGCATACCCTGGCAAAACACAACAAGCTTATGCTAAAGTGGGTGCCAGGGCATAGTGGAATTGAAGGCAACGAAAAGGCGGACCAACTAGCTAAGATGGGATCAAGTACTTCCTTTACGGGCCCTGAGCCTGTATGTGGTATCAGCAAATCAGCTGCACGTTTAGTGGTGAGACGTTGGATCCAGAAGGAACACACGTCGCGATGGAACCTAACACCTGGGCTCAGACACAGCAAATTAATGCTAGGCTCTATAACCCATGCGGACAGTAGAGAGTTTTTGGACCTAAACAGGACCAACATAAGGCTGGCTACAGGGCTGATGACAGGACACTGCCCCTCACGAGCGCACCTGCATACCATGGGGCTATATGTTAACCCCCCGATATGTCGGTTCTGTGGAGGGGAGGAAGAAACAGCAACCCACATAGTCCTGGAATGCGAAGCCTTAGCACGACACAGAATACGCCACCTCGGGCTTGTCACCCCTGGGGAAGGTCTGATCTGTGATCACCCTATTCGCAGCATTCTTTCCTTCGGCAAGAATCTCAAACTGGGATAGGAACAAATTGACCGAGAGCATACAAGAGACCTTACAGGTCTACGTGTGTGGGACTCCAGGAGATACCGCCTCTCGTAATCAATTAATTATAAAAAAAAAAAAAAAAAAAAAACTTAATCTTTTAGTTTTTCCATTGGATCCAGATTATGGGGTAGGGATTTTGCTTCTAACGGTGGAAGAATTCTTTGGAATTCCCTTTGGTGGGGATTTTTATAAACAGTACTGATAACTGTGGAATTTGCCAAGTGCCAACTCGAGTTTATGAGTTTAGGAAGTTTATGAGATTAAGAAGTTTCGGGTTTCTCTAGTGAGATTGTCTTGAGAAATTTTGCATGCGCTGGTCACTTGGAATTTGCTTATGCAAAAGGAATAAAAAAATTCATTGTTCGTCTTCTTGGGTTGCCTTTGTTATGGCTTCTCGAAAGATTTCTGCAGAAGTCATCGATATCTTTACTATGGATTACATTCGTCTTATCATTTTCAAATGAACCTTCATGCGAGATCTTTTCGAGAATTGCGTATACGTAACAATATTATCAACAGTACAGGTACGAATGAATACAAATTTTTTCAAGGACTTCCTAAGATTACGCAATATCGCTCGAACCCCCTTAAGCAGGAGCAAGTCCTCACTTACGATCCTGTGTCGGTTAATCGAGGAACGATTTTGCGGAATTTATTTTTTCGAAAGATCATTTTTTTGCGATCCTTTTTTTGCTACTCTTGCGTTGGTGAGTGGAGGCTTTCCTCCCTTTAGTGGTGATTTTGTATATTTTTTTTGTTGAGTTGCGAGTGAGAGAGAGTGTGTTTTTTTTTGTGGAGTTCATTTTATTCATTAAAGACAGTTTCTTTTTTATTGTGATCTCTTTTTCTTTCTCTTTCGCGCCCGATCTTTTTTTATTGTGTTGTGTTGTCTTTTTTTTGTGTTGCGAATTTCAGGGAAAAGTTGGACGAACGCGCCCCTCTACTGTGAGCTAGGGCTTGGTGTAAGTTTCCTTTTCTTTTCTTTTTGAGTTGAGTCGTTTTGTCGGTTTTGAGGAAAACCGACTGGCGCCCAAATTAGAGCTGTATTTTTTTTATTCATATTCTTTTGAGCCCAAAATACGAGTTTTTCAACGATATTTCCATCGTTGAAAAATTCTATAGAGACCGTTTCTTACTGCGGGAAGCGCGTTTCAATACATACATACATACATAGTAATATTAACGAATATACATATATCTTATAGAAGGCTACACGGGATAGGATAGGTGACGAATAAAAATGTTAGTTCCGAGGATGGCGTTGCGATGCAAGTTGGGCAAGTGAACAACAGGGACGTCAGAAAACAGACGCGGTATCCGATTCTCCTCGAGTCGTAGTTTCCTCCCCGCCATATATTTACCAGCCCTCTTCACCGTTCCCCGCGGCGGTCCAGAAGCCCGACCCCCGCCTGCTCTCTCCGGGTGCGCCCACGTCGCGCAGCCAATGGCGACTAGCCAGCCTATATAACTATACAGTCATAGAAGAGCACACGTGGTACGGCCAGTTATGCAAAAAGAAATGTATTTGAGCTGTCGACATTTATTGAACGACAATAACATTATTATATGTATTAAAAGTGATTAAAAAAAGTAAACTTAAGCTCAATTAACACAAATCTCACTAATCCATAGCTCATAAACTGAAGCTCAGGCGTAGGCTGATGACCAAATGTAACTTCTTGATCACAAGTACCAGAGTCGACTGTAGCGCAGTCGGTAGCGCTTTTGCCTGCGACGCGGAAGATCATGGTTCGATATTCGTGTTGGTTTTTTTTTCTTTGATTTTAACTGAAAATCAAGAAGATGATAAGTTTTAGTCAAAATTCATTTTTTTGTACTTCTTATAAGAATTTAAAATTAATTCTTATAAATTAATGATATAATAATTAGTCTACTGCAACCATAATTTATTAACAAAATAAATATTTTTTTTTTCACGCCTCCACGTATTGTTCAATACACTTACATAAATTATTCATTAAAACATTTAAATTATTCATGTATTGAAAAGTAAAAATTGTTAATCTGCAGCACATCAATGCAATATGCATGCTATCCATTTTTATTTGTTAATTCACTATAACGCTACAAGTACCACTATCATTCATCATCGAGAACAAAAAAAAACGAGCAGTTGAACCGATAAAAAAAAATAAATAGAGAAATTTTGTATGATATGCACGTATATAATCATGCACGTATATCATACATGTGATCTTACAATCTCTTCATCTTTTGAAACCTTTGTCGAGAAAATTATCGTAGTATCAAAGGAAATGTGCACATGTATGTGTGTCAATACTTATACTTATAAGCAAGCTTTGTTTTATGAAAATACCATCGTCCACGTTTGAACATACATAAACTTAAGCTCAATTAACACAAATCTCACTAATCCATAGCTCATAAAGTGAAACCCAGGCGCAAATTGATGATCAAATGTAACTTCTTCACCATATATATCAGAGTGGACTGGTTCGCGGTTCGATACCTCAATTTGGTCTTTTTTTTTCATTATCCCAGATTTTTTTTCCACGAAGACTTATTAATTAGCTTGAATTTAAAATGTTTCATGTAATTGTGATGACTCGTGTCATAGAAAAAAAATGAGTAAAAGTATAACAAAAAAGTAAACTGTAATAAAAAAATTAAGAAATAAATAAGAAGGCAAGTATTTAAACAACCCAGTAATCCAGCTCGTTACCTGTTTAACACTGTAAAAAATTAATTAATAATAAAACAAGCCTCCCAACAACCGCATAGCCCTGCTCGTTTGCTATTTATCATTTAAATTGATCAATAATTAACAACACAGGTATTTTAACAACCGCGTAACACTGTTTGCTTGCTATTTAACTATAATAGTAGTTTTCGATACAAGTGCTGTAACGTGGAAATTACCACGTTACAAGCTCTCTGCCCAACATGGACAGAGAGCACTCACGCATACACACAGACCACATATAGACCACACCACACTGAGCCACACACACACTACTCACGCACACCGAGAGGCGCATGAGAAGTAGGCCGAAGGAAGGGACCGCGAAGAAATCGCGAGGACCTCACTTCTTCCCTAACTAGAGACGTGTCGACTCTAAGACTATCGCCGATTACGAAGGCGTGAAGTAGTGGTGAGGTGTATGGCAAAGTTATGGACCGGAACATACAGTGAAAAGGATTAAAAATACAAGAAAGCTGAAGAACTAAGGATAAGGACAGGAGGGAAGGACGAAGGACGAGGAAAGAGAGATCCACAAAGGACGGGAAAGGAAGAGGAGGACGAGAGATAAGGACGAGGACCGAGAACCCTAAGAAGACGCGAGGACATCGCGGAGGGAAGAAGACGGACGGACTGGACACATACATACACTCACACACACACAAACACATTTTCATCCCCATCCAATAGTTAATAAACGTATAGTCTTCAGTAAAAGTACTGTAAAGGCTTCATTTTCCCTCCTTTTTTCTCCCAGCAACGAACCACGCGCGGACTTTGGCCCCCTCATTAAACGGTTTCCAAAGGAGCCGTCGCAGTGCGTAAAGCTGGTCTGTCACGCATGGAGGGGGGAGTTGGCGCCCGAGCGTAGCGAGGGCGCCAATTCCTCCATGCGTGTAAGACCAGCTTTACTTACTTGTATCGAAGTTTATTTTTTACAACTGAGTGTGTAAACGAAACTATCTAGCGCAAGCAAAGACAACGAAGATTCTCGACGAGTGTGAAGTTTGTTGCACTCGCCTTCGGCTCGTGCAACAATCACACGAGTCGAGAATCTCATCCGGCTATGGTAGGGATGATGCGCAGTACCCAGTTCATGCAATGACTCGTTAACTTTGCGCACCAGTGCGTAAAGTAACTACTTTACGCACTGGTGGCTTACTTTATGCACTGGTGCCAAAAAGAGGTACTTTACACACGCAAAACTGGCATCTAAAGTCGAGTTTTACGCACTTAGTTGTAAAAAATAAATTAATTATTGATAAAGCAAGCCTCCCAAGAACCGCATAGCCTTGCTCGCTTGTTATTTCACTTCCAAATTTAACAAATAAATAACAACGTTAGCCTTTAACTTTATAATTACTAAATAAACAATAGCGCAAGCATTTTAAGAACCGCAGAGCCGTGCTTGATTGATAATTAACAATAATTTGATAATTTGATAACAAGGCTAGTAATTTTTGTACTCTTCTAACAATTTTTTATACCCGCCTTAAAATTATGCCACTTTTCACTAATAAGTAGTGTTGACCCATGTGTAAAATATTCACCTTTCAGGTATAACAGATTTCCACACCACCCAAGAGGTACTGTTATGGCGCGTTGAGGTTTTTTTAAAATTTATTTATTAGAAACAATGAATTGTGTACAATTGAAGTACATTAAACAGTGAAAAAAAGATGTTGTAATATAATATAAGTATTAAAATCAAGAAAGAGAAAATGTAAGTTAAAGTTGAAGAAAATGTTGTACATGCCAAAGATAATAAATTATGAAATAATTATTTAATTACAAATTATAATTATATGAAAAAATGACGGATCATGCAAAATTCATGAGAATTATGATAGAAGTGAATAATTCAATGGCTCTAAAATTGTACAAACCTAATTTATTATCCCAAAACCATTTTCTATTTTCCAATGTTCATTGCTTACATAATTATTCGCAAAACTTGTGGAACCTCTCGCCGAAGTCCTGAGTCACATTTTTTTAAAAATTGTCTGAAGCGCAAAACGTTTCTTAGCAAAAGATTATTATGTACAAATTAATACATGAGTTCCGAGAATTAACCCATTAACGCTCAAATTGTCTGAATATTTACTAAGTTTTCGACGAGATTATTTCATGTTATCGGTCTGAACAAAATTTTCAATAACTATATTTCGACGTACAATTTCATGCTCTTTTAGAATCTGTTGTCAAAATTACGATTAAACCTTCATATGAAAATGGCCGATTTAACCTATTAACGCCCACAGGACAGAATTTCGACATTAAAGTTTAAGTTAATGCCATTAAATGAATTTGAGAAAAAAATTTTCCAAACTACCTTTTCCTATGTTTCTGCTGATGCTCTTTCAAATAGTTATGGTTAAAAAATTCGAAAAAAATATTTAGCCATGGAAAAATGGATAATAATGCAAAAAAACGTGATTTTTCGTGAAAGAGCACCCTGAAAAACATAGGAAAAGGTAGTTTGTAATTCGTTTTTCTCAAATTCATTAAACGACATTAACTCAAACTTTAATGTCGAAATTCTGTCCTGTGAGCGTTAATGGGTTAAGCATGAAAAACGTAAAATATTTTTTTCGAAAATTTTCACGTTTTTCATGGTTAAATCGACCATATTTTTTTTCCTTGGCGTTTAATCTTCATTTTTATAACAGATTCTGAAAGAACGTGAAATTTTACGTCGGAATATAGTAATAGCAAATGTTTTTCAGGCCGATAATTTACAAAATAATTGCGTCGAAAATTTAGTTCATATTCAGAAAGTTTGGGCGTTAATGGGTTAAAAGTGATTCAAGACTTTAGCCATACCAAAAACCAAAAGAAAAAATATTTTAAATGCAATCAATTCATGCAATTACAAACGTTTTCGAATAAGTTATATAACAACGTTGAATACAACCTTTAGTTCAAAGCATAAGTGTTCATCTCAAATAAGAAATTATAAAGAAATTAAAACATATAACATTTTTTTTATGCAAATGTGATTAGTAACGTTAAAAATGTAAATAATAATAAATATATAATAATAAAGTTACTATGAAAAATTTATATACACTTGCATAACATCAAAATAAAACTGTAATGTTAACGCTCCACGTTTTATTCATGTTGTTACGTCCTAAGACCACAGAAGGCGCTTTCGTTTTAGGGAAGAATGAACGGTAGCTTGAATCTTCCCAGGGAAGAAAGCTGCATCGAGACATCGGAGGCTTTTATAATAATTTTAACGCACGAACACAAAATTAAGAAAGATATAAGTTTATAGTTTATTAAAACAGAAACATACAAAAATTATCGGAACGGATCCCTAATCTTTAGTCCCCCTTTCGTGGGGTTATATTTTAAAAAATGTGAATTTGAAATAAAAACAGGTTCGCTTGTATCTCCAAAAATTTCTAGATATTTATAAAGTTCCCGCCTGGGATCTCCCTTTGGGATCTGGCCACGGACTTAAAGGACGGTGCACCTTGCTGCGGGGTTGAAGCCACAGACGGAAGGGGAATACAGCCGTCGGCCATCTTACTACGGTAAACAGGTAGCGGCATCTGTAGTAAACTTTGGACAATAGTCTTTGAAAAAAATTGAAGAAATTTCGGTTACAGAGACACATATTTCGAAAAATGCCCATTTCGTATTGAAGGAGTTGCGGAACTATAATCATATTTTAATAGGAAATGCATATTCATATTGCTATTGTTAATGAATTTTTTCAGATTTTTTGGTTTGGTGCGCCATAGCTAAAAAGAATAAAAACCAATATTGACGTCGAATTACACGTATTAAAATTAAATATTTACATGAAAAGTTTAATTTAAAAACTTTTCTCCGTGAAATAAGTGATTTATACTATTTTCGACTTATCAACATTTAATGAAATTGCATAGGAATCTGAAAAAATTCATGAACAATAGTAATATGAATATGCATTTCCTATTAAAATATGGTTATAGTTTCACGACTCCTTCAATACGATATGAGCATTTTTCGAATTTTTTTTAAGTTTTTTATTTTTTACGACTTAAATTTTGGGTTAAAATTCTGTAATATGTGTCTCTGTAACCAAAATGACTCTGATTTTTTCCAGAATTTTTCTCACGAGCGCATGGGCTAAATTGTGCAAAAACAAGAATTTCGAATTTTGGCCATTACTGACCCCCAGGTTGAGACACAGAGCTGAAATTTGGCACAAATTAATCTTTTTCGGAAACCTATCGAATGACCTTGTACATACAATTTGGTTTAATGGCACTTTTGACCGCCTTATTCGGCTATACCCGTTAAAATATTTAAAGAAGAGAGTCCATAAGGCGGCTTTTTGAACTCAAGGGAACACAAAATCGCGACATCTTCATTTTTCTACATATGATCTGCTTCGATGTCTTCTACAACATATATAAAAAAGAAAGTTGTGTGTAATTGCGCTCGTATTAAAAAATGAAGTTGAATATGCAAAAAAAGTTTTTTTTTACAAAATAATAGAATGACTCAGGTTTGATCTCATTAAAAATGAAAAGACATTGCTTTAACTTCAAAGTACAAAACACTTAAATTATTAAATAGATTATTATTAGATAAATCCAACATTTCCTAATTTACAACCATTTTTAGGATCAAAATCTCGCCTTATAGACCACCGCGTTTTCAATAGATGGCACCAGGGATTTACCGTAGTAAGATGGCCGATGATATGATTTCCCCCGCCCTTTTCGGCTTCACACCCCTCTCCCAGAAACTTAGCTCATGCACCGTCCTTTAAGTCCGTGGATCTGGCTGGCTTTCGGTCTATCGATATAATCAATGGACCGAAACCTTCGGGGGGGTTTTCCAGGGGGTTCGCAACGTTAATTGAATCACCCTTATGCTCCGAATAACCGGCCCAACGGAATCTCGCGATTGTTGTTGCGGTTGCGATTGTGGCTGTTGTTGTTGTTGTTATTGGTGCCAGAACTGTTCCTCAATTTGGTCCTCGACCGTATGGTTTGGGTCCAAATAGACGGGGACGTATAGGGCCTTATTTAATTTCTTAATGGCAAGTCTCTTGCCTCCGCGGGTGGTTTTACGGGGCCATTTATTTTTTCCCACTAAAAATTTATAAATGATTTATTAAAAAGAAATTATTGAATAATCTTCGAAAATTTAGGAGGAGAATTTCTCCGCAGAGATGCGCATAAAGCGCTAACAATCTGTGAGAGGGGAGCAAGGGAAATCTTTAATACGGAGATGCACATGAAGTGCTAGCAATCCGTATAAAAGTTAATAGGATTTCTCTACCAAGATGCATCAGAGATGCTAACTATTGGTAGAGGAGGAAAGGACCCCTTTTTCCAGTGATGCACATGAAGCGCTAGCAACTGGGTAAAGGGTAGAAGTAATCCAGTGATGCACATGAAGCGCTAGCAACTGGGTGGAGGTTAGGATGAAAGAAAAACCAAGGGCTTACTTACTTTTTCTTGGTTTATTAAAGGTTTATTAAAGGGAGTTTCCTCTAGACTTCCAAATGCTATGAATGCCTGAAGGAGAGTAAGCAAAAATACAGAATTTTTAGGTCCTTACTATATATACTAAAACTTAGTTTACAAAATTACTCCCTACTCCTATATTTTCTTCAAAATTCTTAAAGGTAGTTTACCTAAGATATGTCCTTACATATTATGTAGTAATTCTTACATCTAGCCGCATTTGTCATCCTTGTCCAAAACATATGTTCTTATGATACTTAAATGTAAATCCTGACATAAAAATTATCTACCCTTCGCCGATTTTCGAGAAAATTCTGTTTGTTTGAACAGTATATTAGAGGGTACAATAGCCCGCACGAAAGTTGTCCCTCCTCCAGCGCCGCGAAGCGGAGCATCGCGAACTAGACGCGCTCGGCGAAAATAAGCAGGCGAATTACTTGGTCGAATGCTAGGTTCATGGTCGACGATACGAAAATTTCAAGCACAGGTCCGGCGCATGTGTTTTTATCGGGTGGGTCGGAACCCGATTTCACCAGAGTTTCCAACCCGACCTCACCGATTTCAATAATTTTTTGATATGATGTAATACTCGAACAAATAAGGGAGACGTATGTTTTTTTATGTGCTGACATTCACTTTAAAGGGGTGAAAACCACCCCCTCCCCCCAAAGTTTTATCCGAAAATCGTTTTTTTTATCATATCTCGGCTTCTAATAAATATTTTTCAATAAAACAAAGTGGAAAATATTTATCATAAGAAGTCGAAGATATTAGGTTTGTTTATGACCCAAGGGATTGCAACCCTTTATTTTATATTTAAAGAAAACTCGATTTTTTATACTTTTTTTCTTCATATAAACCAGAGTATGAACTGAACAAAAATAAAGAAAAGCATTTCCGTTTACTCTATCGAATATTTCAGTTGTCGCGGTTCAGGACTTCTTACGCAACCGCCCCCGAATACCGTAAACTACCCCTTAAAGTAATATACAGCGCATATAAATGACGATAACAAATTTTTTCTCTAAAACTACTTATATTTAGTAAGTTAGTAAAATATAATATTCTTTTAATATTATATCAGAGTTACTTTTTATAACTATTACTATAGCTGCTCATTATTATCATTATTATTATTATTACTATGACTTTTTAACGACATAACTATAAATATTTAAATTTTATTTTAAATATTAAAATTCACAAAATAATAATAATAATGATAATAATGAGCAGTTATAACAACTACAATATATTATAATTTCTTAAAAATTTATGAACTTTTTTCAATTCATTAATTCATTATTTAGTTTGTTAACTATTGCAATCTCAACAAAGTCGTTGATTGATAAATTCTGAAGTCATCAAATTCTAAAAAATTTATAACATTTGTACAAATCAACCAAGATACCGATTTGTAATTTTTTTAGAAACTCGAGAAATTTCTTCCAAGAGTATAGCCGAATAAGCATGATAAACGTGCCCCTAAACCAAATTGAACTTATGTTACGTCATTCGAAAGAGCTTTCTAAGAAATCCATTTCCACGAAGTTTTAACCACCTACCCTTTTTACTAGGGTAGTTATTAAGCGAAACACGATTTACAGTTTAAACTTAATTTCTTTTTTTCTATTCCAGCAAAAATTATGAAAAAAATCTCCAATACTGTAATTAGTATGTTATATATAATGAAATTTTTTCAGAATATTTGCTGAAAAATTTATTTTTAAAGAATTACAAAAGTTTTAATATTCAGTGTTTTAATTAAAATTATCGAGTGACAAACTTGATATTTTTACGGTAGAAGCTTTTTTTAATGTCTACTAATTCCTAATTTTTCCAGATTTTTGGAAGTGGTGCAACAAATTAAAAAAATTAAAAATTACTTTTTTTCTCATTTCACCGTGTTTGTCAACTATTAGTCAAGGTTGTTAATCTTGGCAATTCTCTTTGATATAAGTGAAAAACTAATTAGTAATGATGGACGGAACTATTTACTGCACAACAATATCTTAAAATGTAAAAACAAGATAAATCCGTTCAAAGTAACGTATATTTCTGGTATTATGATTATACTGTAAGAAATATACATATTTTAAACTATTACGAATAGTTTTTTTATTTTTTAAATGCCATGTGTTTGATAAAATGAACATTTCAATTCTACCAACTGTTATAAATACTTTTTTATATTTAAATTATTGGGTTGACAACCAAGTAATTGCGGATTTTGTCATTTATTTGCTTTGAAAAATCCGCAACTACTTAGTTGCCAACCCAATATATGTGTTAGATCAAATAAGTAATTCAAACCCACCAACTATTATGAGCAGTTTTTTATTTTACAAATGTGCGTCATAGTCGACTCCAGTTCGATATTTCTTAGTGAAAAAATTTGTACACACTAGTCAAATATATATCAAAATATTTTTAAAAGTTCGATAGATTTAATCAATTTTTCCATCTTAAAATAATTTTCAAAAAAACGTTTTTTTAGGCCTCCTAATTCAGTATACCCTCTTAAAAATCAAAAAACTGCTCGTAATAGTTGGTAAAATTGAAATACTTATTTAAGTAATATAAAATATGTATATTTCTTGCAGTATAATCATAATACCAGAAATATACGTTACTTTGAAGGGATTCATCTTGTTTTTACATTTGAAGATATTGTTGTGCAGTAAATAGTTCGATCCATCATTACTAATTAGTTTCTCACTTATATCAAAAAGAATTGCCAAGATTAACAACGTTGACTAATAGCTACTTCTATACACAGTAAAATAAGAAAAAAGTAATTATTAATTTTTTTCATTTTGTTGCACCATTCCCAAAAATCTTGAAAAATTATTATATATTAATTTCAATTAACCCCTTGCACTACGCTGAAATTCGCAAGAAGCCTTGCCTAACTGTGCACTCGAATGGTCGCGAAAAGAGGCGAAGTGGCGGAGCCCGAGTGTTGGAACTTGTGAAATTCAAATGAATTTGAATAAAAACTTTTAAAAAGTATTTTAATTACATATGATTGCAATAAATTTAAAAAATACCACGTTTTATTTAAAAAATCACGAGTACGGCTCGTGATATTCATGTTTGGCCCGAAATGTCGATTACGAGTCAGACTCGTGATATTCATGTTTGGCATGAAACTAGACAACGAGTCTGACTCGTGATATTCAAGTTTGGCCTAAAATTTTAATCACCAGTCAGACTCGTGAAAATAGTGCAAGGGGTTAAAAAAATTAAATATTAAAACTTTTGTAATTTTTAAAAAATAAATTTTTCAGCTAAAAATTCTGAAAAAATTTCATGATATATAACATACTAATTACAGTATTGCAGATTTTTTTCATAATGTTTGCTGGAATAGAAAAAAAGAAATTAAGTTTAAACTGTAAATCATGTTTCGCTTAATAACTACCCTAGTAATAGGGGTAGGTGGTTAAAACTTCGTGGAAATGGATTTCCAAGAAAGCTCTTTCGATTGACGTAACATAAGTTCAATTTGGTTAAGGGGCACGTTTATCATGCTTATTCGGCTATACCCTTTGAAGGAATTTCTCGAATTTCTAAAAAAAATTACAAATCGGTATCTTGGTTGATCTGTAAAAATGTCATAAATTTTTTAGAATTTGATGACTTCAAAATTTATCAATCAACAACTTTGTTGAGATTGCAATAGTTAACAAACTAAATAATGAATTAATGAATTGAAAAAAGTTCATAAATTTTTAAGAAATTATAATATATTGTAGTTGTTATAACTGCTCATTATTATTGTTGATATTTGTGCCTCAGCAACAGGATCGCAGGGATTATAATAACTTGTTGGAAACTCTGAAGAGATAACGCAGTTTATTTTACAAGAGAAAAAAACATGTGAAGAGCATAGAGTTAGTTAAACGTGTGTACATAAGAAAGTAGATGCACGGCTACGTTCGAAAAGGAGGAGAAAGGGCAACCGTAGTAGGCGCGCTCTAGCGGCATGCCACCCAACTACAGTTTAGAGCCTACATTTTCAATACTCCCACTTTGGGTTGCCATGCCAGCTACATCTTTTTCGGGGACTACATTAATTTTCTTTCGTAAATGCTCGAATGCTGGTTTCCCAAGAGGTTTCGTAAAAATGTCGGCTTGTTGTTCGCTTGAAGCAACATATTCCAATTCGAAAACTTTTTCTTCATAAAGCTCTCTGATAAAATGATATTGCACGTCGATGTGCTTAGAGCGTCTATGGAATTGTGGATTTTTGATGAGTTTTATTGCGCTCTGATTATCTATGTGTAAAGTAGGAACTTTCATTACGCGTTTTACTAGATCTCCCATCAGTCTTTTTATCCATACCAGTTCTTTTGCGGCTTGACATGCTGCTACAAATTCGGACTCCGTGGTAGACAGAGAAACTGACCTCTGTTTTACCGCACCCCACGCGACCGGTCCGTTTGCAAGACTGATGAAAAATCCACTGGTTGACTTTCTGGTACTTTTATCACCCGCGAAGTCCGCGTCACTATAGGCTTTCATCTCCAAAACTGTTTCACGACTTGAAAATAAAATGCCGTGCGCAATAGTGCCCTTGATGTATTTCAGGATCCTCTTGATTGCGTTCCAATGAGCCTTTCGAGGTAACTCCGCGTACTGACTTACAGAATGAACGGCGTAAGCTATGTCTGGCCTTGTAACTAGAGCCAGATATAGTAAACTGCCCACTGCTTCTTTGTAAGGGACGTTGACGATTTCCTCCGTTGTGTCTGAGTTTTGCAGGCTCAGATCCGTGTGCTGGTCGGCCGGAATTGCCACTGTGTTGGCTTGACCCATGTTGAAACGATCTAGCACTCTTTGTGCATATGAGGCTTGATTTGCAAAAAACGACCCGTCAGGTAATTGTTCAACTTCCATCCCTAAGAACAATCCTAAGGGTGCATTAGTTATTTCCAGTTCAGTGGCGAGATGACGGAGAAGGTCAGCGATTTTTGTCTCGTTTGTTGAGGCCACGAGCCCGTCGTCGATATATATGGCTAGTATCAACGTTTCCCCGTCGTCGTGAGCCGTAAAAACACACGGGTCTGCTGCAGTTGCCTTCAGGTTGAATTCCTTTAGACAACTCACGAACTTTCTGTTCCAACATCTAGCTGATTGCTTGAGCCCGTAAAGCGCCCTTTTGAGCTTGCAGACTCTCCCTGTGCCGTCCTCAAAACCTTTTGGTTGTGACATGAATATATCCTCCTGGAGTTCGCCGTGTAAAAATGCCGTTTTTACGTCAAATTGGGTGACCTTCATCTTCAAGGCAGCTGCTGTAGCCAGGATTGACCGGATTGACGGGAATTTCACGACTGGGCTGAACGTTTCCTCATAGTCAATTCCAGGTCTTTGTGAAAATCCTTTCACTACCAATCTTGCTTTGTAGCGAGCTTTACGGCCACACGCTGCTGGTTTGTACCGGTAGACCCATCGGTTCGGGAGAATCTTTGCTTTCGCTGGAGCCTCGACCAGTTTCCAGGTTGTATTTTTCAGCAACGAATCCATTTCTTCATCCATGGCCCTGGTCCAGCTGACGCTCTCGTTGCTGTCCGTGGCTTCTTTGAAACTTTTAGGCTCCTGATCTTCTGCGAAAAAGGAGTCTGCCGTATCGAGGTCGTAATCCTCGAAGCGATTTGGTTTTCGTAGGTCTTGGCGATTGCGCAGCTGACGACCTGGTACAGGCTGTCGCTCTTCATCGCCGAAGTTCATCTGATTGCCTTTTCTGCTCTCTCCCGGCAATTCTTCCTCGCCGTCGACATTTTCTCCAGTGCTGACGTGGTTCTCTTCTGCGTCGACTTGATCCTCTTCCGCGTCGACTTGATCTTTTTCCTCTGCAAGAAACGGCACATGAAGCTCTGCAATATCCTTTTCTTCCTTAGCTGTTCCTTTTTCATCGATCTGCGAGTCTTCTGGAAAGAACTTGATATCTCGGTAGATCTTGACTTGGTTTTCTGACGGCAACCATACACGATAGCCTTTGGTTTGTTCGTCGTATCCAACGAACACACCTTTCTTGGCCTTTGAGCTCCACTTTTTCCTCTGCTGCTTCGGGATGTGCACGTATACTTCAGTGCCGAAGACCTTGTAGCTCAGGGTCTTCGGTTCTTCACCGAACCAGAGTTCGTAAGGAGTTTTGCCCCTTTTGCTGCTCGTGCCGGTTCTGTTTATGATATAAGTTGCAGTGTGTACTGCCTCTGCCCAAAGTTTAAGGTCCATTTGTTTTGCGTAGATCATGCTCCGTGCTGCTTCGACTATGGTCCTGTTCTCCCTCTCTATCGCACCATTTTGTTCCGGCGTGTATGCAACACACGTCTCATGCTTGATCCCGTTTTTCCACATGATGTCTTGCATGTCTTTATTGGTGAATTCCAACCCGCTGTCCGTTCTCAATGTCTTGATCTTTCTTCCCAACTGGGTTTCAGTCCTTCTTAGGAAACCCTCGAAGTACTTGGTAGTTTCAGATTTTTGGCTCAGGAAATATACGAATCTGTAATGCGAAAAATCGTCCTTGAGGAGTAAAAAATACTTTGATTTGCCAACGGATTGGTGTTCCATTGGTCCGCAGAGGTCGGCATGAATGAGATCGCCGGGTTCCTTTGCCTGCGAACAGCTGACCGGGAATGGTTTCCGGCTCATCTTGCCCTGTGCGCATCCATTGCAGCACCAGTCCTTTTCAGGTTTTATTTTAATGTTCCATTGCTTCAGCACCTGCTGAACGTGTCGAACATTCTGATGCGCCAGACGCTCGTGCCAAATCTTCAGCGATCTGCTCTCACTAAGACGTGCATGCTCTTCCCTTGAAGCGTCTGATGATTTTTTAAATGGCTTGAATCTCATCTTGTAGAGGTCGTCGAACCGATCTCCCACTGCAACTGTTATCCCATCTCTGCGAAGTCTACACTTTTGGTTATCTGAATCAAAAGTTAAACCTTTATCAAGAGCTGAAGACATTGAGAAAAGATTATACTTTAGATCTGGTACGTAGAGTACGGGAGTGAGATGGTTTCGCTCCCATTGAGACCCGTTGAAGGATAAGATGTCTATTTCCCCAAAACCGGGTGCGAGGATAACTTCTCCGTTCCCCACCCTGACCTTCGTTGGCGTGGGCAGTTTCTTGTAGTTTACAAACCAATCACGCTTTGGGGACATGTGTTGGCTCGCTCCGGAATCTATAAACCACTCTTCGAGCGATTTATGTGACAGGACCGTCTGTGCTGCGATAATGCTTCCGAGGAAAGCACTTCCCCTGTTTTCGCTGCTTACGCTGTTGTCATGTTTCTTCTCTTCCTTTTTCTTGGATCGACACTCATTTTTCCAATGACCAGGTTTTCCGCAGTGATGACATTTGCCAGGTTTTTTGTCCTTGGAACCTTTTGATTGTTTTACCTTGGCAGAAAATGCACTGTTGCCTTTGTCCTCATCCGCTGTAGCTCGAATCTCCTCCATCGAGAGCCTCGATATGAGGTTGTTTAGCGTGCGCTGATTCTCGATCGTAGACTCCCAAGCTGTGGCGAAATGCTTCAGTGAAGGCGGAAGGGTCAGCAAGATTTTTGTGATGACCATGCTGTCAGTCACACCCTCACCGAGCGCAGCCAAGCGACACGCCAGGTCTCTTATCTTGGCAATATGCGTTGCGATGCTATCGGCAGGATCCCTTAGCAGCGAAAACCATTTCTGCTGTAGCATGTGCTTGCTTGTCTCACTTTTGTTTTCATACACTTCGTGCAGTTTAAGCCACATGCTATGTGCTGAGTGGCAGTTTACTATATGCAGCATGCAATTGGAGTTCACAGTCGTCACGATTGATTTTTGTGCCAAACCGTCCAGCTTTTTCCATTCTTTGAGACTTTTTGCATGCGCTGCCGTCGCTTCAGCACTCGCGTTCTCTGTAGGTTCCGGTTTGATCAAGTCTCCCTCGAGAACATCCGCTGCCCCATTTGCCAGGTTCAAGACACGCACTTGGAATTTCCATATGTTCCAATTCTCTTCTCCGGTCAGTTTTTCAATCTTTGCGAGTTCGTTTTCCGTCATGGTTAATTTTGCACTATTGCACGAGGCCGGCTAACCTTCAAAACTTTCGGCGCGTTTTTACACCGCGAAAGGATGTGAAAATAGAACAACTTTACCACGAAGAGAATTATTTTGTTCAC
Organism: Gasteruption jaculator; assembly: GCA_949825005.1. Taxonomy (NCBI): domain Eukaryota; kingdom Metazoa; phylum Arthropoda; class Insecta; order Hymenoptera; family Gasteruptiidae; genus Gasteruption; species Gasteruption jaculator. The sequence goes on along the minus strand of OX463772.1, from coordinate 2,523,205 downwards.
GTTCCTGGGCCCATAACCTGTTGATATTTGTGCCTCAGCAACAGGATCGCAGGGATTATAATAACTTGTTGGAAACTCTGAAGAGATAACGCAGTTTATTTTACAAGAGAAAAAAACATGTGAAGAGCATAGAGTTAGTTAAACGTGTGTACATAAGAAAGTAGATGCACGGCTACGTTCGAAAAGGAGGAGAAAGGGCAACCGTAGTAGGCGCGCTCTAGCGGCATGCCACCCAACTACAGTTTAGAGCCTACATTTTCAATAATTATCATTATTATTATTATTTTGTGAATTTTAATATTTAAAATAAAATTTAAATATTTATAGTTATGTCGTTAAAAAGTCATAGTAATAATAATAATAATGATAATAATGAGCAGCTATAGTAATAGTTATAAAAAGTAACTCTGATATAATATTAAAAGAATATTATATTTTACTAACTTATTATATATAAGTAGTTTTAGAGAAAACATTTTTTATCATCATTTATATGCGCTGTATTACTTATAAAGCATAAAAAATCGAGTTTTCTTTAAATATAAAATAAAGGGTTGCAACCCCTTGGGTCATAAGCACACCTAACATCTTCGACTTCTTATGATAAATATTTTCCATTTTGTTTTTTTGGAAAATATTTATTACAAGCCGAGATATGATAAAAAAATGATTTTCGGATAAAACTTTGGGGGGGGGGGTCGTTTTCACCCCTTTAAAGTGGATAACAGCACATAAAAAAAAATACGTGTCCCTTATTTGTTCGAGTATTACATCATATCAAAAAATTATTGAAATCGGTGAGGTCGGGTTGGACATCTGGTGAAATCGGGTTCCGACCCACCCGATAAAAACACATGCGCCGGACCTGTGCTTGAAATTTTCGTATCGTCGACCATGAATCTAGCATTCGACCAAGTAATTCGCCTGCTTATTTTCGTCGAGCGCGTCTAGTTCGCGATGCTCCGCTTCGCGGCGCTAGAGGAGGGACAACTTTCGTGCGGGCTATTGTACACAGGACAGCCGCCTATGCACTGTCATATGGAGACCAAAAGATATTCGGGGGTACCGAAATTTGATAAGAACCTCCCGTTATGTAGGCGGGATAAGTGGCTAATATTATAATACCTTCAGTCCACAAATGCACTAAATGCAGTTGTAGGACGTAACAATGTCTTAACTTCTGAAGTTTTGCATTAGGTTTTGTGTCTGTTGATACTTTCTTTAATTTTCTGCTATCTCTAAAATCGCGATTTAACCATTTCAGTGTATAAAATATATGTACTCTAACAAAAAAAGCAACGACGCGGTCTCTATGAAATTTACAAGGTTCTTCAATCATCTAAAATTCTTGATGCTTCGCTTGAATCGCACAAGTTACTTTTTCGCATAAAAGATCACCAACACCTTTTTCACAAGAAATACTCTCAAAAATCTTATCGAAAGTATCAATCGACGTAACGACAACATTTAGAAAATCATCGGACGGCACACATAGATTTCCCGGTTGCTTATCTGATTCAAATACTTTATTTGTATTAAAAAAATTAATAAATCGTCGTTATTTTCAAAATTTAAATTGACACGAGTTAAGGTACTTTGACACATAGAGCATTTGAATTTTTCTAAGCATTTTTTAACTAAATATCCTGCAAGATATTTCATTGAAGCCCGTAACGGAGTAGACAAACAATTACGTTTCGTATTTAATTCTGGAATATTACTTATTATAGGTGCACAATCAACACTTAAATCAATAGAACTATTATCGAAATTCTGCAATCTTGCAGCACATTTTTTTGTTGGGTCTAAATCGAATAAAAACACATCGTCCTCGGTAACATTTTCGCCTTGCGTACAACTCAAGGGCAAGTTTATATTAAAGTCATCATGTTCATCGCAACACTCATCAAATACTTCATAATTTTGTACATTAATATGTTCAACTTCTTCACAAGACGATGTTTCACAAGCGACATCAGTGATTTTATTGTCATTAGGAACAGACAGCAAAGCTACCGTATCATCCGGTTCGCAGTTGGTCAACTTTGAAGTTGACGAAAAATTTGCTGTAATACTATATTGTAAGTTATTTCTAATCTGCCTTGCAGTTGGATTTTGATTATGGCCAGAACGACTCCTTAAAACTGCAAATAAATTTTCAAGAGGGTCCTGATTCAAACGAGTAGTCAGCAAATAAACACCTCCATTTCCTTTCATGTCGTTCCATTGCATCAAAATACTATTAATTGTCAATAAAAAACCATCAAAGCATGGAGGGTTTCCATTTTTATCAATACATTTAATCGATTTTATAAAATTTAAAGAATCTTCCAAATATTTCAGTACTTGGGGATTTTTATCTGATAACGGTCGTCGTAAAGGATTACGATCATTAGGTGATCTACTATTTAGACAATCGTATAGATCGTTCACCTTTTTTATGAAGTTAGCAGTGGGAATGCAACTTGGATGTTTTAATCGCTGCTCTGACGCTAATGCACCCGCAATCAAAGCCGAATAAATAGAATTACCAAAAATTTGAGCAGCGAGACTAACGTTCATTCGTTGAAAAGGATTCGGATCGATGTGTCTGTCTGTTAATTTTAGTGCAGCTCTACATGGCTGATTCTTTTCGCGTTCTCTTAATTCTCGAATTGCATCCCAAGATACTAATTCATCATTCACCTTCATCTGCCGTTTGCTAAAGGCATTTCGAAGGCATTTGAGCAAATGAGGCGCATCGTGATTAAAAAAAATTTTATTATTATTACATTCGACGTACGGTTTATCGGACGATATGCATAATTTTTGCATTGCATATTTATTTGGTGAACCTAGATTGCAAACCATCGATTTTAAGAGAAATCCTGGCTCTTCGACGTAGTTAATAATATCTAAAATTATTTTATATAGTACGGGACCATGAACGCTATTATAACTTACATAATAAGATATAGGTTGTCTCCAATCGTTTTGTCTCCCCCGTAACATAAACAATAAAACGTGATTACCACGCTGTGATGTGCGACCGCGTTTGTTAAATTATATATATAAATAATCAAGGGCAATAAAATACGCATCAGCGTAATACAACACACATATTATTAATATGTAATACTTTATTAATTACTGTTAATAGTTAAAACTGCTTCCTTTGTAGTCCTAAGGTTTGCGTGTTTGAACCTTCGCGCCTTTTGGAACGGAACGACAGAGTGCGTCTAGTGTTTGTTTAGCATGGTCCGTTCGCGTTTTCTTTTTAACTTCCGTTTCTCTCAGCGTTCAGCGTTATACAAGCTATATACATTGTTATACCATTTTGATATTAAAAGCTATTACTCCAAAGCATCGATTGTCATCACAAAATCATTTACCCACTTCCTGTAAAATAATAGCAATTACTATTAATAATATAAAGGTAGAACGCGCAACGTGGTCCGAGATAACGCACATAGTAAGAAGAGCGCAGAGAGAGAGCAAGCGACATAATAGTTGTATTCATACTGCTACTTGTAAGGGAACAGTCCAATGATTCAGAACATGTAACTTTGCGATCAGTCAAATTTGTAGATTTGTTTAAATTAGTGCGTAAAGCGTTGTCACTATTATTAGTTGAGTTATCACAAACTTCATCATTGCACTGTACACTTTCAGAATTACAATTATTAGCTGTAACGAAGTAATTTATCGGTGCCGCACATTGTTTTAAAATCTTACCTGTACGATATTCTTTGTAGTCGTCGGGTTTAAAGTGCAAGTTGCAGAAGCGTTTGTTTTGTATTTGTTTCGTTTCCAGCTTCAGAAGATCCTCATTTCCTGTGCAGTCTATCCACTCTTTACACCTACGTACAATTGTTATTTTTTTACGAAGACAGACAGACAGAGGGAGAGAGAGAGAGAGAGATTGATTGATTATATAATTTTTGCCGTAGTAAACTTTAGGCAATAATTGAGAAAGAGTGGGTTACAAAGCGGTATACAATTTAAAGTAATTAAAATACAGTGATAATAGTGGTTAAAACTAAACTTAGGTTTAAATGATAGTATTAATTTGAAGTAGTAGAGAAGTGTGGGTGAAAAGTATAAGTATAAAGATAGTCACAGTGCGCGCGAGGTTGTGTGAGTATGTAAGTGTAAGTACGAGTAATATAAACAAAAATGGAAGAATGAAGAGATGAAGAAATGAAGAAGAAGTGAAGAGAAGAGAGTGCAACGAAGCGTCGAGTAGGTATCAGGGAAAGGGGTTCGGTCCATCGAGGTCAGTCAAGATCAGTCAGGATGGTTCTTATCTCTCCCTTGTCCTCCCTCCTGACACGAATGATTCCGTCGCGCACCCAAATGTATTTAACACTAGAACTACCACACCAGTCATTTTGACTGATTTGACAATTTTATTTTATTATCCCTACTTCATGTTACATTTTTTCTTCGCAATGATGTCATGATTTTTGGAGAGATAGCTAAATGACTAATATAATGAACTTCAATTTTGTCTTATTAATTTAAAATAGAAGTCAATTTTTTAAAAGTAGAGATAGCTACGTTTCAACTGTCGGTAGTTCTAGTGCTAAAGAAAGACGCTGATGCTGCTGTGGTGTCCGACCGCTATGATTGCTCAACCAACTCAACCAACCACTATGATTGCTCAGGTATTGTAAGTGATAGTTAGCGAATAAGAGCAGCTAAGCAAAGCCTGTATGCAAAGCAAAGCCTGCTAAGCAAAGCCCTAATGTCGTCAGTCAACCTTAGTAAAGCTGACTGAGTGCTATAGCCACATCGAAACCCTGATTGCCTTAGACCTAGGAGGTTGTTGATTGTGAGAAAGTCATACAACTGGTTGTAAATGATTCTCTCAAAGATTTTGGACAGCTCAGAGAGATTAGCAATAGGTCGAATATCAGATGGAGAGAGTGGCTTGTTATTTTTGCAGATTGCACGTATGTATGCATGTTTCCAGATTGTGGGATAGATCATATCGGAAATAGAGCGATTATAGATGTTTACAAGATGTGGAACAAGCAGGGATTGGAGCTGTGAAACAACTGGGAGCGAGATACCATCAGGTCCATGGGATGAGGACCCAGTATTCCCCTTTTTAATTGCTTGTATAACATCAGTGTAAGATATTGTATCCAGAGTGAATGAATGAGTGGGCATTATTCTGTCTGTAAGAATGCGGTCAAGTTGAGAGTTGGAGCACTTAGGTGAACAGGTTGCTACTGATTGGTAATGGGTGTTTAGTTCAGCCACAGAGAAGAAGTTAAGAGAGGAAATAGGGGATGGCCGAGTTATATTTAGAGATCGTAGAGTACGCCATATTGCATTCGATTTGTGTAGTTGAGTGAGACGATCATTATAGTAGGCCTCTTTGGTTCTCTTAATTTCTTCATGTAGATAATTGCGGAATGTTCGATAGTAGTTGAATTTTGATTTTGAACCAGACTTTTTGGCTAATTTGTATAGGGAATTTTTTTTTCGGATGAGTTGAATAGTAGTGGATTTGAACCAAGGAGGCCTTCTACTTGGTGTGGTTACATTCTTAATGGGAGCAACTGCATCAAAAGAGGAGGTATAGGATTCAGTGAGAGTGTCAACCATCATATTAATATCTGTGCTACAAAGAGCATTAACAGCCGAATAGTGAGCTATAATCGCTGTGGTGAATAGGTCGGGTTCAAAGTTTGTGAAGTCACGATAAGTCCGAGGAGGGACATGAATAGGAGAAGAAAATTGATAGTTGAACGAGAGTAAGTCATGATTAGCAATAAACGGTGAGTTTGATTTGCTAAAAGAGATGATTTTGTTCTCTGAATCAACTAATACTACATCCAGCCAAGAGTCATAGTTATGACGATGAAAGGTAGCTCCAGTAGGAATTAAGTATAGGGATCTATTAAAGATGAAATCTTTAAGGAATTTAGAGTTAGGATTATTGGTGACAAGGTTACAATTAAGATCACCTACTATAGCAACATTGGAATATTTGATAGAGTGATTGGTGAAGTCATCAAGAAAAGTAGATAGTTTGGCTGTGCTGACGTCAGGGGGACGATAGACAATAGCCAACAGGAATGGCGGGTCACCATCTATACGGAGTTCAAGCAAAAGATATTCGGGCATGGCGGAGTAATTCGAAGGAGAGGAGGATAAAATACGAATTTTGATAGATTTATGTACTGTGATGTGGTATTTGGGAGGGTCGGGCAACCTCCACCACGTGTACTTCTGATCTTCCGTTGGGCGCCAGCCAGGGTCGACCTGGCCGTGCTGGGGGCTGAAAAACTACGGAAAATACAAGTTGGGGACCGGAAAAATGAATAAAAACTCCCGGAGTCTACTATAATATCACAAAACCGGATCTTTATTCCCGGCCGAATACCCCAAAAAGAAATAACATCAAAAAAAGAATAGAAAATATGAATAGTACTATCGTTAAATCTTAATACTATTTCCGATCCGGGAGAAATTCCGGCGAGCGAATTTCACCCTACGTTACACAAAATGGCGGCCGGCATGCTACCGGCTCTTCGACTCTCTCTCGTACTCACACACTCTCTCTCTCTCACTCACACTAAACTAGGAGGAACTCCCGGGGTCGCCAGGAAGTTCCCCTGGGCAACCGCTTTCCGGCCCGGACACCCGGAACCGGAACAAATAACAAAAGAAAAAGGAACGAAAGGGGGCAGGAGACGCGCCCTGTCTCCCCCGGAACTCTGCCGGCCACACGCCGGGCAAAGAATAAAACAAAAGAATCTAATATAACACCAAAAAGAAAGACAGCGAGAAGCCTGAAGCCTCGCTCACGAACCTTTCTAACCTTCCGGAATCCGCTCGTTCTCTACGGTGCGATTCCTCTCCCAAAAATCTTCCAAAATGGCGAAACGTCCGAAGGGTACGGCGTGGAACGCGAGAATGACTCGCTCTGCGGTTCTCCTCGGAGAGGGGGAAGATCGACCGTGGATCGCAGCGCTGGAGCCTCGCCGGACCGTCCGGTGCTGCCCTCCGAACTAATCGTAGCTCCCTAGCCGGCGCGGGATGGTTTGAATCCGGTTTCTTCCGGCTGACGTATTCCCGGGCGTCGTCTCTTCCGGAAAGCCCGGGTCCGGTGTTACTCCTTCCTCCGGTGGGAGCAGAGATCGGGCCGGTGGTTTTTCCCCGTCCTTGAGGGTGCAAGGAGGGTATCTCCCTCGAAACGATAGCCGGAACTTTGAAAGGCTCCCGGTTGCCGCGCCGCAATATGGCCGCTCGTATTCCCGGCTTCACTTCCCGCGTTGTTTGGCGGTCGATTCCCGATCGATACTTCGGTGGAGTCATGGAAAAAAGAACGAGCGGCAGAAATGACAGGCTGGAGGATATGTGCGGTTGCCCAGGGGGTACGGAGGTGCCTTACCGGTCACCCGGGATTCGGATTCCCCGATTCCCGCGTTCGACGCCTTTACCGGTAGGACGCTGCGTTATTTATTCTTTACTTGTGGATGGGGTTCCTAAAACCCCCATCACAGTACATAACAGGCTACTCCACCCCCGATTACACCTTCCCTGTCATTGCGAATCAAAATATAGTCGTTAATAGATACTGTAGAACTATCAATTTTAGAGTTTAGCCATGTCTCTGTCACACAAATGATATGGGAAAAATGCAACGAGAAGTGGGCCCTGATATAATCGATATGACCAGGAAGAGAATTGGAGTTGAATACGGCAAAGTAGATGCCAGAAGTATCATTCTTTTTTGCATTGTGTTTGGGTTTAGGGAGAGATGAAGGTAGTCAGATTAGTTTTTCTAAGTCATTTAAACTTCCAATATGAATAACTTCACTCCCTTCAGATTTTCTGACATGAATTAATGCATTTTTTACCCATACAAATCGATAGCCCTTAGACTTCGCTGCCAACTTTGTTTGAGTCAACAAGTTATAGACCTCGGCAGGAAGCATTTCATTAATATAAATGGCTCCAGGTCCAGCTCCTGGAAAGATATTGGTAAGCTCCAGTCTTCCACGCTTTCTCTTTTTGCTTATTAAGAAATCTCTCACGACATTCAATTTAAAGGTAACAATAAGGGACATCTTTTTAGAGCCATTTAAAGAATGATCTGCTTCAGGCCTCAAGACCCCGCCTGTATTTGTATCTAATCCAGCTGGAGAACGCTTCCTTAGTTCCCTAATATTAAGTACATCACTCTGTAGCGATGCAGCATCCAGAGAGTTTAGTACTGCAACAATAATATTGTTATAGCGATCAGCCGGGTTTAGTGGTAAACCTGTTAGTATCAACTCTCTGGATGATGCTCCAGTTCGAGAAAAAGCTGCAGCTCTTATATTTGAATTTTGATGTGTTGTAGAAAGGGAGTCAGTGAGAGTTTGAGGTACGTTGAAAGGGTTTGAGGAATTTGAGGAAACTAGATTGGAGATGTTGTCAATACGTGATTTTAAGAGATTTAAATCGGTCTCAACTTGAGAGAGCCTAACATCGTGCGCATTTACAATTTGAACCAGATCATTCAGGGCCGTTAGTCGCTGCTCGAATGCGTTATTCCGTTCTGCTTGTTCTCTACGGAATTCAAAGATCATATTTTCATTTTTGGATGTTGAGGATAAAATCATGTCAAGCTTGGAATCAACAGTAATATAAGAAGAGGTTGGCATAGGAATCGTGTTAGGCAGCGATGGTGAGACTGAAGGAGTGGTGATTGGAGATGATAATAACGGGGAGGAAGAAGGAGAAGATATTATTGAGTGAGACACTGCAGGTTTTGATAGCGAGCAGCTGGCTGTCTGAGATAATGATGAAGACGTGGAAAATGTGGTAGTGGGGGTGGTCACAACCATAGGAACATTTGCCGGTATATATGATGAGGTTGTGTTGTCTAAGCTGTCAAGTACAGCAGTCATGCTATTTCGGCAGCAGATAGGAGCCGTAGTTCTATATGCATATATCTTGGCGCAGCTAGGATGAAAAGTGGACCTGCAGCTAGCACAGGTCGGGCCAGAACCCACCACTTTTCCACATTTTCCACATTTTAGTGACATTTTAACGTTACGTGATAGATGATAGTGCCACGAGCAACCAATGATAGGCAAAGGTGCCAGGTGATCGAGTGCAGAGGTAGTGGGGACCAAGCTGAGACACGATGACGATGATAGCTCGAAGATGTATAGATCCCTTCCAGATCGCAGAAGATACCCGATTTTGCGCAGTGGAAGAACGTTGTTGATCGACAGCACTAGGCGATATGGCAAAAAGTAGTCCCGCCGAAACCGATGATGACCGAATGAAGACCGAGTTCTGACGAGGCGCGCTTTCAGGAGAAAGACTGTTAGAAATTTTGAGTGAAAAATTGATGTGTTTTCAAACAGAAAACTATAGCTTGAGATGTGTTGGTGATATTCCAGTATGATTAACGTAGAGAGTGTTTAAAAGCACACACGAAGACTGCAAGCAAAAAATAGCCCGAAGGCAAAAAGCGGCAGTAAGAGTTCAAAAGCGAGAGCTGATCAGAAGAACGTGTAGCAATACTCACGAGCAAGATGAGAGAGAGAGAGAGAGAGAATTTGATTTTAAATTTAATGTTAGAAGGTAAAGAAAGAGAGAAAGAGAGAGCTCTTTATTAACAGGCTTTTTTTGAACGCGGTATATTAATTAATTCCAGTCTTGATAAGAGACTTACTTTTCAACATCTGTAGGAAATTTATGAAATAGGGCAGACGGATTCTTTTGCCAGGAAACTCGACATCCTTTGTAGGCACACACAGCTCGCGATGGTGCCATAGCAGCTCTTTACACTTATTACGCAAATAAAAAACAACAAATGCCGTTTTCAGCAAGTAAAGCTGTTGTTTATAAAACACTTACGTTTTCTCACACTTTTGCGTAAGTGTTCAAACGAAACTCCACTTGACAGTTCCGATCACAAGCCTAATGTTTAACGTGTTAACAGCGCCGAAGAACAAGGAGAAGTAAAATGTGTGATGTTCACTTGTCTTCTGCTGACCGTTATCGCGTAAACATGTGAATACATGCAAGTTGTAAAAAAAAGTACAGCGCCGAATCGCGTTTGCATGTGCGCGGTATCGTTAAAATTGCGCGGGCTGCGGACATTTTCAATATATCTGCATAAATGATATACTCATTATTATACCTGTACTTCTTTTGACAACTCACGATTTAGTGACCTTGTTGTCAAACTAAGAAGGCAACTCACAGGGATTTGAATCATCGATTTTTATGAAACTTTATAGGTACTTACCTGGTGAAGTTATGAAAAAACATTCAGTCCGACACCCGTTATTTTAAAAGTTATGACACGGTTTTATTGAGTTTCGAAAATAAAAATGCTGTTTGTTTTATTATTAATTTAATTTTTACAGTGTTAAACAGGTAACGAGCTGGATTACTGGGTTGTTTAAATGCTTGCCTTCTTATTTATTTCTTAATTTTTTTATTACAGTTTACTTTTTTGTTATACTTGTTACGTATACGTAACTCTCGCTGAGATCTTGAACGGAATTTGTCTTGAATAGATAAGGGTGGTATGACTTCTCGAGAAATCTTTCGAGAAGACATAACAACGGAAACCAAGGAGGCGAACAATGGAAAGATCTCTCTTTTTTTTCTCGTCTCTAATATGAATGAGTTCCAAGTGACCACCACGTGCAATGAGTCTGGGAAATCTCTCTCGGGCAACCCGAGACTTCCTAAATCATAAACTTCCTAGACTCATAAAATCGAGATTGTCACTTGGCAAATTATCAACTCTGTTTACAAAATGCCCCACCAAAAGAAATTCCAAAGAGCCCTTTACATCGCTAAATGTAAAACCTCTACCCTGTAACTTGGGTCCAATAGAAAACCCAAAAAATTAGTTTGCCCAATAGGGAACGATGGGCAATTTTTGTGGAGGAGTACAAGCCAAATTATTATAAGTATTAGCGAGAGCGTAACTTCAGCATCATTCGATCGTCAGATCAGTCTTCGGACACTTAAACCTCATAAGCAAATCTAAACGAATTCTAAATCTCGTATTCTTGTTCGGTGCGGAAGACGGTGAAACACGCGTTTCGGGTCTTGACTCGCCCATCGCTAAAAACTTTGTAAAGAGTGTTTCGTACTATGAAAAATTTCGAAAATAAAGATTTTTCTTTTCTTCATAAACTCACAAACAAACAATAGTGTGTGCGTGTTCAGTTTTTTTTGCTCGCCTAACACCCACTCGTCGACCGCACCAGCGACACGGATCGTCAGCAGCCACCTTCCTGGTAGAAACGACCGTCAAGGAACGCTTGGTTGCCGCCTGTTTCCTGGGACATCTTCTGACGAAACTCCTACGACTCACTTCGAATAGTAAGTGAAGGTTTCCACTCATTCGTTTCATTTTCGAAGTTTATTTCTAATTCGATTTCTATCTTGCTTCAATCTGACGTTGTCTCCATTTCTATTTCAATTCCAAATTCTATTTCTAGTTCAGTCCCAACTCAACCTCGATTTCTATTTCTATTTCAGTTTGACTCTAATTTGATTTCAATTTCAAAAACCAAATTCTATTTCCAGCTCGATTTCCATTTTCTATTTCCAATCCAACCTCGATTTCTATTTCTATTTCAGTTTAATTCTAATTTGATTTCAATTTCAAAAACCAAATTCTATTTCCAGCTCGATTTCTATTTTCTATTTCCAATCCAACCTCGATTTCTATTTCTATTTCAGTTTAACTCTATTTTGATTTAAATTTCAAAACCAAATTCTATTTCCAGCTCAATCTCTATTCCCAATTCATTTTCTATTTCACTTTTAATTCAAGGGTTATTCCTATTTCTATTTTTGAATCCGAATTTTGTTTCTAGTTCGATTCCTATTTCTTATTTCTAATTCAAATTCTATTCCTATTACAATTTTAACTCAGATTCGATTTCTATTTCTATTTCAGTTTTAACTTCAATTTCAAAACCAAGTTCTATTTCTATTTTCTATTTCCAATCCAATTTCTATTTCGCTTTTTAACTCAAGGGTTATTCCTATTTTTATTTTGAATCCAAATTCTATTTCTAGGTCGATTTCTGTTTTTTTTATTTTTTCTAACTCTATTTTTAATTGAGCGGATAGGAACTACCAGTCCGCTCATCTATTTTTCCCTCTCTTTCTATCCTTTCTTTTTAATTAAGCGGATAGGAACTACCAGTCCGCTCATCTATTTTTCCCTCTCTTTCTATCCTTTCTTTTTAATTAAGCGGATAGGAACTACCAGTCCGCTCATCTATTTTTCCCTCTCTTTCTATCCTTTCTTTTTAATTAAGCGGATAGGAACTACCAGTCCGCTTATCTATTTTCCTTCTTTTCTAACTCTATTTTTAATTGAGCGGATAGGAATTACCAGTCCGCTCATCTATTTTCCCTCTCTTTCTATGTCTGTGTGTGTTCTCTCTCTAATTTTTAATTGAGCGGATAGGAACTACCAGTCCGCTCATCTATCTATTGCTCGGTTCTACACCCTCCCCTCCCCCTTTTTTTTCTTTTTCTAGCAGACGGACCAAGAACCCAGTGCGGTCAGGTCCCCATTTTCACTCCGATTCAATATCTGCTCCACTGACTCAACTCTACTGGATTCATCCTTTAGATAACATTTCCAATTCCATCTAGGTACCTTTCTTCTATTTTCTACTGCTGTCTCTCTCTCTCTTTTTTCTCTGCTTCTTCTCTCACCAGAAGGGTCTAAAGGATATTAGGTTATTCAGTCTCTCTCTCTCTCTCTCGTCCTCTCTAGTGCCTCCAAGCAAGAACCGTCCGGCGAGGCGAAACTACGCAGCCAGGCGAAGGGCGGCTTGGCTCGCCCAACGACCACTCCACCACCAGGAGGTCAACCAGCGTCCCGGCGGACCTGCACCGCCTCCGGGGAATTTTCGCGCGCCCCCTTTAGTTAGTACGCCACCCCAAGTCCGAGTCCCCTCCCCGATTCCGGAGTCGGACGATTCGGTCCAGGTGGTAGGAATTGTAGGAAGGGTCCCTTCTCCCATCCTCGTCCGGGTTCCCAGGTCCATCCTCTCCCAGGTCCCGATCGTCGCCATCGCAACCCCCGAATCCCCTGCTAGTCCCGATCCTCCCGCGCCACCAGCTCCCATTTCCAATTTCCCCGGTCGCGTCCCTCCCTTGACTTCCGAATATCCTGCCAGTCCGGACCAACCGGTTCCATCTACTTCTTCCTTCAACTCTCCTTCCCCCATCTTTCCGCTCATCCCCGATTCTCCTGCAGCCCGGATCAACCGGTTCCATCCACTTCTTCTTCCAACCCCCCTTGCCCCATCCTTCCACGCATCCCCGATTCTCCTGCCAGCCCAGATCAACCCGTCCCTTCCACCTCCAACTCCGATTTCCTCCCCCCCCCCCTCCCTAGTACCAAGACCTATACCCCGAGAACAAGTTTTATAAGGTCGTACCAGGACCTCCCCCGACCCCGGGGAACACAGGAGTCGAGGAGGACGACTTCAGCGAGGTGTCCCGCTTCGAAGTACAAATAAAGAAGGGCACCTTGCTCAGGAAGTCCCTATTCCGGCTCCTGAAGGGTTCGGGGCTGGACCGGATCCGATTCCGGATCAGGGACGGATCAACCACCCGCTACTTTAGCGTGGCGTACTTCCGAGACCACTTACAAGGAGAATAACAGGGTGATGGGTCACCGATTTTCTTCAAACTTTGCACACTTTTAGTAGTCCACTAGGACAATATAATGTCCAAATATTAAGGCGTACTACTCAAGCGTTTTCGAGAAAATCGCAAGCGAAGTTTGATGCGTCGCTTATATTCCCTTGCGTTACCATCGTTAACAAGCAGCGGCGGTGGCCGAGTGGTTAGCGTTCTAGCTTCGTAACCGCTAGATCGTTGGATCGAGTCCCCTTTCGTACCTTTTTTTTTTTCGTTCATTATTACATGTATATTATTATTTAAAGGAAATATAATACGATAATATATTTATTTGCATCATTTTTTATTACCACAAACATATTTAAAATTGTGAATGAATAAAGGACGAAAAGCATTGATTTTCATTCAATATTCTTATTTATTAAATAAATAATAACAAAAAAATAAAAGACAACGAAACATAATTAAATTTTATAATTAATCGTAAAATGCATCTTGGGGATTGCAAACCGTAGGTTGATACTTATCATATAAACAGGGGAAACATAAAGTGTTTTGGCACCTTGGGTTACATTTAGGAGGTATCACTTTCACTGTAGTACAACTAGGAAGACCTACGTCATCGCTAGAAATTTCATTTTACAATGCAGGGTTTGTTTGACCCCCCAAGAAACTATAATTAATAAAAACTGTTTCATTAAATTGTCCACAATTCTCTGTACTCTGGGCCCAAACTTTTCTGTGGGTTCTTGCAAGCACAAGAACACGTGCGGTAGAAATTCCCCCGACAAGGAAAGTTTGGGCCCAGAGTACCGAAAACTGTGGACAATTTAATGAAACAGTTTTTATTAATTATAGTTTCTTGGGGGGTCAAACAAACCCTGCATTGTAAAATGAAATTTCTACCGATGACGCAGATCTTCCTAGTTGTACTACAGTGAAAGTGATACCTCCTAAATGTAACCCAAGGTGCCAAAACACTTTGTTTCCCCTGTTTATATGATAAGTATCAACCTACGGTTTGCAATCCCCAAGATGCATTTTACGATTAATTATAAAATTTAATTATGTTTCGTTGTCTTTTATTTTTTTGTTATTATTTATTTAATAAATAAGAATATTGAATGAAAATCAATGCTTTTCGTCCTTTTTTATTCATTCACAATTTTAAATATGTTTGTGGTAATAAAAAATGATGCAAATAAATATATTATCGCATTATATTTCCTTTAAATAATAATATACATGTAATAATGTACGAAAAAAAAAAAAAAAAAAAAAATAGGTACGAAAGGGGACTCGATCCAGCGATCTAGCGGTTACGAAGCTAGAACGCTAACCACTCGGCCACCGCCGCTGCTTGTTAACGATGGTAACGCAAGGGAATATAAGCGACGCATCAAACTTCGCTTGCGATTTTCTCGAAAACGCTTGAGTAGTACGCCTTAATATTTGGACATTATATTGTCCTAGTGGACTACTAAAAGTGTGCAAAGTTTGAAGAAAATCGGTGACCCATCACCCTGTTACTCTCCTTGTTAGGCGCAAACGAATCGACTTGTATACTCGATCATATAGAATATTAAGAACAAATAAATTATAGCTGCGGTCGTCCAATTCTTATACAAAAGTCTATTTAATTTATTTACCTTCCTAATAATAAACGGACAGCGCGTAATGTCCCACTACCGTAAAATAAAGGCATATTGAAAAACATAGATCTGTATATGGGTCATTCCACGCCAAATCAATCACTTTTGACCCTTCTATTTTTTTATTTGTCTGAAATTTTTTTATGTTATTCTACTCTCTAAAAAAAATTTTAGAGAATTTTTTCAAATTTTTTTTCAAAGCCGATTTCAAGATATCGATTTTTTCGATTGTCCCTTCAAATAACTTTATAAATTTGTAACTTTGCGAAAAATAGACGGATTGGAAACTTTTTTTTTTCATTCTATTGCATTTTTTGCGTACTTTTTAAAGAAAATTGTTAAAAAATCTTCACTTGCGTTTTTCGTAATGATTTTTCAATTTTTATGTCCAATTATTTTTTTTTTTAATGATTGCCATATTTAATTTTTTTGAAAAATTTATATTTCAAAGTATTGCTTGTTTAACATCTTTTGTGAAAATTTCATAATGGGATGCGGATTTTTTATATTTTTTTCACATTTTTTAAAAATTAAGAAATTTTTTTATCATCGTATGAACAGTTTGGATCTTGTTATTGACAGATAATATATCAATGTATAATCTCATTATAATCTTTCCACGCAATTATCTCGCAAAATATTCATCATTCGAAAAAAATTTTTAAACAAAACTTGCTCTATTTGAAGGGGTACATTCAATGATGTACACTGTTTTTTTCTGGGTGGAGGTGTGTCCGAAATTTGAAGGTAACCTTTCTTTTTTTAAGGTAGGTGTCTAGTCTAGAGAGCGAAAAAACCAGCTTATTTTCGAAAAGGTTTTTCTCAGCTTCTTTATTAGATATCACTATTACAACATTTTCTAGGACATAATGCTATTCTTATCGAATGGGAAAAAAATGGTTTACATCGTCCAGCGCTTTTTTTTCAATTTTCAGAAGGCGCCAAAGTCGAGTCCTCAATAAAAAGGCGTTCCCACGGCGGACAAACAATCTCCGCAACCACTACATCGATTTTGATGAAACTTTGTACGATTCTTTATTAAGGTGTTTTGTATGGTAATTCACCAGATTTTTAGAAAAAAATTTATAATATAAAAATTTACATGACGCAAACGGTGCAAAAATATGTCGATTTTTGTACAGTGTTTTTCAAATAACCGTCATTTTTTTTCTATTATCGATTTTTGACAAACGGTGGTGATTTACCATGTGGCAAACCTTCCTCTTTAAAAAGATTTTTCCTATTTTTGTTTCAAACGTTCCAATCCGAAGATTGTTTGTCCGCCATGGGCGCACCTTTTTATCGAGGACTCGACTTTGGCGCCTTCTGAAAATTGAAAAAAAAACGCTGGACAATGTAAACCATTTTTTTCCATTCGCTAAGGATAGCATTATATCCTAGAAAATATTGTAATTGGAATGTCTAATAAAGAAGCTGAGAAAAACGTTTTCGAAAATAAGCTTGTTTTTTCGCTCTCTGGACTAGACACCTACCTTAAAATGGAAACGTAGCTTTTTTTCACGCTAGACACATAGCTTACTTCAAGAGGAATCCATTGACCTAAACTATGTTGATCTTGAATTGTCATTTAAGGTCATTTCAATGGCTTGAAGTTTTCTTCTTCACTGCCCGTCCAAAAAATGTTTATCATCTTCTAAATTCAACAAGACGAGTTTGAATGCTATTGGCATTAATGTTTACAAACACAGAATATGAAGGCTCGAATAACAAATGTTTGCAGGCAAATTGCTACGGAAACTTTAGAAGAAGTTGAAGTGTCACTTAGGGATCGAATCAGGTGCTGCATAAATGTTCAAGGTCATACTTTTGAATTGAAATGACCTTGAATGACACTTCAAGGTCAACATATTTTAGGTCAATGGATTCGTTTTGAAGTAAACTATATGTCCAGCGTGAAAAAGACTACGTTTCCATTTAAAAAAACAAAGGTTACCTTCAAAACTCGAAGACGCCTTCACCCAGAAAAAAACAGTGTACATCATTGAATGTCCCCCTTCAAATAGAGCAAGTTTCGTTTGAACATTTTTTTCGAATGATGAATATTTTGCAAGATAATCGCGTGGAAAGATTATAATGAAACACCCTGTATACATTATACATTCATAAAAAAAATTTCTTAATTTTTAAAAAATCTGAAAAAAATATAAAAAATCCGCATCCCATTATGAAATTTTCACAAAAGATGTTAAACAAGCAGTACTTTGAAATATAAATTTTTCAAAAAAATTAAATATGGCAATCATTAAAAAAAAAATAATTGGACATAAAAATTGAAAAATCATTACGAAAAACGCAAGTGAAGATTTTTTAACAATTTTCTTTAAAAAGTACGCAAAAAATGCAATAGAATGAAAAAAAAAATTTCCAATCCGTCTATTTTTCGCAAAGTTACAAATTTATAAAGTTATTTGAAGGAAAAATCGAAAAAATCGATATCTTGAAATCGGCTTTGAAAAAAAATTTGAAAAAATTCTCAAAAATTTTTTTTAGAGAGTAGAATAATATAAAAAAATTTCAGACAAATCAAAAAATAGAAGGATCAAAAGTGATTGATTTGGCGTGGAATGACCCATATGTACCCACACCCCATTCAGTCATCTTGATTCCAGCAAATTCCTATCCCTGAATCGGTATTTGAGTACCGATTCTAAAATGGAAAGTGAGTCTTGAGTTGATCTCGAATCACCATTCGATACCCCAACTGTAGACGTAACATACTTTTACTCATTTTTTTTATGACACAAGTCACTACAATTATATGAAACATTTTAAATTCAAGCTAATTAATAAGTCTTTGTTGAAAAAAAATCTGGGAGAAAAAAAAAAGACCAACTTGAGTATCGAACCGCGAACCTCCGCGTCGCAGGGAAAAGCGCCACAGTCTACTCTGACATATATACAGGGTGGTTGGTAACTGGTGGTACAAACGAAAAGGGGGTGATTCTACGCGAAAAAAAGTCGAAAATATAGAATAAAAATTTTTCGTTTGAGGCTTTGTTTTCGAGAAAATCGACTTTGAATTTTCGCTCGGTACGCGTGCACTTTATCACGTCTCGTTATGACGGATCTCACTGTAGATCATTGTCTCGATTAACGTTATGTTGATAAACACTTCCAATGTGACCGAAGTGTTTTCCTACTTATTAACTTACTATCCGACTTTTATCGCTATCCACTATCAGTACCTATTAGTCTACCATCATGTCTACATACAGCAATCGGGAATATACGGACATGATACTTTCGTTAGGTACGCGTAGTGGTAATGCATCAGCCGCAGCTGATCATTACAGGCACCGGTATCCCAATCGCCGACATCCTGACAGACGTGTTATTCAAAGAGCAGAACGAACCCTCGGCGAATATGGTTCTTTTAAAAACTTAGACGACATGGTGGTCGTCGACGACGCGTTAGTGTAAATGTTGAAGAGCAAATACTAAAGAACGTTTCGGAACATCCTGACATAAGTGCAAGAAACCTTTCTTTGCGGTATAATCTTAGTTGCTTCACGATTCTTCGAATTCTACACGAAAACAACTAACATGCTTATCATATCACCAGAGTACAAGGACTCATGCCTCATGATAAGATTTCGCGAAAGGCATTTTGTCATTTGTTGCTTCAACAGCATGCCAACGATGCAGAATTTCTGTTAAAAATTTTATGGACCGATGAAGCGAAATTTACAAGGGACGGCATGTTCAATGTCCATAACATGCATAATTGGCAAACTGAGAATCCTCACTCTATTCTTGAAACACATTTTCGAGTAAGATGGAACGTAAACGTCTGGGCTGGCATAATCGGAAATCTAATTATTGGGCCATATATTTTCGAAGGAAATGTAACGTCAGCAGCATATTTCGATTTCTTACAAAACAAACTACCGGAATTATTAGAAGATGTACCGCTGAGAACTAGATGAAGTTTAATTTTTCAATAAGACGGTGCACCGCCACATTTTAGTCATCATGTGAGAGATTTTTTAAACCAACATTACCAATGCTGGATTGGTCGTGCTGGAACAATAGCTTGGCCACCACGCTCTCCTGACATAGCTCCGCTTGACTTTTAAACTTAAACTGTGATAATATCCGTCGAGACAATGATCTACAGTGAGATCCGACATAACGACACGTGATAAAGTGCACGCGTACCGAGCGAAAATTCAAAGTCGATTTTCTCGAAAACAAAGCCTCAAACGAAAAATTTGTATTCTATATTTTCGACTTCTTTTTTCACGTAGAATCACCCTCTTTCCGCTTGAACCACCAGTTACCAACCACCCTGTATATAGTGAAGAAGTTACGTTTGATCATCAATTTGCGCCTGAGCTTCACTTTATGAGCTATGGATTAGTGAGATTTGTGTTAATTGAGTTTAAGTTTATGTATGTTCAAACGTGGACGATGGTATTTTCGTAAAATAAAGCTTGCTTATAAATACAAGTACTGATACTACGATAATTTTTTCGACAAAGGTTTCAAAAGATGAAGAGATTGTAAGATCACATGTTTGATATACGTGCATGATTATATACGTGCATATCATACAAAATTTCTCTATTTATTTTTTTTATCGGATCAACTGCTCGGTTTTTTTGTTCTCGATGATGAATGATAGTGGTACTTGTAGTGTTATAGTGAATTAACAAATAAAAATGGATTGCATGCATATTGCATTGATGTGCTGCAGATTAACAATTTTTACTTTTCAGTACATAAATAATTTAAATATTTTAATGAATAATTTATGTAAATATATTGAACAATACGTGGACGCGTGAAAAAAGAAAATATTTATTTTGTTAATAAATTATGGTTGCAGTAGACTAATTATTATATCATTAATTATCATATCATTAATTTATAAGAATTAATTTTAAATTCTTATAAGAAGTAAAAAAAATTAAATTTGACAAAAACTTATCATCTTCTTGATTTTCAGTTAAAATCAAAGAAGAAAAAAAAACCAACACGAGTATCGAACCATGATCTTCCGCGTCGCAGGCAAAAGCGCTACCGACTACGCTACAGTCGACTGTGGTACTTGTGATCAAGAAATTACATTTGGTGATCAGTCTATGCCTGAGCTTCAGTTTATGAGCTATGGATTAGCGAGATTTGTGTTAATTGAGCTTAAGTTTACTTTTTTTTATCAATTTTAATACGTATAATAATGTTATTATCGTTCAATAAGTGTCGTCAGCTCAAATACATTTCTTTCTGCATAACTGGCCGAACCACGTGTGCTTTGCTATGACTGTATAGCTATACAGGGTGTCCGGCATAAGGTGTCGATGCCGAAAGGTGGTGGTAGGGGTTGAAAAATGGAGACGAAAAGTCCAATACCATTTTTTAAAATTCGGATTAATTACTGAGTTATTAATTAAAACGTTCGACCAATCAGAACGCCGAAGAGGCGGTACAAAAATTTTTGCCCCGGCCTTACTTGCCGGCGTGACGTCAAACAATAATAAGTAGTAGAAATAAAAATAAAAGAAGTAAGACGGTACGTCAAAACATTCTAAATCTGACATGTGTTATTGTTTTTATTTCTACCACTACACACTACAAGGCCTGTAATATATTGTCGTTGGACAACAAAGCAGTAGTAGTATTACTACTACTTTGAAGAAAGAAATAATACATAAGAAATAAAACGGCGAAAATCAAAAGCTTGAAATTCTTATTTGTATTTTTTTCTATTCTTACCACTACCACTACTGCTATTATTACTTTTATTACTATTATTACTATTATTACTATTATTATTGTCGTCGTCGTCGTCGTCGTCGTCGTCGTCGTCGTCGTCGTCGTCGTCGTCGTCGTCAACAAAATAATAATAGTAATAATGATGACGATGACAATGATAATGATAATAAGAATAATCATCATTAACAAAATAATAATAATAATAATAATGATGGGCGAACCGTCGTAAAACAACGAAGTATATAAAGAATGGCAGACAAAAAAAACAATAATAAGAATAATAATAGCGCGACGACAACAACAACGGCCGGGACATCGAGGGCAGCAGGCGCCGATGCCCTTTTCGAAGGGATTACCAACCCCTTCGAGAGGAGAGGATCCGTATCGCGGACGCCGCCCAGAGTGAGGTCCAGTTCAATCTCGGCCCTCACCTACGCCGAAAAGACGACCCACAGGAATACGGTGCCAGTCGTGGAGCCACCGAAACAGCATGAGGAGGATAGGCTGCGGGAGCGGCTCCTCTTCATACAGAAGACACTGAGGGGGATGATGGCACCGGCTGAGATCCAGAAGAATATCAGCGCTGTCATCAAAACCGGCATGAAGGAGATTGGTGAAGCCGCGGAGATCGCGCTTAGCGAACGGGACAAAGAAACCGAAAGACAGGGACGATTGACAGATGCGCAGACGCCTTTGCCCAAAAAGGCAAAACGCAAGCGCGATCAGACGACCCCGGAGACTGACATTGCCGCGGGGGCAAGCGGACAGCACGCTACTGACGGAACGTGGAAAACTGTAAAACGGAAGAAGGACAGGACTCCACCGAAAACGAACGCGACGTTGAAAGACAAGGCAACGAAGAACAAAGCTCCTGCAAAGGGGCAGGAGCGCGCGCTGCCCAGGCCCAGGTGCAGCGCGGTTCTTATTAAGCCGACGACGGGGACGACGTACGCTGACGTCATACGGACGATCCGTAAGACAGTGGACCCCACCAAAGACACACAGATAAAGACGATAACCAAGACGAAGACAGGAGCGGTACTTCTTCGGCTTGGAAAAGGGCAGGAGGGACGACTGGGTCTCCAGAAGTCCCTCCAAGACGCCCTTGGAAAAGGGAGAGAAGTCTGCGACATGACCTCCAAGGTCACCTTGGAGATCATGGACCTCGACTGCGTGACCACGACAGACGAGGTAACGGACGCACTCGCGACAAAGACAACGTTACGGATGCCTCCGAAAGTTCACATGTTCGGCCCAAACAACCGAGGGCAGGTTATGGCCGTATGTGAGCTGGACGAGACCGACGCTAACGTCCTGTTCCAGGCGGGCAAAATACGGATCGGCCTGGTGAACTGCCGCATCAGGCTGAGACTGATGGTGCCGAGGTGCCACAAGTGCCTCGGCTACGGACACCTACGACGCGACTGCACAGGACCGGACCGACGGGACTGCTGCTGCAGCTGCGGCGGACGAAGGCACACTGGGAAGCAGTGCGAGGCCCAAGCGTGCTGCTTCCTGTGTGCCGATCTACAGGGACAGGACAGAAAGCACGTCCCGGGAGCGGCGAAATGCGCCGTTTTCAGGGCGGCGCTGACTGACGCCAAACTGAGTAACAGATGACAGTAGTCCTGCAGGGAAATCTGAATCGGAGCAGTGCGGCACACGCGCTGCTCCCTCAGATCGCTGCAGAACTCGACGCAGACATACTGATACTGAGTGAACAGTACAGAGACATGGTCGGAGACACATGGCTTGCCAACAGGGCTGGTACCTCCGCGCTTTGGGTTAGGGGGCGGTGTGCCTGGACCATCAGCAAACGAGGGGTAGGAGAAGACTACGGTTGGATGACGGTTGGCGCTGTCACCTATGTCAGCGTCTACCTGACTCCAAACTGTAGTATCCGCGAGTTTGAAGAAAAGCTAGACTCCCTGGAGGACGCCCTGAGGGGGATCACAGGTGACGTAGTTGTCGCCGGCGATTTCAACTCACGAGCAATCGATTGGGGAATGACCACGACGAACAAACGGGGACGGCTGCTGTTAGAGATGGCCGCGAGGCTGGATCTGACAGTAGCAAACGACGGAGACACGCTGACATATAGACGCCCGGGATTCGGGAACTCGATTCCCGATGTCACCCTAATCACGAGCAGATTACTAACTAAAGTAAGACAATGGCGGGTGATCGACGACTTCACAGCCAGCGATCACCAGTACATTGTTTTCAACGTTACGGACGATATGACGACGAACAGAGGTGGAAGTCGGGGCCCCCTACGCTGGGACGTAAATTGACTGGACAGAGACAGACTCCTGGAGAGTCTACGGCCGATGGAAACACCGTCACCGCGGACTTCCGAGGAGTCACCCAAAAGAAACAGGGTCGAAGACTTAGTGGAGGCGACAATGAGTAGTTTCAAACGACTCTGCGACGCCTCCATGCCACGGAAACGGCACGGGACGAACAGACGCGCACAGTACTGGTGGACAGACGAAATCGCGGACCTCCGCCGTGGCTGCCTGGCGCTCCGTAGGAGGATGCAGCGAGCACGTGCCCGTGGGGACGTGACCTCACTCTCCGCGGAGTTAAAGGCGGCCAAAAAGCGGCTGAAGTTCGCGATTAACGAAAGCAAGAGACGGAAATGGAAACAACTCATCAACGACGTGGACGGCGACCCCTGGGGTGACGGTTACAAGATAGTAACCCGAAAACTGGGGGCTCGCGGCCCGCCGTTGATGAGAGACTCCGACTCGACAAAGCAGATTGTAGACGGACTATTTCCCACCCACCCTATACGGGTGGGGGAGGAAGACGAGGACGAACGGACGGACGTCCCGTTGTTCACGGGGAAGGAGCTCCTTAGGGCAACTTCCTCGCTGAAGAACGGGAAAGCACCTGGATCTGACGGTATTCTCGGCGAGGTTGTCCGGCTCATTGCTCTGCATAGACCGGGCATCCTCCTGGGAATCTATAATGCCTGCCTGACTGAGGGCGTATTCTGCAGATCATGGAAGGTGGCGAGGCTAGTTCTTATTAGTAAGGGCAAGGGAAATCCCGACTCCCCGTCTTCCTACAGACCTCTTAGCCTGCTGAATACAGCGGGGAAAGTCTTTGAGCTGCTGATACGTTCCAGACTACTTGACGCTATACGAGACGCTGGCGACCTATCCGACTGACAACACGGATTTCGGAAAGGACGATCGACAATAGGCGCTATACAAGACGTAATAGACATTTTTGACAAAGCACAGGAGGCGTGCCACGCGGCTAGACCCATAGTCGTGCTGGCCACGCTCGACGTACGCAATGCGTTCAACTCGGCGAGGTGGGTGGATATCCTGGAGGCGCTCAAAACGACCTTCCGGGTACCCTCCTACCTTCTCTGAGTTGTACAAGACTACCTCAGAGACCGACGGATTACGTACGAGACGAACGAGGGTACGAGAGAGAGGGTGGTATCCCCGGGCGTAGCCCAAGGATCGATCCTCGGCCCCGACTTCTGGAACGTACTGTACGACAGTTTGTTGAGACTGGAAATGCCCCTGGACACTTCCCTCATCGCCTACACTGACGACGTGGCGGTCGTCATCATGGAGCGGGACTCACACCTAGCCCAACTTAAGTTGAACCAGGCGATGAGACGAGTGACCAGGTGGATGAACGAACACGGACTGGAACTGGCACTTCACAAGACGGAACTGCTACTACTGTCCAGGAAACGGATCCCCACGATCGTGCTGATGACCGTAGGGACGGAACAGATCGAGACCAGAGGGGAAGTCAAGTACCTGGGGGTCACCCTGGATACAAAGCTGACCTTCTGGCCTCATATACAGAGGGCCATAGAGAAGGCGACAGAGAAGACCAAAGCTCTTAGCCGACTCATGGCCAACACGCACGGACCACGACCAAGCACACGTAGACTGCTGATGACAGTGACCCACTCGATACTCCTCTACGGAGCAGAGATCTGGTGTGACCCACCCTTCGGTCGTTCGGATAGCACGAGTCCGATAAAAAGACTCGTGGTCTTACCTGCCGAACCAATCGAGAGAAAGAGGGCCCCTCCACTAGGGTTCCGCCCAACTGCAGATGCAGTTGCCCGAAACCCAGACCGCTGGGCTGGCTCCCTCTCCGCGATTCCGACCGATCGGGGTACAAAAGGACGCGGCCAAATGATTGCTATCTTATTATAGCTGCACTATTTGACACGAACTATTCCCTGGCTAGCTCTACTCAAGGTTCTTTTCGTGGGTCCTCTGATAGCACACAAAAATAAATAGTTACAGCTTTTATGGTAAGACAAAACGAATGCATATATTTACTACGCTATAGTTTCTACAAAGACAATTGAATATATCTATAATTGTTGTCTTGAATCTCTTTTAGTGATCGCACTACAAAGTCTAATCGCAACAAATCGCATCATCACTCAATTCGTGACTCGAAGTCATCACATATAATTCGCGGCTCCTCTCATCCCATACGCTCTATAATCGATTCGGATTCTACGACCTGACAGCTGATCTATTATTTTGACGTCAACACGGAAACAATAATATCATAATACCCGTAGGAAAGTCTCAGTCTACTTATCGTCAGCTGGTGACCCAAACACGCTCGGTCTTCGTTGGAGTCTTCTTCTCTCTCCCCCTCTCCAACGCGTTGGCTAAGTCGACTTTTCCGGTCTTCGTTCCACTCCTGGGCTCCTATGGATGACGTCACCGTGTTCGTCGCGAGGCCTCTCCTTTGATGTCGGGACTCTTCAGTTCCCGTCGGCTCCCACTGCATCCGAACGGACTGCAGGTATTTCTCGGAGAAGGGGAACGAAACGACTGCGTGTTTCGCCCCTTATTGCATCCAATCTCGGCCTTACTACTCCTCACCTTACGGATCGGGTTCGATCTCCCGTCCGTAATTGAGGGAATTCCGCTTGGAATCTTTTGGCCTCGGAGTCGGAATGCACTCCAACACTCCGATGTAAGAGGTATAGGAGAACCTCCCTCGATCTTAAGTCCCGGACGGGCAACCCGCAGGCACCCTTGCACAACACCCGGAACTCCACTTTTCCTCTACTCTGTCACGGTCTTCTCTATCCCGGAAGGAATCGATTTGGAGTCTGATGTTTTACGCCCTCCCCCAATGTGCGGATAGGCGGCTCTTCGAAATCCCAACTATCCCCGAATCGTCGTAGGTAAGTCCCAAACTGTCCTTATTATGGGGAATCACGGCTATAACCCTTCACTATTCACAATCTCTTATGGTTTCATAATCCGTAATTAAGGGTTAGTCGCGACTTCCCTTTCACAATTCGCGAAATCGTTATCGGGTTCGCCACAGGCGAACCGACCGCTATTTTAAACCGTACAACGCGGCGATGGATACGATCCGTCGTAATTACTTCGGCAGAGCGACTACGCTCCGTATATTTCGGGGCCGAATCGGAAGAGAGCGAATCTTCGCTTCGTACACCTTGGGGTCAAATCGGAAGAGAGCGAGTCCTTGGGGGGCTCGCTTATTTAAAGCCGCGGCTCCCTCGAATGTTGGAGCAAGTCGCGGTTTTTCTAATGTTCGACGATTGGGCTGGGGACAATACGCTCGACGTTTTTGCGAGACCTTCCATGAGTTTCCATGGTCTCTAATTCCCGTAAAAGTGCATGTGCAGCATGCACCTTGCGGCCACTTCCCTAATTCGTGAGGCGCTACATTTTGATGTTAGTCCCAATTTCCTCACGCAATTAGGGAAGCGCATTTTGCACTTTCCAAATGTCGGCTATTGTTCCCACCTTACGTCGCGCGATCCTCATACAATGACTTTTGCTCCGCCTGGTCCCCTACTTGATTCTAGGTACCTCCCGCGTTGAGGACATTGAACCTCGCTCGAGGATTACACGTGTCGCTTCCTTTTGTTAGATTTTCTTAGCCGAAGGCTAAGAAAATTCTAGGCGATTCTAAATGAATGATTTTCCAGGGGCGAGGCAGCCTTTGGAAAACTGCCTCGTCACACTGGGCCTCCGCATTAAAAGTAAAGAAGTACCGCCAAGCCATTACCGGTGTGCAGAGAAGGGGTGCGCTGCGGATCGCGTGTGCATACCGCACGGTATCGGCTGAAGCGGTACTTGTAATCGCGGGGGTAATTCCCATAGACCTCCTCGCACTCGAGCGCAGGAGGATATGGGAACGGAGGACCGAACTGGGGCGAGTCGACACCACGGTAGACGAACGAACCAGGACGCTCGACGAATGGCAGAGACGCTGGACGACGGACGTGCCTGGAGCCTGGACGAGACGACTGATCCCGACGATACGTCCGTGGAAGGAGAGGAGCTTTGGCGAGGTGGACTTCCACCTGACACAGTTCCTCTCCGGACACGGATACTTCCGGCAGTACCTGCACAAAATGGGTAAGGTTAAAACCCCCCATTGCAGGTACTGCGGATGGGACAGAGACGACGCGGAACACACCTTTTTCAGGTGTGACCGCTGGGCCGACAGAAGGCGGCTTCTAGAGATGAACGTTGGGCCGGTCAGCCCGGACAACGTCGTCGACAGAATGCTGCAGGACAGACACAAATGGACAGACGTGACTACGTACGTGACGGACGTACTCAAGACGAAAAAGGACGACGGATGCCTGGAGGATGCGTGAGTGAGTGAAAAAGTGAGGAAAGTATGAAAGAGACGAATGAATGAGATGTGAAGAGGACCGCTCCCGCGGTCTAGATACCGCCGCCCGGACTGTGGACATGCGAGGAGCAGGACCGGCCGGGAGAGGGGCCGAGGGGGGTTTTTTAGTGGGCAACCTGTGCCAAGGAGTCCCACACACCGCGGGAGGCATCCCCCGACGGCACATAAAGTGTTTTCCCCTCCTAAAATAATAATAATAATAATAATAATAATAATAATAGTAATAGTGATAATGATAATGATAATAATAATAGTAATAATATTATTTAAAATAATCATAATAATATCGGTAGTGGTAGTGGTATGAATAGAAAAAAATAATACAAATAAGAATTTCAAGCTCTTGATTTTCGCCATTTTATTTCTTATGTATTATTTCTTTCTTCAAAGTAGTAGTAATAACTACTACTACTACTACTTTGTTGTCCAACGACAATACATTACAGACCTTGTAGTGTGTAGTAGTAGAAATAAAAACAATAACAGATGTCAGATTTAGAATATTTTGACGTACCGTCTTACTTCTTTTATTTTTATTTCTATTACTTATTATTGTTTGACGTCACGCTGGCAAGTAAGGCCGGGTGTAAAATTTTTGTACCGCCTCTTCGGCGTTCTGATTGGTCGAACGTTTTAATTAATAACTCGGTAATTAATCCGAATTTTGAAAAATGGTATTGAACTTTTCATCTCCATTTTTCATTCCCTACCACCACCTTTCGGCATCGACACCTTATGCCGGACACCCTGTATAGGCTGGCGAGACGCCATTGGCTACGCGACGTGGGCGCGCCCGGAGAGAGCGGGCGGGGGTCGGGCTTCTTGACCGCCGCGGGGAACAGTGAAGGGGGCTGGTAGCTATATGGTGGGGGGAACACGGCTTGCCGTGAAGAGGGGACCTTTGTAACAACTGTATATCTATATCTACGTCGAGATGCCAGCGCCAACTGAATTTGGGGTAACATAACTAAAATTTGTTACCCGAGATTCAATCCAGGGAGTAATGAAAGATGAGACCAAGAAATTTGATAGTCTTCGTTTTTTTCATTATGTCAATACGAAGTAATTACAAAATGGAAAGAATTTCTTCTGTTTACGTGATCAGAACCGGTATTGAACTTGTGGGGCCCCGAACAATTCAGATGTTTGAGTATGATGTATAATTATTCATATTATTATTATGTAATCTAATCTTTACTAATTCATAATTCGGTAAAAATAAATTAAATAGTAGGATATTTATTGGTTATCGTCTGGGTTCGGAGCCCGTGTTACGTACCGACTCTGTATGAGTGGGTGCGTATATGCTCAACCTCTACTACCTCTACAACCTCTACTCTGATATCGCGTAAGCGATACTCTTCCGTATGAGAAATCTCCGAGTATAGTAGAACTGACCATGCACGTATTACTTGAGCGGCTAAGGAATACGGGTGGCGGGATACTTGCACCTTAAAGTACTAAAGTACACCTTGCTGAAAGTGACTAGAACATTGAAAGAATGATTCGGAAAATAAAGGGTTTAACGGGTTTAACTCATTAAATAAAGGGTTTAACTCATTTTAAAATTATAGAAAAAAGAAAGATAATTTATAGTAAAGCGCTACCAGGCGCGGGCCGATATATCGGCTCTGGCACTTCTCGCCAGTGCAGCAAGAGCCGATATATCGGCTCTTGCTGCACTGGCGAGAAGTGCCAGAGCCGATATATCGGCCCGCGCCTTGTAGCGCTTTACTATAAATTATCTTTCTTTTTTCTATAATTTTAAAATGAGTTGAAAAAAACTAGTGTCATAGTTTTGTTCTGTATTTCATCCATAATACGCAACTTTTTGAATCATGTAAATATTGTTTCTCGTTTGGTTTTTACAAGCATTTTCCCGAACCCTTGTAAAACTATGAAATTCGGCCGGTTTTTCTCGCATAGGCACCTCTATTTCGCCCGGCACTAAAAGGGTTAATTTAGATTAAATATCTTATTAATATTTATTATTCTTGAAAACTTACAACTGTGAATAATACAAATAGATCGTAATTTCGATGATTTGACTCTAATGGCTTATATTCTGTTTCCTACGTGTACAAAGAATATAAGTCCCTTTTACTTGCTTTATGATCGACTTTTGGAATTTAATAGACAGGAATGAAACTTGGGTGAGAGAGTAGGTCTTCCTCAGGAGCTTGGGTTTACTAAGCGGTCAGCGGCCTAATAGGTTCTTCCTTGTATGGTTCCAACAGGAAGACTGACAACAGAGAGTACTCAGTATCACCTGATGTTTCTTTGTACATCCAGGTATACTTGCCCTAGGGTAGAGATACTTCTGTTTGCTATCGGCAGAGGATAGTCGTTACGACTATCCTCGTAAAAGACGAACGGTTAGTGGACGAGCCCCTTATACCAAGCTTGCCTGAAACCAGACTCTCTGAAAAGTAGTGATTTGCCTGATATTTATACAGTCAAATTGAGTGGGGGTCGAAAAGTTAATAATTGATTTCTGGGGGGCACATATACATGCAGTGTACATGTGTGTTCCTATATTCTTTGTAGATAAGCAGCTGACTATGCTGGAGGTGAATGACAGGTGTATGACACATGTGCTGCGTTTGCAAAAGATGTGTTCTTGACTGTTTCATGCTTGCTTCGAGATTGCTTATATCTTAATGATAGATCTTATGATAAATTATAACAAAAGGAAGTATTTTAATAATGAGCCATTTGGTTCGTAACACCCGACGAGTTCAATACCGGTTTTGATTACGTAAATAGAAAAAATTCTTTCCATTTTGTAATTACTTCGTATGGACATAATGGAAAAAAACGAGCTTGTCTAATGTTATCGGATTTCACAACTTTTGTAGAGAGATCCCTTTTCATACATGAACTTGTCTCGACTTATTTACACCAGAGGTGTTTTTTAGGGGGATAAATCATTATCGTAAGCACCTTTAATATCTAAGAACACTGCAGAGCAAGATTTCTTAGTGTGTATGCTATCCAGAATATCTGCATACAAAATAGCTAAATTGTCCATTGTAGATTTAGAATTACGGAATCCAAATTGGTTATCAGGAATTATGTGATTGGATTCCAACCACCCGGACAACCTTGCGTTTATAATTTTTTCCAATATTTTGCACAAGCAGCTCGAAATAGTGATAGGTCTCATATTCGAGCTATCTGTTTTTGGAATAAAGAAAACAGATAGTATTGCCTCCATTCTCTTGGAAAAAGTCTCTGATAGAATATGTCATTAAGAATATCCAACAGTAAATGCTTAGCACTACCAGGAAGTCGTTTAACTATATGATAATCAATATTATCAATTCCTGGGCTGG
This sequence comes from Gasteruption jaculator, assembly GCA_949825005.1. Classification (NCBI taxonomy): domain Eukaryota; kingdom Metazoa; phylum Arthropoda; class Insecta; order Hymenoptera; family Gasteruptiidae; genus Gasteruption; species Gasteruption jaculator. The sequence goes on along the minus strand of OX463772.1, from coordinate 2,492,163 downwards.
ATTTTGTTTTAGATTTCTCAACAGCGAAAGTAAATTCCGCAAAAGAAAAGGCTGTATCCAAAAAGGGGTCGTTATCAGAATTGTCATAAAAAGAAGGAGGTTTCACTTCTACCCATGGAGGGTGTTATGTCCGGAAAATATCCAGACATCACAGTACTGAAACGGTAGATTTCTCTCTTAACTAGAGGGAAATATGGTACGCATGTGGAATGAATGGATATTAAGAACTCTTGAAAAGTCATAAAATTCAAACTCAAACAAAGATATCGGACCCAAACTTTCGCTTTTCTTGAAGAAAAAAACAAACCCTTGTAGAAATACAAGGGCACACTTAAATTCGAAACCTCTTTTTTTTGCTTATTTGAAAATGTCCAGACGTACAAAATTTTACGACTTTTCCCGAAAAATATATAAATTAAAATCCCTTCCAAAGGGACTCAAAACTCCCACCAAACTAAATTTTGTAAACCCCCACAAGAATTTTGTAACCAATAGAAAATTAAGGAAACCCTCCACTCAAGGAAAATTAATCAATAAGGACTACGAAGAAAATCTTCGAAACTTCGACCAAAAGTTTTAAAAAAGCTTGCAAGGCCCAAGAAGACACAGTCTTGTCACTGCTTCTTACCGAAGAGATTCATTGCATTCTCCAAACCATTTTCAAATCAATCTTCAGTTTTAACCTAGAAAAAAAGAAAAGTGAATAGTTTATACACATTCTCCAAGTTCATTGCTGTTCACCTCCAATTTACATCGAAGGAAAAAGGGAAGTGAAAACCGGATTTCCGGAGGAAGAAGACACATCAGCCTTCAACAATCAACTGCGTTGGAACTCAACGTCAACCTCCGGGATCAGGACATCGAGTTTCATCTTTACCAAATCGATTTCCAGAACCTCAGATATTTAAAAGTGAGCAACTCTTCATCATTTTATTTTTCTATTTTATTCTATTTCAAATTCTAAATCATTTCTAATTCCACAATCAAGGTACTCTCAATATCGAGAGTCCTCGATTTCTTTCCATTTCTCAATCCATTAGGAGGTGCTCTCTTTGTCGAGAGTCCGCTTTCAAATATTTTCCATATCCTAATCCTGGTACTCTCAATATCGAGAGTCATCGATTACTTTCCATTTCTAAATCCATTAGGAGGTATTCTCCTTGTCGAGAGTCCCCTTTCAAATATTTTCCATATCCTAATCCTGGTACTCTCAGTATCGATAGTCCTCGATTACTTTCCATTTCTAAATCTATTAGGAGGTACTCTCGTTGTGGAAGGATTCCTTTAAAATATTTTCCATATCCTAATCTTGGTACTCTCAATATCGAGAGCCCCCTTGATTTCTCTCTATTTTCTAAATCCACTAGGAGGTACTCTCTTTGTCGAGAGTCCCCTAGAAACATCTCTATCTTAAAATTTATCCTTTTACCAAACCCTTACTATTTCTCTCTGTTTTAAACAAATTCCATTCATTTAACAGTGCCCAAAATAAAGTCCCAAAAGGAGTTGGACCACCAGCGAAACAGACGTTGGGCCCAAAGAGAAAGGCGTAGGAGGGCAAAGGGGATTTTCCCTCAACTTCCCCCTAATCCGGCCATCAACGTCGACGGCGCCAATAACAACATCAACAACATCAACAATAGCGAGACTTTCCGCCCCGTAGAAGTTAAAAATTCTTTTAGAGAAGGGGCGAATCGCCCAACTATTATTATATCCCCGACTCTAAATTTGACCCCTCCACCTGCCCCTCAACCGATTATTGTGGATGAGGACATACAGATCACCATCACAACACCCCCCTCTCGTCCTCAGACCTTCCTGTCCCCCTACCCCGGACATCCACTTGGATCCCGAAGATAGGGATGGCGAAGACCCCAGGATTCCCGACTATTTTCAAGTCGATCTCCCAGGTTCCCCCACTATTCCCCCGTCACTAAAAATCCTACTTAGAGGCCCAGGTATTAATAGAATCAGGTGCACCCACCCTAGATTCCCTAACAAATCAAAATTTATTAGATTTAGAGATTTCAAAATCCATATGACCGAGTGTAATTTTTTGCATAATATATTTAATGTTTAAGCCCAATATTAAGTCTTTCTTGTTTACTTAGTACCCCCCCCCCCCCCCAAACCCCATCTTTCCTCTGATCACCGAGAGTTCCTTTCCCAAAGGTATACGAATCCGTCGTGATACCTTTAAAAAGGAAAACCATTCGTCCTTGAGGATTAATTGTCCAAATTGACATTTAATACCTCGACGACGTAACAAGGGCATGAAACATCAATATTTTTATATACTGAGTTATTTTTATTTTCGTCATACTGAATTATTAGTCCAGTTCCACCTATTTATAAATGCTTTAATTTTGTTCCAAGTATATTTCGGATCGCTGAACTTGGTAAGGCCCTCACAAAATGCTGCAGAGCTTTCTCTTTTAATTTTGTTCAATCTATTCCTGGCCCGGGCCCCTGCTTTTTTAATCAAAATAACATTATCGTACGTAGAATCGTCTTTAAAGTTGTGTAAGGCAAATTTTCTGTTTTGGATAAATTTGTCGCAAGCATCATTCCACCATGGACATGGAGCTTTCAATTTATTAACTTGCTTTGAGGAAGCAGAACAGGTATTATTCCCCCTACCTGGGGTATTGTTAGTTAAACAATCAGTGATAGAGGCCGTTAAGGTTGAGTACCTCACAAGGGTGTCCAAATTTTTGTTATTCAAGTAGGGGTCACTCTCTATAATATTTGACAATTGTTCCTAAATCCGGCCAAATTTGTTTAGTAGAATATAGCTTCCTCTTCAAAAATTTTTTATTGCAGACTCTTTCGATGGTGGAACCGATATTGATAGAAAAATGGTCACTCCCCAAACAGTCGTCAAGGACTCGCCAAAAAAGAGAAGTAGCTGTTTCAGGGGTCGTGATAGTAAGGTCTAACGATGAACGAGAACCATAAGCACTTGATAAAAAGGTATTAGTCGTCATTGAGTATCACGAAATCAAAATTGTTAGTATTATCCGAGATTTCCCGGCTTGGTTCTCACTCTCTGTGATCACCCCAACTGGAATGGCGGGCATTAAAATCACCCATAATAAAAAAATTACCCTTTCTTGTAAATTGTAAAAAAAAGGTAGACCATTTTCTTCCAGATATTGTACAGTTTGGTGGACGATAAACAGAAATCAGCAATAGAGACCTAATGTGAGTAAATATACTGTAACGTGGAAAATTTCTCCCGTTCCATTATATCGTAAAAATCTCGCTAATTTTTATAATTTATGTCTTTCTTTTTGTCTTCTCGTAATTCTTTCGTAAATTCGGGCTATCGGGAGTTATTGAAAACTAAGAGTGCTCAGAAATCTCCCGGGAACCTGATGAAATATTATATCGCATTTATTATTCTCGTTTATTACTTTCGATTTTGTTAACGAATCACGATAAGTAATTTTCACATTACCTAACGCCGTCACTCCCTTCCCCCTTCAAATTTCCTGCCAAAATCACGAAGATCGGCACAAAGAAGAGACGGGAGAAGACAAGGAGCACCCAAGGCTCCCTCAACATGAGAGAGAAGAAGAGGGAAGACTCCGGAGCCGTCTATGACAGCGAAGAGAAGGAAGGACGAACTACCGACTCCCGAGAGAGAGACAAGGAGAAGGATGTCAAGGATCTATCGCTTACGGCCATCTAGCGATCCGCAGGAGACGGGTCGATAATGGAAAAACGGGACGATGCCCTAATTACCACTGGAGAACTTGTCGTAATTCCCGAATCTGGTCATGAAAATGATGGCGCTATCTCTCGTATCACGAAGAGGCCGAAATCAGAATCAGAGATTTCTGAGCCTTGTGCGAGTGCGGACGCCCTTTCTTGTTCCTGGGAAGGCGATCAATTGGCCGGACTACCTTTCTTTCGGAGATTCCGTTTTTGGACAACTACCTTTCTGCCGGAAATTCCGTTTTTGGACGAACTTGGGAGTATCTTCCGACTATCTCTGTGGTGAGAGCCTGTACAGGGCCTTCTTTGTGTTCTTTTGGCATTCCCTTTCTACCTCCTATCGCCTACCTCCTATCGACTCCCTCATTACTACCTCCTATCGCGTAATTTTGAATAACGAAAATAAAAATTTGATTTGTAGTCGGAAGGTTCCCGAATAAATTATATTTTTGTTTTCTTTTGTACAGTTATTAACTATTTTTTTTGTATTGCGAATAAATTCGAATTTTCGTTAATTCCGATTAAACTATCTCTTTTTGTACAGTTGATGATTCTTTCTTTTTGTGAATAAATTCGAATTTTTGTTAATCCCGAGAAAAGTCGTCTGGATTTTCTTTTGTTTTAATTTCCCGATCAATCCAGACAACGGATTCCCTCTGGGAGGGTCTTTCAGCTCTCGCTGAGTTAGACCGGGCCCCCTCAGAGCCAATCCGCGTCCGTAAGGACTGGCGCCCAATTCCGAATTTGATTTCTTTTTCTTTTCGTATTTTTGGTGAGCAAAAGGCTCTGGGTGTGGAAATTTGGAGACACGCCACCAACTTTTGGCGAAGTTGGTAGGCGCGCTACAATACTTACAGCACAAAGTTCCAGCTTTCCTGAGCAGTCGTAGAGATTTTTAATTTCCTTGTATTTAATTGTATTCCTTACCATTAATGCTACTCCTCCTGAGACCAAACTACGATCCTGCTTTATCACATCGAAGCCTTTTAGATATAAGTTATCCGACTGATTCAGCCAGGTTTCTAAAAGTAAACAAATATAAACATTATCTTAACTTCTATAGTTCCATTGCACTATTTTCAGTCCAGACATTGTTCATCGAGTTGTAGATGTAATTCCACTGTATTGCGAATTCGTTCCAATAATTTCCTCATCTTTGGCGCGGTCTTGATAATTTCGTTAAGTTCATCGAGTAGAATTAAATTAGAAGTAGAAGTAGAATTTGACTTTGTGGCATCTCCACTCAGTAGTCCTCTTCGTTTGATTCCTGACGTATCTTGTTGGGTCTTCTTAGACGGATATACGGTCGAGTTATTTCAGTAAGCATCCGGTGCAGCAATTTTACTAGTGCTCCACGGAGATTTGAGAATCTCTGTTGGATCCTTCTGTGTTCCCAAAGTCGGGAAATACGTTGAGACCTTGATAGGAACGGTACTCTGTTTTTGTTGGGAGTAACCTTCTATTGTTCTGAGTGCTGTTATGTACGGTATATTATCATACGCCATAGCTTTATAGACTTCTTTGGCTCTAATTACTTTTGGACACTTAAAGTCCAAACTACGATGTTTGTCTTGACAGTTAATACAAGATAGCTCCTTGGAGCATGGTATATTTTCAGGGTGGCGTTCTTCATTACATAAAAGACACCTTTCAATGTCTTTGCAAAAACTTCTGAAGTGTCCAAGACGACCACATTGGTAGCATTGTCTCATTGGTTGTATATATGGGGTTAGTCTCATGACAGCTTGCATCATTATTATTTAATATGAATTTTGGCATTTCCTGGTTACGAAAGGTTAGGCAAACTGATTCCGAATCCACAAGAGTTTTACAGCCATTCTGAATAACGCTCTTCTTTAGCTTGAAAGCTTCAATAGGGCGAATATTTTTGTTTTCAGTTTTGATTAAAGATATGGCCTCTTCCATGGAGAATTCCATACGAATATCTCTAATCACCTCTAATTCCTAATCAATTTAGTTCTTGGAATAAACGAAGAAATATAGAATTTCTCCAGTTCTTTATTTTCAGCTAAGAGGTTAGCGTGATCTCTAGAATCAAAGATAATTTCCCATGTGTTACTAGAAAAAGGGAACTATTCTCTCAAATTTAACATTAAGATTTTTCATAGTTTTGCAGACTTCAAGTGTGCGTAACAGTTTGGTGTTATGATCTTTTTTTTGAGTTTTCACGCATACTATGAACGGAGCCTTGTCAAATCTCTCGTATTATAACTTTTCATCAGACGAAAGCTTAGGTCCAGTATTGGCTTGATGATTTGATTCTTGTACGTCATTTACTTTTCATGAGTCCATCATAGTTATCTCTTCAACATCACTTCCTTGAGCACTGTCTTGAGCTTGGGCTTCATTGTCTTTGACCTTCCTACATTTTTTCTTGTTTTTGGAGATGCTTTTGGAGTTCATGTTATTTTCTTCGAGAAGGTCTTGAAATAGTTTGGTTTTCCTTAAGGATGCTTCATTCAAAGTTTCGATTGTCTGTATATCTGTTTCTTCACTATTGGAAAAAATATGCTTTAGAAGACGTTTTTTGCCAGTTTCGACATAGTTTTTAAAAATTGTAACAGACGTAAAGTGAGTCAAATCTTCATTATTGTGGGGATTACCCTCCATAACCTAGCAACCTGCCGGTTACCGAGGTTTTACTTACATTTCGTGTTAAAATAAAAGAGTATAATATAAATTCAGAAACAAAATTAACTTTTCTGTACAGTTTGAGGATTTAATAATCAAATAATCAATTAATTAATTAAATGGTGTGATTAATTGCGGAAAAAAGAGACGCTAACCTCTATTATTTGGTCAACCTCACTCCTCTCGAAGAGAAGGATGTCGCAGACCTATCGCTTACGGCCATCTAGGAATTCACAGGAGACGGGTGTTACGTCCTAGGACCAGAGAAGCGCTCTCTTTTTAGGGAAGAAGGTAGTGTTGTTTTCCCAGGGATAGGAGCATGCGTCAAGATAGGAGGCGTAAAATAAGAGGCATTGGTTAATATATAAAACAAAGTTAAAATATTTTATTCGTAAAAGAAAATATACACAAAAGGTTATTAACTGTTCTAATTCTACATCCGATCCTAGACATCTCTTCACCCTAGCTCTTAACTTTTCCTTATAAAAGAGAGTCTAGGATCATTTTTTGGGGATTTTCTTAAAATGGGGAATATTTTCAAAATAATCCACAGGTTTTAGGTTTCTTTTTCTTCCCAAAATGATTGCCGTAGCCCTTTTGCTCAAAATGACTGGTTTCGGGGGCGAAGGCGCAAAAGGTTTGATTAAGTCGGGGACGAAGACGAACTTCCGAATTTTCTCCAGTAGTCCCTGGGTGGGGAGATCGAGCAATCGCTCCTGTTCCCCTAGTGGTTGCTGTTGTTTGTTGTCAACTGTTTTTTGGTAACGGCTGTTCTCGATTTCTTTAATTTTTATTTGTACCTCTACCCGTTCCTCATCGGTTAAGGAGGGGTCTACGGCCTCCCTTTTCAATAGAGCAATTTGCTCATTGGCGAGGCGCCTCTTCTGGTTTCTTATTCTCACTAAAAAAAAATTCAAACCGTGTTCAAAAACTTAAATTAGAGGTAAGAGGGGAATTTATGAATATATCTATATATATATATATTTTGTAGAATGAACAAAACAAACTCGGAAGGCCAGTCGCCGACCCTTTCCGAGGGGGAAGGGGGGGGATTATTGTTAAGCCTCACACCACGAAGGTGCTTGGCTGTGCGACCTCCCCTCTCACAGGTATACGCGTATTCGAACAACAATAACCTACGTTATGCGTTCGAAAGATTCAACCCGGCTCCACTTCCAGGTTAACCCGGCTTTCGCTATGAAAGACCAAGTTTCAAAACGTAGCTGCCACCTCAAGTCCATCCCATTGCTGGGTGTCGCTCTCCCCGGAAGAGTGGTGTCCTGCTCTCATTGCAGCCGCAGAGGAGCTGGGATTTCCCTTATACTTGGGGCCAACGTATTGCTTTTTAGGGCGCAGTCGTATTCCCTCAACCACATCGAGTTACATTTTTGGCCTCGTGTTTTGCGCGGTGCCACTTTAGTATAAGTGTACAATCGGGCGGTGCGTTAACACAGTATGCCGTAACTCTCGGTGTCGCCAATCTCCCGACTCTCGAGCATATGCCGTTCATCGCAGTAGCTACCTCTCCTCCTCAAGCGGGGCTTGGGGTGCCCGACGCCGAGGTCCCAATCTATTTAACCCCTTTGGTGTACTGGGCTCAGGAGCTTTATACCGTCTCCCCGAGCGGATAATGTGTCACTGAGCTTTGTGTATGTGTCCAGTAGTATGGAAAAGTCTCCCTACGGGTCTTAAGCCCCCGAAGGCACCGCTCGGGTACGCAGGGTCGCTAGATCACCCTGAATGCACGTACGGACGTGCATCCATCCGCTTGACGGTGTCGCCTTGCGGCTGCATCCATTCAATGGCGGTGTCGCCTTGCGGCTGCATCCATCCACGGACGGTGTCTCCTTGCGGCTGCATCCGTCTCGCAATTACATACACCTCTACGGTAGGGAAGGGGGGGATAGTTATTGTGAAACCTCCCACCACGAAGGTGTTCGGCTATGCGACCTCATCTCTCACAGGTATACGCGTTCGAACAACAATAACTAACGTTATGCGTTCGAGATTAAACCCGGCACCACTTCCAGGTTAACCCGGCTTTCGCTATGAAAGACCAAGTTTCAAAACGTAGCTGCCACCTCGAGTCCATCCCATTGCTGGGCGTCGCCTTCCCCGGTGGAGTGGTGTCCTGTTCTCTTTGCAGCCGCAGAGGAGCTGGGATTTCCCTTATACTTGGGGGCAACATTGCTTTTTAGGGCGCAGTTGGATCCCCTCAACCTCATCGAGTTGCATACTTGACCTCGTGTTTTGCGCGGTGCCCCTTAAGCATATGTGCATTCGGACGGTGCGCAAATCGGTCTTATCATCATTATCATCAGTCTGACCGTTCTTAACACAGTATGCCGCAACTCTCGGTGTCGCCAATCACCCGACTGTCGAGCATATGCCGTTCATCACAGTACCCACCACTCTCCCTCAGGCGGGGCTTGGGGTGCCCGGCCCCGAGGCACCAAATTTATAACCCCTTTGGTATTGGGCTCAGGAGCTTTATACCGTCTCCCCGAAGGGATAATGTGTTAGTGTGCTTTGTGTATGTGTCCAGTAGTATGGAAAAGTCTCCCTACGGGTCTTAAGCCCCCGAAGGCTCCACTAAGGAAAACCGCAGGAGCGCTGGAACCTCCTGTATGCACGTACGGATAGTGTAGCCTTGCGGCTGCATCTATCCGCCTGACGGTGTCGCCTTGCGGCTGCATCCGTTCAGTGACGGTGTCGCCTTGCGGCTGCATCCGTCCACGGGCGGTGTCGCCTTGCGGCTGCATCCGTCCCGCAATTACCTACGTGCACCCGTACGATAAGGGAAGGGGGGGGGATCTAGTAGGCGGCCAGTTACCGACCTTTCTACTAGGTTAAGACGTAAAATTTATAGAATTTTTCTTTTTCGTGACAAACTCGGACCGCCAGTTACCGACCATTTCCGAATGGGAGGGGGGGATCTAGTAGACGGCCAGATACCGACCCTTCTGCTAGATCTTACTGCATATGCGAAACAAAAATAATAACGAACAGAGGGAAGCTGTCCCCCGCGGATCCGCTTGGTCGGCTGATGAATTCAGAAGTTTATAGGTGGACTATTCAAAGGCGGTAGGACAAACTAAAGAACAAAAATTGCAGCTAATGGGCCCTCAATTTCCTGGCAGATCGGCGGAAAGCTTAGCAGCACAGCTCAGAAATAAATCGCCTGAGATTTATTACGGAAGAGCCGAAGCACCGGTCGAACAGCAAAGAAATAAAGCAGCAGAAAGACCGGAGCGCGTACAGATGAGACAGCGGGTGAGAGCGGGACGAGGCGACACACAACAACACAGCGTCTCGCCAGTCGCTAGAGGGGAGACCCGAGCAACACCTGTGGATATAGGCGAGAGCGGGGAGACGAGACAACCAGCGCCAACGCCACGCCGAACGACGCCACGCCGAAAAACGAGACCATCTCGGGCAAGGCAGAGCGCTACACCACCACATGTAATGGGAGAAACCCCGGCACAGATGGCGACACAGCAAAGGGACTCGCAGAACATGGCGCCTGCCTCAGCTGTCAGCGAGAGCATAATAACAACAAAGCGTGCTTCAGGTGAAGTGCCACAGATACGCGTTATGCAGACTAACGAGCGTGACAACGAGCAAATAGACGAAGGCTTGGCGAAGAAATTCCATAGTACGTGGTCGCGTGTGGCAGATGCGAGTCAAAAAATAAAGAAAATCGGATACAGGCCGAACCGGATACTTGTCTCGAAAATCGGTGCAATTCTTGGCAAGGTCCTAAGGGAAGTGGAGCAAGAGAACATAACAACACAGAGTAAGCGCAATAAATAAAAAAATGCTATATATACTGCCGGACTAATTCTTTCACAGGAACAGAAGAACATCCAAAAGAAAGGCAAGCCGAAACACGTGGCATTGGGGCATGTTATGGACAAGCTCCAAAATCAAGTACAACTAGCTAAGGAATTAAGAGCATGGAAAGAAGGACAGCTAAAATATCCTGTCAAGAAGGAAGCTAGAGAATTGAGTTCAGCGCAGTATATAAAAGTGACCACCGATAAGATCAATACTCTTAAAAAATTTAAGAACTACCAGCAGCAAACAAAGCAAGCGCAGAAGATCAGGAGAAGATTTGTGGAGCAGCCTTCTATAAGATCGGTAAGAGGAAAAACCACCAGGGTGGAGCCAAATATACAAGCCGTAAAGGAGTTCTATGGCAAATTATACAGTGCTGCGGAGAAGTCCAACCGCAGGCCCACACCTAGATTTAACAAGTGGATAGCGAAGCTCCAAGCAAATAGAGAAACAGGCAACCTCGAAGAACTTAACGCAGAGGAACTTGAAGGAATGGTGGTGGCTGCGCTAAAAGCCACAGCCCCCTGGAAAGCCCCTGGAGAAGACGCAATACCAACAGCGATCTATAAACTGTTTCCCAACGCCAGGAAATACCTCACCACGTATGTATGTGAGGTTTTAAAAAGCGAAAGGAACTGCAAAGAGAAAGATGTCAGAGGAAAGGTGTACTTACTATATAAGGATGGAGACACTAACAATCCTGCCAATTACCGACCTATCGTACTCTTAAATTCAGACTACAAGATGCTCACCTCAGTAATAACAATGGTGATTAAAAAACAATTACCACTGCGGGCTATTCCCAAAGAACAATTAGCGAGAGAGGGTGTATGGGGCACAGTGCACGGCCTCCTAGAAGACAAATCTATCAACACTGGCGAGACGGAACGGAAGACGACACTACTCCGCATGGATCGATTTTACAAAAGCTTACGACTCGGTGTCACACTGGCAGCTAAGGAGACTAGTACGCGCACTTCCAATAAACAACGTAATCAGCAGAGCGTTAGAAAACATCACGCGAAAATGGTTGGCCAGGGTAAATGTGGGGCGGTCGAAGACCAGACCAATATATACAAAAAGAGGCGTATATCAAGGAGACACAATGAGCTCTTTGTTATTCGTTCTGGCCACAGCCTTTATTATAGACGACGTAAACACTGACCGTCAAATCAATGCAGCTGCAAACAGCAAACAGGTCATCATCGCATCCATGGATGATATAAAATTCCATGGTCCGACGAGGAACAGTGTTGCAATAATTGCAAAATGCATTGAGGAGAGCGCGGACGAAATCGGCCTCAAAATGATCAAACGGAAGTGTGGCGTTCACTGCCGACAAGAAGAAGAGGACGACAACATCGGGCAAGAGGATGAAGAGGAGGAAGAAGGGTCGACGTTCCTACCCAGAGTTCGTGAAGGATACAAATATCTAGGCATTGTTCAACTAGAACTAGATACCGAGGTAAATATGCAGACCGTCACCAAGAAAACGCTGTGTGGAGTTCGAGAGATACTAACCTCAAGAATAACACCAGCGCAAAAAACTCATTTAATAAACACCACCATGTTTACGGCTGCAACGTACGTGCTTGGCAACATGTTCACGGCGTCGAAAAGGACATCTGTCCTTAAGAGATGCCGTGGCATAGACAAGAACATACGCAAACTCTTAGTTGAGCATGGCCTGAAAATCTATTCCACCTCTAATGCTAGCGTATATCTGGATAAGCATACGGGAGGCCTAGGCCTGAAGGCTGTGGCGGACGAAGTAGCCCTGCAATATGTCCGTAAAGGAGCATACCTTGCAAAACACCCGGGATTAGAAACAACAAGAAAGAGATACGCAACATTAGAGAGAAAAGGATGGAAAAATCCCAAGAGCGATGCGGAAGCGATCCTTGAGGATTACAACATCGATACCACTGAATTGGACACCACGGATCCGGGAGAGTACCCGAAGAACCTGGTGCGGGAAGTCAGGAAGGTGCAGCAAGGGAGATGGATGGCAGAGTGGAGCAAAAACATGTGCTACGGACGAGGCGTGGCGAAGAAGAGACGACATGTGGAGTTCCCGGCCTACACCTCCCTGTACATGGATGATTGGAGAATCTCTATGCTACACGCTGTAGCCGAAGAACAGCTGCAGAGCCTCGGTGCCATCCCGACCGAAAGAAAAGCGTGCAGAAGAGGATGCAATCACCAAGAAACCGCATACCACGTCGCGGTAGCACGTCCAACGCCCGAGTATAACACAAGACACGACATCATTGTGGCTAGGATGATATGTGTTCTTGTGGAGTGCAAGGCGCCGAGCGACATGCTGAAGAGATGCCACTTCGCATGTGCCACGATGGTAGAAGACTATACATGGGGTGACAGGACGGTCAAGATAAGGGCGAGTGTACCTGTGAAGACAGACGACCAACTACACCACAATAAGCCGGACATCCTAATCATCTTGACCAACCCTGACCAAGTGTTTGTCCTAGAGGTGGCAGTCTCGCACCTACAGAACATCAGAGTACAAGAACAAATAAAAAGAGCGAGGTACGAGAAGAATTCGGTGATAGAAATTACTCAAGAAAATGTCAACAGGATCTCGAGAAACACGAATCTGGTATCTGAACTCAGGCACATGTACAGATGTCCCGTGGAGTTGGATGTCCTTGTCATCGGCGCCTATGGTGAGACGCTAAATACTGAAGAGCGGAATAAAATGAATGAAATCTTGGGAAAAATTGGGGTTCCCGAGTGGAAGTTCAAAGAGTTAGTAAACAACAGCTGCTACAGCGCGGCCGTGTTAACAACGAACATCCTGATGAATAGAACAACGCCTGGCAACATAAGGCACCAATAAGCGTAGTTTACGCGGGAGGCTGTGAATTAATTTATTTCTACAATTTTTCAAACACGACTGATGAGTGCCTAATAATTGTATTTTATTTTAATTGTATCGAGTCCAATGCACAAACTACCCTAAATTGTATGTACTCTGTAAATGTTCCACCAGTTGGATATGTACAGAAAAACGATGTTACAATAAAAAAACCTTCTAGATCTTAAAGGAAACGTTAAATTTCCAAAATTTTAAGAAGAAAAAAATATATATATATTTTCTAAATTATAGTTAGGACTCGGACGACCGGTTGCCAACCCTTTCCGAGGCGAGAATCTACTAAACGGCTAGATACAGACCGTTCTTACTAGATTTTAAGGAAAAAGTTCAGTGCCAGATACCAGATGCAGAACTTTTGGGAGGGTAAGACTTAGGAGACCAGTCACCGATTTCCAAGTCTTGGGAATTTAAAAAAATGGAAAAAAGACTAAGGACTTACTCTTCAAACAAAACTTACAAGTCTGCAAAACTTTATTTTTGGGAATGTAATATACTATGATGCGAGAGATGCTTCTAGTTGAATGGAAGGCGAGTAAGTGACAATACATTGGATTTTCTGCCCTTATATTGTCAAAATTTTGTCTTTTTCTTTGTCGGTCCTGTATGTTTTAAATATTCTTGGTCTCTTATTACTATGGTCTCGGTTCCGGACTTCCGGACCAGGTCGTTGCCCAGGGGAGCTTCCCGGCCTCTCCGGGAGTTCCTAAATTAAGATAGTTGGTGTGAGAGAGAGAGAACGTGAATGTAAGAGTGAGAGAGGAGCGGGCGAGCCGATCGCATTCCGGCCGCCATTTTGTTGTCGGAACGTTCTAGTTACGGCGCAATTATTTTTCGCGTATTCGTTCTTTATTGCCTTATTATTAATTTCTTTTCTTGAGACGGTTGTTAATATTATTCGGCCGGCGTTCCGGTCCTAGTTTCTAGTTACTAGTTTTCTAGTTTTTTTCGGATCGCTTTTCTTGTTCTTTGATATTTAGTTTGGTTACCGGCAATAAAGATCCCGGTTTTGTTAGATTCGAGAGAAAGATTCCGGGAGTTTTCTTTTTATGTTCCGGTCCTCCAAACTTCCTTTTTTTTGGAGATTTTTCAGCATCCAGCACGGCCAGGTGGATCCTGGCTGGCGCCCAACGGAAGATTAAACGTACACGTGATGGAGGTTGCCCAACCCTCCAAATTACCACGTTACAAAACATATAGTAATGCCAGGTGTGCGTTCGTGGACTTTGCGTATAGCGAGGTATCCCTCGCCCTAATCTCTTTGAGGGTGATCGCTCAGACGGACCAGACCGGGTAACACACATACACAAAGAAGCAACGCGAGTTGGTAGTTTTAATTAATATTTATTAATTCCAAAATAGAAGAAAAAACTAACCAAAAACTACTCCTATAATTAACTAATAATAATAAACCGCAGCCGAAGCGAAGATCGCGTCTATTTCGTTGGTAAACGAACGACAAAGAAAAACCGGACGAAAGAGGCGTTAGAAGCTAAAAATGCGTCTATGACGCGCTCACGAATTCGATTCGTGAGCAGAAACAAAGCGGCGCTGGGTGGCCGGATGCGTGGAAGACGCGTCAACTCCCTAAATAGGACCTTAAAAATTGGGTCTAGTACCCGATCAAGGGAGAGACAACCCGAGGATTCCTCCGAGGATCCCTCGGGTTATTTAGAATAGTCTCAAAGAACAAAGGGAGTGCGGAACCCGCACGTAAAGGAAAGGTAAGTCAGGAGGTCGCCTCGCGGACTTGGTTCGGGTAAAGGATAGTTGGAAATACTATACCATGAACCTGAAAGAGCATATGCATAGGTCCTGCTTCTGAGCGTGGCTTCTGGCAAGCCGCAACTGAGGAATCGGCAGCGATCTCACCGGTCTTAAACCGATGAGGTGGGAGCCGCCGCGAGTGGGGACGAGATCGGAGAGGGGACCGTCCAGAGATCCCTGGCTCGATCGCTCCCCCCTCTCTCGGCCCAATCGCGAACACCAGGTAAGTAATAAAAAATTTTAATCCCAAGTGCAGAAAACTGTAGGAATGGGGGTTTTTCCAAGCTTCCCTATGAATACTCCCGCATTATCCTTGTGCATTTTTTCCTTCGAGTCATTTGTTGAGAAATTTTCAAAGTGAACACGGTACGAAATGTCAAGTTTCGAGAGTGCTATTACGAGTAGTAGCATCTTCGGTGCGCGCCCGAAGAAATCGCGTTCGTTCAAGCCTACGTGGCAAGAATTGTTTTTTGAGGAAGGCTACAAATGTGCAATATGCCTTATTTGTGGCAAAGAATTAAAAGACTTAAAAGTGACCATTTTGAAGAGGCATTTCGCCAAATTACATGAGAAAGACGGCGGAGCATTGACCGCCCAACAGAAAAAGATCCTGGATTTAAAAAGAGGACCTAAAACTGTCGAAAGCAGAAATACCGGAAGTTCTTTCAATTTATATTGTGAATTTTGATCATTTTTTTACAGTCACTACGTGTTTAAGGGATTTCATCTAGCTAGCGGCCGAAAAAGGGCGTGTTTTTGTGAAGTTTTTTCAGGAAAGCGATTGCAGGTTATGAACTTTTTTTTCAAAGTACTTCTCGTGCTGTTTTCTATACCCAATACTTTTAACTGGCAGACCACCCTATTTGGGAAATCTTTTTTCTACCATCGACGACCAAGTCAGACACTCCTAGCGATTGATCCGGCACGGGCTCGATCTGCTCATCCCTCGATTCCACACCGAATACTACCGCAATTCCTTCTTTATATCCACAGCTTACGACTGAAATACGATACCACCTGAGATCCGAGCTGCGTCCTCTATAGGAGTCTTCCGCACTGAGCTATACGCCTACCTGCTACGTAGCGAGTTGTCTGAGCTCAACACCTCCTGACTCCTATCACTTTTCTATTTCTAGCATTACATCTCTCATTCATTCATTTGTCCACCCGCACTCTCATTCATTCATTCTACTAGGGGTAGAAATAGGAACTGCAGGATTTGCTAATAGAGGGTACTACTTTTACGTTGTATTACATAGCGTAATGCGGTTCTTGTTCCTTCAATATTCTTGCACTTTCAATAAGCTTTAAAACTAGCAGTGTCTCATCGTTGAAAGTGAAAGTAACAAATTTTAATAGCGCTCTAAAAATGTCTAATTTTGTTCCAATCAAGGACCATTTGCGGGAAATTACTTTGCATTACATCTTTTTGAAAAAATCGGCTGCTGGTTGCTTGTGGAGGCTTATGGATCTCATGCTCCAAGTGTAGCAATTATTGAAAGGTGGTTTGGTCGTTTTAAAAGTGGCGATATGGACCTGTACGGTAAGGCCAAGGGACGGCCGAAAATATTTAAAGATGTTTTGTTTAACAATGCCTGCAATTCTGTATTTTCAAACTTTTCCGGCGGCCGTCCCTTGGCCTTATCGTGCACGTCCATATCGCCACTTTTAAAACGACCAAACCACCTTTCAACAATTGCTACACTTGGAGCACGAGTTCCATAAGCCTCCACAAGCAATCGATGGTAACCAGCAGCCGATTTATTTAAAAAGAAGTAGTGCAAAATAACTTCCCGCAAATGGTCCTTGGCTGGAACGAAATTAGACATTTTTAGAGCGCTACTGAAATTTGTCACTTTCACTTTCAACGATGAGACACTGCTAGTTTTAAAGCGTATTGAAAGTGCAAGTTATCACAACAAATCGCATTGTGCTATGTAACACAACGTAAAAGTAGTACCATCTATTAGCAAATCCCGCAGTTCATATTTATACCTCTAGTATAATTCGCACATTCCTTCCCCCTCTCGATCATTGAGCCACACAATCATTCATTCATTCATTCACTCATCTGCTCGTTCACTATTCATGTGCACGGTTGTGTCTTGACTTAGCTTTCCACATCATTATTCTTATTGCTATTTTTTATTTTCTTCTACTTCTTCTCATCCTAACTGCTTTCGCGTATTCTTGTTCTCTACATCTTAACTTGTAAGCTTGTGTTTTCTCATTAACCATTCTCATCAACCATTGTTATTTTCTATCGCTACACTATGTTTACTTCTGTCTGTAATCACAATACTATTGTCTATCTGTTATTATTTTCATAACCTGCTGTATCATTATTTTGTCCCATGACACCTCAAGGGCATAAACAAACAAATAAATAAATAAATAAATAAATAGTAAAGGGTATATCTTTGACTATGTTGTATAATTTTTTTTATTGGAATAAATTCACAACTGTAGCAGATATAATTTATTTTTCGGACAGCTTCAAAAAAGACCTTCTGCGGTGACCACTGCAACTTCCACACCAACCATCTGAAGACCTCTGTTAAGGTAGCATAACCAAATCAGCAGAATCAAATCGGATCTTTTGGAAAATTTAGTACTCATTTTGTACTAATTTGTACCATAAATAATAATTTTGTACCATGTGCCATTTTGAAGAAATCAGTGGCGCTGCCAACTTAATGTTAAGTTAGTAGGACCACAAGAAAAAAAAGAAAAAATAGAAAACAAGGGAACGTATTAACGCGTCTAGTACTAATTTGTACCACTTGAAATATTTAATTATTCTTAATAATTCCGTTATGATTTAATATTAAGCGATTCTAGATATCCCCAAACCTTCCAAGTTTAAAAAATAAAGTACTGTTTGAAACGAGCAGAATCAAACGTTATTTCTACATGAAACACTTGGTATTTTGTACCACACAAATACGAAATTTCGGAGTTTGTACCCTGGCCGTTTTTTCGAAAACCACCCCAACCACTTTTCGGCTCAAGAGTTAAGTACAGCTAGCAACGAGCGGAATCAATTGCTACTTTTACAAATAGCTGCTTTATATTTTGTACCACTCAGATACAAGGTTTCAGATTTTATACCCTTGCCGTTTTTTCGAAAATCACACCAAAACCAGTTTTAGACTCAAAAATAAAGTACTGATTGCAACGAGCAGAATCAAACTTGACTTTTATATCACACATTTACTATTTTGTACCAGTCAAATACGAAGTTTTAGATTTCGTACCCTTGCCATTTTCTCGAAAACCGCCCTCAACCACTTTTAGACTCAAGAGTTAAGTACTGTTTGCAACGAGCGGAATCAATTGCTGCTCTTAAAATAGACGTTTCACATTTTATACTGCACAGATACGAAGTTTGAGATTTTGTACCTTCGTCGTTTTTTCGAAAACCATGTCCAACCATTTTTGGGCTCAAAAATTAAGTACTGTAACGTGGCCATTTGGCCACATTAACAATACGCGTTACCATGAACATATACAGTGTCCAGAGATCTCCCCGAAAGAGCTGGGACAAAAATATCAATCATATTTTTAGATTGTTATAGAGCAGGGCGAAGGAAGCACATCCCCCAATCCCCATCTTCCTTACCTCACGCATTCCTACCGCCTACCTATTACCGTGACGCTCCGGAAGAAGAAGGACCGTATACCGCCGAATCCGACGAAACTGGACAAGAACGCCACTCCCCACCAATCAGCGGACGCAACCGCTCCAGCGCCGAAGTCATCGATCAAGATCCACCACCCAGGGCGGCAGCACTATCCACGCTCGGAATTGCCAAAGGGCCCTGGGTGGGGGAATAGAGGATCGCAACCGAGGAAGAGTCAGAGATCTCTGGACCTTAAAGCCGATCCGATCGCGTTTGTTTGGGAGGATTCTTGGTGCCATTTTTGGACGATATTGGGATTATTTCGAGAGCCCTTTTGATCCGAGGAGGAGTCCCCGTCGTTTCGCTGGGAGAGGACCGTGCACCGAGCAGGTTGGTCAGTCATCCTGAACGTCTGAGCGTCACGGACGTCGTATCTTATGTTCCCGTACCTTTTTTTTCCTACCGTCTTAGTTTCCTTTAGCTCCCACGACTTGAGAGATAGCTTTCCCTTATCGCCTACAAGTTCCGTGCTTCCTTACCGCGATTCTTTTCTTTCTTTTTCTTTTCTCTTCTTTTTTTTTGTGAGTCCCAGGCCCTTTCGGCTGCGGGCCATTTTGGAGCCACATTCTTTTGTTTCTCCGCCTACCGAGGCGACGTTTTGTTTTTGCGAAAGATTTTCTTTTTGGTTTCTTTTTTTTCTTTTCGTTGTCACCTTTTTAATTTAATAAATTAAATTAAAAACCGATTCCCGCGTGAGCCTCTGTTTTTGCCCTCTTTCTTCCCCTTGTTTTTCCCCAGGGCACGGAGGCAGAACCCCCTTCTGGGACTCTTGTTCCCGGCACCTAGCCGTGCCCCCTCGTCTTGCTTTGCGGGCTGATCGGTTTCCCCCATTGCCGAGGGCCACCCCCTCGGCTGGCGCCCATATTCCGATTTCGCACCCCTGGACTCCCCCTAAGGGACCCCAGGAAGGGAAACCGATCAGGCCGAAAGAGAGGACGAGCGAGGAGTTTGGGGCGGAAAGTTCGCCACAAATTTTGGCGCCCAACGTGGGGCCCACTCCTGTAGATTCTACCGTTCGAATTCGAATTTTGATTTGGGCCACGTTGTGCTCAATTTGTGACTCCGTCACAAATTTTGGCGCCCAACGTGGGGCCCACTCCTGTAGATTCTACCGTTGGAATTTGAATTTTGATTTGGGCCACGTTGTGCTCAATTTGTGACTTCGTCACAAATTTTGGCGCCCAGAGTGGGGCCCACTCCCGTTAGATTTACCTAAAAGGAGTTTCCTTTCAGATCATACTATCAATTCTCATGAAAAGGATTTCTTAATTCCGATAATTGGATCCCTTATACCCCCCCTACCGAGTAGTTAGAACCACACTTTTTTGTTGTTGTTGCAAAATATTGAATAAATTTTCCGTTATTCATTTTGGATTTCGGGGTAACGGATTTTCGTCGGAAAGTCCGTGCATGTGAACCCCGGAGAGCACATGGCAATTTAGTAACGGCATTGAGCCCGCCATTTTGAATTATGGTGTCGAGTAGTACATAGTAGTACGCTCTATCGAAGAGTAGTACTACCTGTCAGTGTTCTCCGGCATTCACCCGAAATACCGGGTTATTTCTGTGTATTTCCCCATTTCAGGTTTTCCCGATTTGTTCCACTCCTATCGCGACCAAAAAGGGGAAGAAAAATTTCCCTTTTGTTACATTTTATTTCATTTCCCTTTACCGGTACTCTCCTACCGGTATACCGTTGTTTCCGCGTTCTAGCATAGAGCGAAAGCCTAGTAGCTCCCGCGATCGCGGTCGATACGTCAGCCGTGACGTCACGCACGGCGGTCGAGTGCTAGGCCTAATATTAAGAATAACTACCGCGGGAACCCCTTATTGGATTCAAGATTCCCATCGACAGTACCGAGTACTTCCTTAGAGGAAAATTAATAAATTAATTCCTTTGGGAAAATTTTTTTTTCTTTTTTTTCTCCTCACAACGGGAACGAAGAAGGAAAAGAAAATTATATTTTTTTTTCTTTTCTTCTTCTTTCCCATAGTCGGTCAGGGAATTTTGAACCAATTACCGACTTTTACAAATTTTTTTTTTTTCCTCTCTTTTCCGCGAGCCGATTTCTTTATTTTCCCATTTTACCACGAAGGAACGTTCCTTCCTCACCATGGCCACCGGGGGAAATTACATCACCGAGGAATATGGTGAGGAGGCCATGGGCTGGGAGAGAGCGGCTCGTCGTTTTGCCGCCGAGAGGGCTCCGGTCGAGTTGGTCCGTGTGCTGGACTCGGACAGGTTAAATACTGAAGGGTCCTTGGAGGTAGTCCAGAACAGGGTCGTCCGTTTCCAGCTGCGGAGCCGGCTTGGAGACGGAGTCGTCCCATGGGACAAAGAGGTCGACGAGAGGGGATTAGGCTTGCCGGTAACACTACGGGCCGCATGGGATGAGCATTTTGCCGACCCCCTCTCCTCCACCTTGGGAGGTCGGGATATTGTTCCCGATCCCCCATCGTCCCATTCCGTTACCGTACCCTCCCCGACGACCTCTACCGCGAATACCGAAGCACCATTAGCAACCACGGTAGCAGTGGTGTCGACGGGAACGATTACCACCTCGACAATGGTTACCACCACTGCTACCGGATTCGCAACTTCGGGACCATCCATTAGGGCACCGTTGGTTCCCACCAACCCCCTGGGGGTTGTGCCTCGTCCTTTGGCGACGACTTCGAAGGTATACCTCCCCTCTGGACAAACCAGAGGCCCCTGGGGGGATCCCTTGGAATATACCGACGGCCTTTTAGGTAGTCGGGATTTATCGCGAGTGGGGTACTTGGAGCCGCCACCCCCACTCTCTACCGCTACCCTGTACCCCCACACGACCTTATCGCCCCTTACCTCCTCCACTGGGGACTTCATACGGTTGACGCAGAGCCCTGCGCCGACCTATGTGTTTCCCGGGTCTACCCCCTTCCCAAACCCTAACCCAACGCGCCACCGGGTACGCTACCCAGCTACCGTTGTTGCCGAGCCCCATGGCCTCCCGTCTGGTTCACGGGGGAATTACTATCCCCCTGAACCAGTATGGGAGGATACCTTCCACCCACCGGAACCGAACCGGTCCCGTACCGCCCCTCCTACCAGACACCCCAGCGGGTGTCCCGGGGAAGGGACCTCCACTTGGGGGGGACGATGGGGAACGAGGAGTCGGGCAGCGAACCCCGACACCAGCGAGTGGCCCGATAGTCCCTTAGGGACCACCACCCTGGTAGGCTCCGCGAAGGCATTCGGGGCCTTAAAGAAGTGGCAGGTTTCCTTCTCCGGGAAACCCGAGGAGGACCCCGAGGAGTTCCTGGCTCTGCTAGAGCAATGTGGCCGTGCGAATGGTCTCACGCCGATGGATGTCGTCCGGTCGGTTCCGGGTGTCCTCCAAAAGAGGGCCCGGATCTGGTATACGGGTGAGAGCCATGGGTGGTCCTCCTGGGAGGATTTCACCACTGCGTTTCGTCGGCAATTTAGTAAAGCCGATTTTCAGCGACGTTTACGTCAAGATATTAACCGACGAACGCAGGGTGACGGAGAAACTATCGCGGAATTCGTTACCGTCATGCGATGGGCCTTCAATAGGTTGACCCCTCGTATGTCCCTTACCGAGCAGTTAGATACTATCTGCTATAACATGAATCCCGCTTATTATCGCGACATTCGTTGAGATGAGATCTCTTCCTACGAAGAGCTCATCGACAGGGCGAAGGTCGTGGAAGCTCTGTTGGAGAGGAAACGGGCCTTCCGCCAGCCCCCGGCAGAGAGCTGGGTATTGCCAAACATGGCGTATACCCCTTCTTCTAAAAAGAAGGGGTCGGGTCAAGATGCCGCAGCTCCTCTGCGGGGCGAGCGGGCCGAGGGTGCTCGATCCCGTACCGCACCCCCAAGGAAGAGCCCAAAGACCCTACCGTCGGAACGTAACCCATCTCCAAGTGGGGGGGACCATTCCTCCTCCTCGGAGGTGGATACCTCCTGTCCTGCCAAGGACGTTCCGGACTCCCGTACCCGATCTTTCGCTACCGTTACCGCGAAGGCCAAGAAGGCCCCACCGGGCACTAGGCCCTCTACCGTTTCGCCCTTGCTCTCGCCTGGGGAAATAGCCCTAGCGCGGGCAGAGGGGAAGAAGTCCAGCCCTTCGGGTTCGGAAAATCCGGACCAGAAGTGCTGGAATTGTCTTAAGTCGGGGCACCGTTATTCCGCCTGTCCCCTTCCGAGGGGACAGTTCTGTTACGGATGCGGGGAGCCCGGGGTCTTCGTAACTAGCTGTTCTCGATGCAACCGGCGGAAGGGAAACGGCCGAGGAGGACAGCATTAAGGGCCCGCGCTTCCCCCTCCGTGGCAGAAAGGACCCCGCAAAGTACCGTCTCTAGGACCCAACCCCCCGAAAGGGATCCTACCGTTTTACCGTCCACTCCCGAAATCACCCCTACCGTTTCCGACCCTCTCGTTGCCGCAGACGCGGATTCCCGATTTTTTCTGACTATCGTTATCGGCGGTAAGGTGGTTCCGGCCCTCCTGGATTCGGGGGCCACTCGCTCCTACTTGGGGTCGGGGGCCGTTGAGTCCGTAAAGGACCGGATCCAGCCTTTTAGCTCCACCCTAGCGGTGGCTGATAACTCCCGGGTCAGTGTGACGGGACTGATTTCGCTGAATATCCCCGTAGATGGGGTGAGTAAAGACATAGAATTTAGAGTGGTACCCACCCTAGGTTACGACTGTATCCTAGGGATGGATTTCTTCCAAGCTTTCGGAGTCATTTTGGACTTTGGAACCTCCACCTGGACCACTCCAGTGGGAGTCGTCCATCAGTTCCGTCCCACTACCCTACCGCCTACCGTATCTCCGTGTGCCGGGATTAGCGAATTGACCCCCGAAGAGGAGGCACGACTCCAAGCTTACTTGGACCAAAATGTCCCTCCTCCTCGGGAAGCGTTAGGAGTAACCACCCTGGCGGAGCATCATATTGATGTAGGGGGCATGCCCCGATTAGACAGAGGGTGCGAAGGAGCTCTCCACGAGTCCTTCAAGCCGCTCAAGAAGAAGTGGACAAGATGCTCCGCGAGGGAATTATTGAGCCTTCCCAGAGTCCGTGGTCGAGTTGCCCCGTCCTCATTCCCAAGCCGAATGGGACCTACCGCTTCTGCATCGACTACGGGGAGGTCAATAAGGTCACCAAGAAAAATACCTATTCCTTACCGAATATCGATGCAATCCTCGATAAACTCCGTACCGCGAAGTATATTACTACCTTGGATCTAAGCCAGGCTTATTTCCAAATACCGTTGTCCCGAGAAAGCCTCGAGATTACCGCTTTCGCCGTCCCGGGTCGAGGACTTTTTCAATTTACACGTATGCCTTACGGTTTAACGAACGCGCCAGCTACGTTCCAGTTACTAATGGACAAGCTGATTACCCCAGATCTCGAACCTTTTGTCTTTGCATATCTTGATGATATTATCATCGCTACCGCTACCTTCGAAGAGCATATGTACTGGCTCGACTTAGTGTTAAAGAGGCTCCAGCTGGCGAATTTGGAAATAAATCGCGAGAAGAGCCGATTCGGGTGCCAAGAGGTTCGGTATCTGGAGTATCTCCTCAACCGTGAGGGGTTAAAGGCCGACCCGGAACGGATCCAGCCCATCCTTGAGTACCCACCTCCCACAAACCTGAAACAATTGCGACGGTTTTTGGGAATGGTCGGGTGGTACGCCAGATTCCTGCAGGATCTCTCCACTCTCAAACTTTCGTTAGTTAAACTGCTGCATAAAGATGTAGAATGGGAGTGGGGAGAGCCTCAGGAAGAAAGTTTTAAGGCACTCAAGAAGGCTCTTACCGAAACCCCCGTCCTAGCTCGTCCGGATTTCTCCCTATCGTTTACCGTACAGACTGACGCGAGTGACTTTGCGATCGGGGCCGTCTTGACTCAAAATCACGAGGATGGGGAACACCCCATCGTTTTTATTAGCAGAGTCTTGACGTCCGCCGAGCGCAAGTACACCACTACCGAGAAGGAATGCTTGGCAGTGATCTGGGCTGTTAAAAAGCTACGCCCCTACCTCGAAGGCTATCCCTTTACCGTGATCACTGACCACAGCAGCCTTCGCTGGCTCCATAATTTGAAGGACCCTACCGGAAGGCTAGCTCGTTGGGCCTTGCAATTGCAAGCTATGCCCGTTGAAATCGTGCACCGGAAGGGCCGTTTAAATTATGTTCCCGACGCGTTATCCCGCATGTTCGAGGGATGTATCGATCTTGCCGCCATAGTCCAAGATACTACCGATCCCTGGTACGAGAAGAGGCTCCAAGACGTCCAAAGGACATCATTTAAATTCCCGGACTGGAAAGTCACGGAAGGTCAATTATTTTATAACCGTCCGGACCCCCTTCTCGACCCTATCTTTCCCGACCTGGACCAATGGAAATTGGTTTTACCGAAACCCCTAAGGGAACGGGCACTCTTCGAGAGCCACAACACCCCTCAGGCCGGCCATATGGGAGTAGAAAAAACCTACCAGAGACTGGCAAGGGATTTCTACTGGCCCGGAATTTATAGAGACACTGCCAAGTATGTACAATCTTGCCTGACTTGCCAGCAAGTAAAAGTACCGCAGCATAAACCATACGGCCTGATGGGTGAGAGGTTCTTGGAGAGTCCTTGGAAGGTCGTCGCCACCGATGTGATGGGTCCTTTGCCACCCAGTAAAGGACAATACCGATACATAGTAGTCTTCCAAGACTACTTTACTAAATATATCGAGTGCATCCCCTTGCGAAAAGCAACGGGAGAAACAATCAGTAAGGCTTTTGAAAAGCTCGTTATTCACAGGTGGGGGCAGCCTTCCTACCTTCTTACCGACAATAGTACCGAATTCTGTAATAAGTTTGTAGATAATATTTGTAAAACCTACCGTATAAAGCACACTACCGTACCGCCCTATCACCCCCAAGCAAACCCGGTAGAGAGAGTTAATCGGGTTATAAAAACAATGATCATGGCCTTTTTGAAAGGCGATCATCGAGACTGGGATGTCCACCTGCACGAGTTCACTTTCGCATATAATACCGCCACGCATTCCTCCACTGGAGTTTCGCCAGCATTTAAGAACTTTGGTCGACATCCCCCTCTCGCTAATCGATTGCTGGATCAATTGGACCCTCCAACCCGATTAACTCCCTCTGACCCGGAGGTCTGGAAGGACCGATTAAAAAGGTTATCGGCCCTCCGCGATTTGGTAAGGAGCCATTTAGACACGGCCTCGGCGAAACAGGCCGAATATTATAACCGGCACCATAAAGAATTTTCGATAACTATCGGCATGAAAGTAATGCGTAAAATGCATTATTTATCTTCCGGAGCCGAATACTTCGCTGCGAAGTTGGCTCCGAGGTACCTTGGGCCGTATACCGTAGTTGATATTTTATCGCCTACCGTAGTAAATTTAGAGGATCCGGATGGTAACAAGATCAACCGCATCCATGTGTCTGACTTGAAACCTTTTCACGTGCCGGATTCAGAACCTTCCAGACCTACCCCTGATACTTCTTACCGCGAAACCTCGTTATTGGGCGAAAGTCCCGATAAAACACCCCCTACCGAACCCCTAACTGCCAAACGACCCAGAGGTCGCCCCAAAAGGAATACACCGCCCCCTCCCATACCGGATGAACCCCTACCGGACCCGAAACGACCTCGGGGTCGCCCCCGTAAAACTACCGAACAAGAACCCATACCGCCTCCATCTCCCAGACGCTTAAGGTCTGGGAGAGCCCCCTAATGGAAATGTACCCCCTAACACCCTCTACCGTTAACGAATGCAAACACCCTACCGTACAATTCAAAGCCCTACCGTTACCAATTAATAACAACCCGTACCGTTTTCCAGCCACCCTACCGAAGGAACGATGAGCGAGCTCTCCCGGGCAGACGAAGGCCGAGTGTTAGGCCGCGGAAGAGGTCGTGGTCTGCAACGAACCCCGGCCAACCCCGAGCCCACCGGCAATCCGGGGCGTGGTCGCGGAAGAGGCCAGTGGGGTATAGCAGAAGAACTCCGCCGAACCCTACAAGCAGGCCGTGGATCCTGGCGTGGGGGACGCTACATTGGGCCAATACGAGAATTCGTCGATTTCGTGGCGCCAACGAGGACCCGCAACGAGGCCAGAGCCATACTCCACGGAGGGGAGTTGGCCGCCACCCCCAGCATCGTGGAGTCCAGCAACAGAAGTGCCCCAACAGCCGTGGAGGCCGCAGCGCCTATTTCAACCTTCCACGCCATATCCCTCGCGACCCCCAGCCGCGGAAGGAATGTCCCGGACGGTGGCTGCTGGAACTGCGGGGCGGGGACTCACAGATACAGTGATTGCCCCTCTCCCCGCGGGACCTTCTGTTATAGGTGCGGGGCCCCGGGGGTTACCGCGAAGAAGTGCCAAAAGTGCACCCAAACCTGGAAGGAAGCCCGGGAAAAGGAATGGCCCTTCCGGAAAAGGGGTCCCGCACAAATCGACCCGGCCCACCCCCCCCGTACCTTTAATGAGCCTTGACCCCCAGAGCTCCTGCACAGAGGTCCACCCCCTTACCGCCTCCATGGATCCACCGCCTCACGTTACAGCGACGCTCATACCGACAACCCCACCCACATCCCCAAGGCCCCGTACCGCTCCACCTATACCGTTACCGGTCCCGAACCTTACCGTAACCCCTAACGCCCCCGTTACCGCTACCGCTGAGCAGGGACTTCCCGATCAGCTGAGGGTCCTACAGGACCTCAAGTTACCCGGTTTGATAGCCCTCCCGGGGGCTACTGTTAATTTAAACTTCTATTCAAATAATCCACAACAACAGTAGTCCCCGGAAGGATGTCTGGACAGAGGAGCCACCTGGCACTCTCTCCACACCTCCCACCTACTCCCTCTTCCCCATTCCGATAGTATAATTACAGTTAATTTTGTACGCCGGACGGGCATTTACACTTATTTCATTTCAAGTATTTCTTTTGTAATAAACAGAATACGGAGGAAACCTCCGTCCCCTCTTTCATAAGGATGCTGTCTTGTTCATTACACCCACTTCCAAAAACCCACTCCTAATAAAATCATGTTTCCGTGACGCTGCATGACAATTGGGATTGGTGACGGACTGGAAGGTCGCGACTACGCTCCCTTTTAAGTGGGGGGGAGTTTGTAACGTGGCCATTTGGCCACATTAACAATACGCGTTACCATGAACATATACAGTGTCCAGAGATCTCCCCGAAAGGGCTGGGACAAAAATATTAATCATATTTTTAGATTGTTATAGAGCAGGGCGAAGGAAGCACATCCCCCAATCCCCATCTTCCTTACCTCACGCATTCCTACCGCCTACCTATTACCGTGACGCTCCGGAAGAAGAAGGACCGTATACCGCCGAATCCGACGAAACTGGACAAGAACGCCACTCCCCACCAATCAGCGGACGCAACCGCTCCAGCGCCAAAGTCATCGATCAAGATCCACCACCCAGGGCGGCAGCACTATCCACGCTCGGAATTGCCAAAGGGCCCTGGGTGGGGGAATAGAGGATCGCAACCGAGGAAGAGTCAGAGATCTCTGGACCTTAAAGCCGATCCGATCGCGTTTGTTTGGGAGGATTCTTGGTGCCATTTTTGGACGATATTGGGATTATTTCGAGAGCCCTTTTGATCCGAGGAGGAGTCCTCGTCGTTTCGCTGGGAGAGGACCGTGCACCGAGCAGGTTGGTCAGACATCCTGAACGTCTGAGCGTCACGGACGTCGTATCTTATGTTCCCGTACCTTTTTTTTCCTACCGTCTTAGTTTCCTTTAGCTCCCACGACTTGAGAGATAGCTTTCCCTTATCGCCTACAAGTTCCGTGCTTCCTTACCGCGATTCTTTTCTTTCTTTTTCTTTTCTCTTCTTTTTTTTGTGAGTCCCAGGCCCTTTCGGCTGCGGGCCATTTTGGAGCCACATTCTTTTGTTTCTCCGCCTACCGAGGCGACGTTTTGTTTTTGCGAAAGATTTTCTTTTTGGTTTCTTTTTTTTCTTTTCGTTGTCACCTTTTTAATTTAATAAATTAAATTAAAAACCGATTCCCGCGTGAGCCTCTGTTCTTGCCCTCTTTCTTCCCTCTTGTTTTTCCCCAGGGCACGGAGGCAGAACCCCCTTCTGGGACTCTTGTTCCCGGCACCTAGCCGTGCCCCCTCGTCTTGCTTTGCGGGCTGATCGGTTCCCCCCATTGCCGAGGGCCACCCCCTCGGCTGGCGCCCATCTTCCGATTTCGCACCCCTGGACTCCCCCTAAGGGACCCCAGGAAGGGAAACCGATCAGGCCGAAAGAGAGGACGAGCGAGGAGTTTGGGGCGGAAAGTTCGCCACAGTACTGTAGCTAAATTAAAATAAAAAGAATTAACATATCATTTGAAGAATATCAGTTATTTATTACTTTTCTTAATATAAATTAACAAAGCTGGTATGATAGCTGTAGATTCTTTTATAGTTTTTTCCTTTGTTTCTAGGTCGATATACTCGACCCACGTTTTACTGCATCTAAAGCACACTGCTGTGTAATGCCCAATTGAATGGGCCTTTCTTATAGAAACAGGTCGCTTGTAGGCAACAATACCAATCAGATTATAAATTTCTCCAGTCAGGGGATTATTTAATTGCTTCTTGATATTTTCAATTTTTATTTGGGCATCAATGCCCATGGAAAATATTTCAAGAAAATCACAGGTCCTGAAAAATGAAAAACAATAAGCTTACTTACAAATTTCAACTACATGAAATACATAATTTAAGGATATGGTGATGTTTTCAAGGAAAAACAAGGATTCTTCAAGGATATTGTGATTCTTATTTTACAAGCGATATTCTGTATAGGCCAAAGTTACTAAAGTTCATCACATTTGACCTCGGAGAATAAATTTAGTTTAACAGAAGTAGTTTTAACGAAATTTGGAGGCGACGGAAATTGTTCTGTATGGATTTTCCTCGTTTGTAACAACGCTATAAAAAATAATTCAACAGATCAAAATAAGATTCAAATCAACCGTGTCGAAATTCCATTTGACATTTTGTAGCTCAATTATTAACTTTAAGATACCCAGAAATTAAGACTTTTTTGAATTAATACATGTAACTGCACCACTCTTGATTTTTTCTTATTTTGGCTTGTTAAATGACCGTTGAAAGTGATTACCAAGAGCATGGAACCATCCTGCGTATGTTTAATAATGGATTGAGAATTTTAAGCCATATACCAGTTTCTGTTAGCGTTGTTTTTTCCATTTCAGGATAATCTTTTGAACAGCAAGGACGTTCACCGTCCAGTACAACACACTGTTTTACAGCCTCGTCGAAGTTGTCTTGTGTTATTTTGGTTTCCTCAATTTGAATTATTGTTAAATTCTTGAACCTTTGAGGACATCCGAAGTTACACCCAGACAGTTCCTTAATACTGACTGGGTGGCCTACGTTTGTTTCGCAGTTTATATGTCTGCCTCCGTCTTGATTCTTTTATGTAAAGGTTTCAAAAAATTTACATAATTTTTTATAAAATGTGCTACATCAATCCTGACGTAACGTTGTGGCAAAACAGAACCTTCCAATGCATCTGCATAGTCTTCAACATTAGGGTAGTTACCAAAAGCTCGGACGATGGCTATAAGAAGAGCCTTTGAGCAGTGGCACACTACTTCCTTAGGCACCGGTGCACCTGATCGCAGCCATTCTGCAAGCCAGAAGTGAATTGAGTTTGCATTATGGCTTTCAGTTATCATTTGGCATACCGAAAATTGTCCACTGGTACTGTTTATCACGCAAATGTAAAAAAACATGTGCTTTGACATCACCCCGGCAAGTTTGCTCAGTTTTTTAACTATGCTACCAGTTGCGTATATACAAAGACATGCATCGCATTCTGTGGTATACTTTTTGTATACTTGTAATTGGTGATTTGTCCAATAATGCGCAAATATTGGATCAAATCCAATGTTGTGTATTATATTAGCGAAAGATGTCGATTTTAGGATGCTTAAAGCTCTAAGAGCATCTCGATCTATATAATTTGCTTTTATACTATCGCATTTAGCAGTACGTAAAGCGGCTGATGTGTATAAGTGAAGAGGTTCTGAATCTCCTTCTTCCATTAACAACTGCGCTTGTTCTGTGCGGTATACGTGAGCTGATCTAGTTTGTAATTTTTTCCCAATTATTGCTCTTTTGGGATTTCGCAAAAAACCGTTTCCCACAATTTCCATCTCCTTGTATATATTGTGACGATGCATTTTCTAATGCATTTGCTATGTAAAATCGACGAGACATTAGAGTAAATAAGAACTCTCCCAGAGACACCAGTTAGGGCTCTAATTGTATTTGACGGACGCATAGACCTCACGAGGGCGCTGTGACCACCCTAAGAAACTGAATCGTTCCTTACGGCAATATTGTTTTATTATATTCCGGCAAATGGGGAGAGTAAAAGAAAGAGGAGAAGGAGGACCACCCTCAACAGGAAGGAAGGAGGCCTTAAGACCCAGAAGGACAAGAAATCCAGAAAACGCCTCGACGGATACGGGGACGCCTTTATTCGTCTGGAGAAGGCACAAACAGACGACACGAAGAAGCGGTGACGTCATCCTTCAGGCCTTACTTCAACGATCTCCAGCCGAGACTCGTCCTAGACAAATTGGCGATATCTGGCAGGACTCGTAATCGATGATAAGCGGTCGATCACCCGCTCTATCATGATACGGGACTACCTTATCGACCTAGATCCTCTCCTGCCGGAAGATCTTAGAATTAAGGAACGATAAAGGTGCGTAACCCCGAAGACATTTTGTCAGTCGTCCCGGAAAGATTGTGAGGTTCACTGGGAGAGAGAGAACGAGGACCGATCACGGAGTTGATACCGATTTTCCTCGAGCGATAGAAAGAGAGATAAAGAGGACCCAGTGAAGGATACGAGATCCTTTGGTTCCGGTGAGTGCACTCTGGATAATTGTTGGGATTCGCGGAGGTCTTCGCGGTTTCCACCGAGTGCAAGGAAGCCTCCTTGCACGTGGTGGATGAACGTAACTGCACGCAGCGTCCTTCGAGGTTAGGGTGCGTCCGGTAACTAATTCGGGCGACTGCACCAATTGTTATTTTGTTAGTTACTTTATCAAGATTGTATAAATGTTCTATTTGTTTTGAAGATCGCTGATAGCGAGAATTGTTATAAAGATTTCTATTTGGAAAAGTTGTATTCTGAAGCCAAATTATTAAGGGCGAATTATTATGGTCACTTGTCAAAGCCCGATAGAGATCCAACTTTGTATTTATTTCTTTTTATTCATTAAATTCTTATTTTCATCTATATATATATATATATATACAGTTTCCAGTTTCTTTAGTTGTTTTCACCAGACCCCACGTTTCGTTCCCCTCGCCGACAGGAGTTAGCCTTGCCGATAGGATTTGAGTCTTCCTGGATTCTTAGAATAGTATAGAGATTTTGATTCGGATAGCCGAATCTGGCGCCCAATTTTATCATATAAGAATCCAGGAAGCCAAAACTTATCCCTGAACATCCCGGCCATAAAGATCCAACGTGGATTGGAATGGCCTCACGAATGGCGTTCCAACGTGCCATATAGAACGGTTGAGAATAAGTATATTCTCACAATATGTACAATTGAGGTTGACGTAGTTACTCGTGCCAATATCCTCTATTGTACACTTTAACTTACTTCCGCATTTACAAGATCCTGAAGTAAAAAATGTCTTAGTAAATAAAAGCATTTAAATTTTGAAAACTGCACATTAATACAAATTAGGATCATAAATATATATTTGAGACGTTACACGTCAACTGGTTCATCTTCGTGTCTAAAATTCAGCGCAATAGAAAAGAAACGTTTAGAAATAATAATGCTGCTTTACAGGAATTTTGAGAGAAACAGAAAGATGTGCTTTATGACCCTAGAACAGATGGGTAGTTATAAATATGTTAAATAGGTTTTTTTTAAATAATTAACCAGCAATTCGAACTTTAATCGCGTTTCCCTCAAAACGACATTTTTCCAATTGGCTGACACGATAACCCCAAGAACCATTTAAAGGATTTGCTTGAAACTTGTCAGGCATGTTCGATAGATGTGTAGCTCTCGATTAACTAGGATAAAGTCCATATTTGCAAAATTCGATTTTAGCCACTTAAAAGACCAACATTTTTTTGGCTATGAGTTAACCGTTTTCTTTCTAATCGGCGCCATTTTGTTACTTTTAATATTTCGTGTATATCCTGGTTCAGATGATGGTCACACTAGTACTGAATAATAAACATTTGAATTTTGAATTTCGATAACTTGGTCAGCCCGTATGATAGCAACCATGAAGACACATTTTCCAAAGACCATTTTAATAACTCTTTATAGCGTCTAACATACATAACATTTTGTCATGTAAAAAATTTTTAATTTGCTCAAAGATGTGTTATTAAATGTTCAAGGCTTCAAATTGGTACATTGTATAGCTTTTCCTTAACAAAACGCCAAAGTTTACTTTATTAAGTCGGCACACTAGAAAGCCCCCGTAAGTAAAAGTCCCTAATTTTTTCATTTTAGTATCTTATTCTATGTGAACGAGTAAACAACTTTTGTTTAAAACGATTTTTATATGACGCATTTCTTTAAGATATTCAATAAAAGATAAACAAGACATTCTTGGATTTTCTACATTTTTTTACTCTAAAATCATCGAACTTAAAGAGATCCCAACAGGCTAAAAACATTGATTTCAATCTAATACAAAAATGTTTTGATAGTGGTTAGAAAATACTGAGAAAATTCCCTTACTTTCATTGGATTTTATTAAAGATCTAACCAACATTTTTTCTAAAAATGATGGTTTTGTTTTTAATAAATATCGAATTTCCAAAAATGTCTTATCATTATTATCAAATATCTGAGAAAATGAAGTCCTAACAAAAAATGTTTTAAGACAAATGTTATTTGCTCGCTGACGTAAGATAAGATTAATAAAAAAGCATTTCATTCTCTAAAACCAGCGTTTACTTACCTTATTTACAAAATGTTCTTACAGATTATTGCATTCTAATCGCTATATTAGAACCGATATTTTTAATTTTCAAAAAGGCCATACGGCTTTATAAAATAGACACCGTATCGAAAATTTTGAGACCTCAAACGTTTTTTTTCAAAACGCTCAATTTTGGTCAGGAAGGTTAACAGTTAATAGTAATTCGGTTGACGTGGAACGTCCTATTTGTATGTTCGAATTAGAAGAAAACAGTTTGGCGTACGACTGTGAAGAATCTTTAAATTATTTTTTTTAAATAGATAAAATACGGATAAATAATATAAATACATTTACCGAAGAAAGTAAAATTCAAGAGCATATGTGTACGTCAAATCTTACTAACAAGTTTGCATTTCACCTTAAGGGGGGGTTCTGCCTTGTAGGACCGAAAAAGTAGGTGATATTTGCGAATTTTTTATTAAAAAACTGTTGAACGGGTTTATTTGAAATTTGGCAAGTTGTTTCATTGTACCATTAAGTATTGTTACACATTTTTGTGAGACTATACAAAAAACATGTGCGTGTGTAGAGCCTCGATTGTAGAACGCTGAGAAAAAAAATGGCTCGTGCTGGCGTTGAAGGAAAGTGTCCTATAGTTTATCTGACAAACACAAAGGAAAAGGGATTCTTGATCTGCATGAACATGGCTATCTATGGTACTAGAATTATGGCTGTATCTGTTACCGTTCTTTTTTTTATTTAAATAATTCCTTCTGATTTTTGGATGAAATTCGAACTTTTTTTTACAAAAGGCTGCCATTTTAACAGTTTTTCATTTTTCTGAATTGTTCTAGTACCATAGATAGCCATGTTCATGCAGATTAAGAATCCCTTTTCCTTTTTGTTTTTCAGATAAACCATAGGACATTTTCCTTCAACGCCAGCATGAGCCATTTTTTTCTCAACGTTATGCAATCGACGCTTTACACACGCACATTTTTTTGTAGAGCCTCATAAAAATTTGTAATAATACTCAAGGGTACAATGAAACAACTTCCCAAATTTCAAATAAACCCGTTCAATAGTTTTTTTATAAAAAAATTCGGAAATATCACCTACTTTTTCGGTTCTACAAGGCAGAACCCCCCCCCTTAATTCACAGAGATTAAAAAATTAACATTTTAATTTATCACATTTCAGTTTGAGTATTTGTACGCAATGAAGAAAACACTTGATTTTTTTAATATATTTCAAAAGAAAATATTCAACACTTTATAATTTTATTAGTCGGAGTAGAAGACGTAAAATAAGTCAAAGTTTCACATATATTTCCTTGAAAAATATCGAAAGATGAAATCAACCTTTAAAAATGATGATTTTTATAATGAAAGTCAAAATTTCAACTTTCTGAGATATTTATGTTACAAATTTTGAAATAATAAAATTCTGAAAATTTCTGAATAAGTATGAAAAACTTTAGGATTACTTCGATTAAAATGAACCAAACTATAATTGTCAATGGTCTAACTGCGATGGTTTCGCGTTAATTGCCCTCTAAATCATAGCGAATGTTGTATGTTATAAGTTATAATTTATAACAAAGCATAAAATACACACGCATACACCCAGCATTATAACGTACTAATGATAAAACTAGTATAACAGAATTTTCAAAATTAATTCTATAGGAATCTTACCATTGATAACGCCAGATTTAACATCATCCGAAATATAATGGTTTTTAAAATTGAATCCACATGTCTTATGAGTGGCTTCCCAAAATTTGTTGGTTATCAACTCCTGCTATTTGCCACATTGCAATACTGTACGTAAACGGTAATACGTCTTTTTTTTCCCATTAATGCGTCGTTTGTATATTTTTTGTGTCAGAAGATCTGTGAAGTCTTTTCGCAACAGGGGAATAACAAATACTTGTTCATTAAAACTATTATCAGTCGAACCGCACTCTTTTTCAGACTTTTCAATTGATATTAAACTGTTATTTAATGCACTTTCGTTTGTGGCAACAGATTCATCATTACAGGAAATTTTATCAAATACCATATCCTTTGTGTTGTAACGGTTGCACATGGTAAACATATATAAATTGATGGCCAGGAAGTATCGAGTATTCGATACTTCCGTCGCGGACGTGACACTCCCCCCCTACCGAAAATCGATGCTCCTGCATCGATTCTATCGCATGATACATAATTTCTCTCTTTTTTCTTTTTACGAAAATATCGTCAATAATATAATGAGTCGCGAGCTTAATCTAATTCTTCGTTGTGTCGGTCCTAGGGTGGTCGGATGCAGGTGTAGTTATCAATGTCGGATGTAGCCGTGGTCCAATGCGGTTGGTCTTGTTGTCGATCGTAGCTCGTCTCAGGATTTTCTTTTTAGTAGTACCATGTATATAGCTGTGGCTCGATGCAGTTATTCTCTGTTCGTTCCATTTTGTGTGGTGTCCTTTGGTCATAATTCCTCTGATTTTTCATTTATATTTGCAAATAAATATTATCTGTAACAGAATATCTGATTAGTAGTAGGGATGGTTAGTAGAGTGTCAACAGTTAGAAGGATTGTGGTGTAGGAGTATAAATTTGGTAATGATACGTTGTCTGCTATGTTTTCAGTGTATTCGTCCCAGTTTTGTCCGTAATGTCCTTGTTATCTATATAGGTTGTAATCCTTGGTTAATATTATATCCTTAATCGTCTTTATTTCCAAAAATTTCAATTCCAATCGTTCTTATTATAAATGTATTCTGTATGCCTGAAACAATCTAAATCATTAGTGTTTTGGGGGGTGTTAGTAGAAGATTTGGTATGTTAATGTTGAATCGTCGGAAGGATCTTTTCTCTGTAGGAAGAATGTCTTAATTTGTATATACTATCACAATAAAGTAACATGCTTGATATTTGTTGTAAGTATTTAATAGTTCGTGCGGGTATTAGAAGCAGAAAAGCTTTGAATAGTGTTCTGAAAGTATGATATTGCTTTAAGTTCTTCGAATCCAATTTGAAGTTGTACATTAACGTGATTAGAAATGAGCTTTAATATTCACCTGATAATGTTGACAATCCTCATAGTTCTATATTTTCATTTCTAAATTTCTTTTAATTCTTTGTCTTTCGACGAATACGACAATATTTCACACAGTGAAGATTGCTAAGCATTGAAAATTTGTGTGCTAAATCCAAAATCAAGAGAATAGTTCCAATCAATATTATAGAAAACTGTAAAGTATTTTTCAGTCTATCAAAACGTTTTCCAATCCGTCATTCTTTTCCAATGCTTTAGCTTTTAATTTATATTTCCTTATATGGTAATGTTTTTTGGTTTTTATCACGTGCTGAACATAATGTATTATTCTTGTACTTTTAAATCTTATAGATTTAATGTAATCTCTAAATCGAAATTTTCCAAACATTTATTTTGTAAATTTTAGACCACTCCATTCTTTTATAATCTCTTGATTGAATATTTTGCATTTGAGCTTCAGAAAATTGTTGATTTGTTACTGACTGTGTTTCACATTCACTACCGTCATCAGAATGATTCGGTCCAACTTTAAAATAAACGTATTCATAATTAAAATTTTCACTTTTTTCCAAAATATCCGTATTTAATATGTAATGTTCTTTAAGAATCGCTTAAAATTGCCGAGAATTTTGTACAAGGTTTTGTTGGTGAAATTGTCCACTTTTGATGAATAACAGAATATCGATCAAATACTAAAATCGATTTCGTATTCTGATAAGTGTGGTTCAATTATCGATACACATTGCAGTAATCCTTGTTAAATTTCAAGAAAACGAATGTGTGTGTATTTTTTTTTGTGTTGAGTTACAAAATTGTTATCGTATTGTGTTTAATTTTCATTTGATAATGATATGTATTTGGTTTTGTACATATTCTACTAAACCGTATGGATGAATCGAAACACATTTAATTTATTCGTCAATTTTGTTGCTATTGTCTTTGTCCAATGTTCTGTCAAGTTTTTGATAGAATTTGCCAAGTCCGTAAAATAAAATTGGAAATACCTTGTGATATTTTGTAATATTATATCATCTGAAAAGTGTTGTTTACAGATTAGACCAAAATATATTTTTATTCTTCTGGTAGGAATCGCTATTTTTGTTATTGCCGCGTCATATTTTGATAATTTATTCTGTTCCATATTCACTTTTTCGGTCAAAACTTTCTCAAAATACGTGTTAAACGAACAATTAACTGATATAAAGAATGATATGTTTCTTTTTCTTGTAATTACATTTGACCGCTTCATTTTTATATTTTTTGTAATCGTAACGCCTTCGATATTCGCAATTTTCTTTCTTGTTTCAGTCGCTTTTTGAAACAATTTGTTTATGTCTGTTTCTTCAGTAGTCGAAAATTGGTCTGACATCTTTAATTGAATTAATTTCGCTGTACAATCGTCTGGAGAGCGAAAATTTGGAGTTACGTCTCGTGCTGGTATATCTTCTGTAAATTTTTCTGGAGACCTAAACGTAGGAGTCGGTGTTTCTTCAATTCGAATTTCTGGAGACTTAAATGTTGTAGTTGCTGGAGAATTGTAATCCTTTTCTTTTGAAATTTGATTTGTTCGCAACAATGTTTCTTCCATCTTCTTTATTGGATCTTCAGCGCGAATTCTTGGCGGGATAGCACCTATTCCGGCAAGTTTAAGTTCCAGGTCCTCTTCTTTATATATTTTTATTTCATTTAGGCTCTTTTCCTCGGCCATTTTATTATTATTTCTTTTTATATTTATTTTTGGGTAGACCCTTTTTCCTTTTGGTACCGGTTCATATTCTTCTGTCCTTGTTTCAATTTTTGGCGCTTGATCATCTTGTGAAGATTCTTCTTCCCATTTTTTAATATTTTGATTTTTTGTTGCTTCTTTTTCTTTGTTTGTCTCTGGTATTCCTAACTGCTCCGAAAATTCTTCTTTAATCATTTTTTCTTCTATTTGCTCTGTTAATTCTTCAGTTTCTTCTTCATTATCTTCTTTCGTCTTTTTAATTTTCTCATTTTCTTTTATAATACGAATTCCTTCTTCCATATTTTCTTGTACTTTCTTTCTTTTCAATTTTAATTTTTTCAATGGTCTTTGTTTTCTTTTAATTGTTTCGATGTCTGTATTTTCGATTGCCTAAATTTCTTGATCCGTAGTGTCACTAAAGTTTTTCGTGGTGTCGGGTTTGGCAGCTAGTTGTGGCCTCTTTGTGTCTTCTTTTGAGTCCATAGAATTGTCCAAATGCAGTTGATAAAATTCTTCATTCTTGTCCTTTTTTGTATTTGTATTTGTAATACCAACTGGACTTTGTTTAGAACTTCGTGGTGCTAA
Organism: Gasteruption jaculator; assembly: GCA_949825005.1. Classification (NCBI taxonomy): domain Eukaryota; kingdom Metazoa; phylum Arthropoda; class Insecta; order Hymenoptera; family Gasteruptiidae; genus Gasteruption; species Gasteruption jaculator. The sequence goes on along the minus strand of OX463772.1, from coordinate 2,453,247 downwards.
AATAACTTTATCAGATTCAACAAATGGAATTTTCAATTCGTTCATTTTGATGCACCGTTCAGCATATGATAACTCTATCACATTTTCCCAAAAGAATTCATTACCTAAAATACCATCTGCTGGAATTGGGAAATCATTCGGAACTATGTAAAAATCTGTCGGTATGGAATTTACTTCAATTATGCACTTGCCTAAAGTTTTAGTGCTGTCTTTAGTAATACCGTTTAATTCGTAAATCGGTATGGGAAACGTTATGACGTCCGATTTAAGTTTAATTTCCTTTATTAAGTTAATTTCAGTTCCACAATCTATCAGAAACTGTGCTTGTTCATTTTTTAGATTTTCTGATTTTAATATTATCGATGGAGGCTTATGATCAATATTTATTTCATGTTTAATATTAAAACTTTGGATAGGCTTTATTTGTTCTCCTGACTCTCGCTTCGCGTCACGCTTTTCCGCAAAGCCTATCTTTGGTTTTTCATGGATCATTACATCTTTTGTTTTAAAGTGTCTTTTACGCCAATCGGGTCTACTGTGTCTCGTATTGTCGTATTCGTTTCGAGAATTTTCATTTGAAAATATATTCCTATTGGTAGAAAGAAATTCTGTCAAGTTGTCTTTTTTATTCTGAAAATAATCCGAATGGTGAAAATTGTTTACATTATCATTTGAATTGCTACATTCGTCTCGAAATCTGTCGTATCTGTCCCTAGAATAATCATGTCTGTTTCTGTAATAATTTCTTTCTCCACCACGGAAATGATTAAATTCTCCGCGAGGATTATCAGGATAACCATTAAATCTTTCACGAGAATAATTTTCTACGTCAAAAGAATTGTATCTATTTCTATTGTCTCGAGCGTTTTCCTGTCGTTTATATTTTTGTAATTCCAAACAGTTTTCTGTTTTATGTCCTATTTTGTCGCAAAAAGCACAAATTTCTCTTTTATATATGGGGCATTCCACGCCAAATCGGACGGTTCGTAAAATTTTGATTTTTGATATCCTCAATTTTCTGATATTTTTTAGTACCTACCGAAAAACCCTTCCTGGTAAATTTTGAGATTTTTTTGATTACCCGTTTAAAAGATATCAAATTTTCAAAAAAATCGCTTTTTTTTAGTTTTTTGCTGATAACTTCTTCAATAATGGTCCAAATTTAAACTTTTTTTTTTCAAAATTTTTGTTTTTTCATGTACTCTTTAGAAAAAATATAAAAAAAATTGTTGAACCATTTTTGAATGAGATTTTTTAGTTTAAAATTTTAAATCTCATTTTCCAAAGTGATTGCATATTTTGATTTTCGTCAAAATTTTTTATAGCAAACTACTACTCATTCCACAACTTTTCAGGCTGGTCCGATCGTGGGACCTCCAAAGCTATTATTTTTTTTCGATTTTTGAAAAATTTTTTCTTTCTATTAATCATTATGAATATCAATTTCCGTTACTGTATATTGTTTATCTAATTATTTTTTAATAATTTCTACAGTTTATAATGGTAAAAAGGTGATTCAAATCAATTAATAGTCGTTAAATCAATTTATAATCAATAAAACAAAAATATTTATTTATTTTCGTAATTTTTTGAAAATTTTACATATGCGGGCATTATTTGAACCAGAATAATGTTTAACTCGTACATTTCCGCTATCCATTGGAACAACTGAATGAATTTTGTGCGTTCCTACAATTATCTTATTGTTAGTTGTTTTGTATCTCAAATCTAATTTTTTCCGTTGCATTTAAATAATTCTGTTCAGGTGAAATATTACGGCAATATTTGGCAAATTTATAACAAATACTTTATAACAAAAAGTAACATTGAAAATTCAACCCCAATCAGATTTTTCAAAAAATTACCGAAAATAAATAGATATTTTTTTTATTGATTATAAATTGATTTAACGACTATTGATTGATTTTAAACACCTTTTTACCATTATAAATTGTGAAAATTATTAAAAAATAATTAGAAAAATATTATACAGTAACGGAAATTGATATTCATAATGATTAATAGAAAGAAAATTTTTTTCAAAAATCGAAAAAAATAATAGCTTTGGAGGTCCCACGATCGCACCGGCCTGAAAAGTTGTGGAATGAGTAGTAGTTTGCTATAAAAAATTTTGACGAAAATCAAAATATGCAATCACTTTGGAAAATGAGTTTTAAAATTTTTAACTCAAAAATCTCATTCAAAAATGCTTCAACAATTTTTTAAATATTTTTTTCTAAAGAGTACATGAAAAAACAAAAATTTTGAATAAAAAAAGTTTAAATTTGGACCATTATTGAAGAAGTTATCAGCAAAAAACTAAAAAAAAGCGATTTTTTTGAAAATTTGATATCTTTTAAACGGGTAATCAAAAAAATCTCAAAATTTACCAGGAAGGGTTTTTCGGTAGGTACTAAGAAATATCAGAAAATTGAGGAAATCAAAAATCAAAATTTTACGAACCGTCCGATTTGGCGTGGAATGCCCCATATGTCATTTAAGGAATGCGTTTCTAAAAATCTAACTTTGGATGTTTCTACTGCAGGATTGGTGTTAGACGATTTTAATTTTTGTATTTCTTGTAATTCTCGTTCTATTGCAAAAGCTATATCTGTTGCGATTTCAAATGTTTTGGGATTTAGAATAATAATTAGGTGGTGAATTCTGTTATCTAATCCGCGAATAAATGTTTCTCTTGCTAACTCTGTTTGTTGTCATAATTTGAGAATCAGAGATTGCAATATGCATTCTCGTTTGAATTATAACAAACTATAACTAATTTATGTTAAATTATACCATTTCTTTCTCCAAGAGTCGTACGACGTGATACTGCCGAGTCGCGAGTCTGTGGTATCCCGTCGTACGACTCTTGCACAGTGAAATGAAATAATTTGAGAGAAACAAGCCATGCACTCTTGCGCCATGATATATCTAGATTGAAATATACACTCTAGTGTAAATATATAAATAATTTTTTTTGCTAATTTGCTTAAACAAAAACAAAATAAAAAAACATTTATTTTTTGTTCTTTTTCCCCGTAAAATCCATGTCCGGTACCAACATGACCAAGAAACTATTTTTCCACAGTTTAAAAAGAATTGTTTAAACAAATAACAAATTTTTTTTCTTCCTGTTTTTTTATCATAATTTGAGAATTTGCGACCATTACATGTTAGCCCGTGTGAATTGTAAGAAGCATCGTAAATCTATGTGAAATTATTTCATTTCCCTTTTGAAGAGTCGTACGACGTGATACCACAGGCTCGCTACTCGGTGGTATCACGTCGTACGACAACTTGGAGAAAAAAATAAAATAATTTGAGAGAGGCAGGAAATGCACACTTGCACAATGATAATATCAGATTGAAATATACATTTTCGTGACAAAATGCACCAAACATTTTTTAAATAATTTGTTTAAACAAATTAAAAAACATTTATTTTTTGTTCTTTTCGCCCGTAAAATAAATCTATGTCCGATGTCAACAGGACCAAAAACCTATTTTTTCTACAATTTATTTAAAAAATAATTGTTTAAACAAATTACACAATTTTTTTGTTTTTGTTTGTTGTCGTAATTTGAGAATCAGAGATTGCAATATGCATTCTCGTTTGAATTGTAACAAAGTATAGCTAATTTATGTTAAATTATTCAATTTCTTCCTCCAAGAGTCGTACGACGCGAAACCGCCGAGTCGCGAGTCTGTGGTATCCCGTCGTACGACTCTTGAAACGTGAATTTAGCCTAGACACGAACCGCAATTTACCCACAATTACAGTCTTCCTTCCTACGTCTCCAATACGTAATGTAGAAGCTTGCGGTTCTCGCAAATGAAAATCAACAGCGTAAACAACATGAGTATTGTCGATTTTTCCCATAAAACGACAAAAAATTTCAAAAATAGAATTCCCTTATCGCCAAGCGTGAAACGACGCCATGTTGCGAAATACATCGCAGGTGACGATTCAACATGGCGTCGCCCCACGCTTGGCGATAAAGGAATTTCAGTTTTGAATTTTTTTGTCAATTTATGGAAAAAATCGACAATAGACAGGTTGTTTACGCTGGTGATTTTCATTTGCGAGAAGTGCAAGCTTCTACGTTAGGTATTAGAGACGCAGGAAGTCAGACTGTAATTGCCGGTAAATTGGGGTTCGTGTCTGGGCTAAATTCTCTTTCCAAGAATCGTACGACGGGATACCGCCGAGTCGCAAGTCTGTAGTATCACGTCGTACGACTCTTGGAGAAACAAACTATATAGTTTGACGTAAATTTGCGGTGCTTTGTTACAATTCAAACGAGAATGCATATTGCAATCTCTGATTCTCAAATTATGACAACAAACATAAACAAAAAAATGTGTATTTTGTTTAAACAATTATTTTTAAACAAACCGTAGAAAAAATAGGCTTTTAGTCGTGTTGGCACCGGACATGGATTTCACGGGGAAAAAGAACAAACAATAAATGTTTTTAAATTGTTTAAACAAAATATTTAATAAATTTTTGGTGCATTTTGTCACGATAATGCATATTTCAATCTCGTATCATCGTTGTGCAAGTGTGCATTGCCTGCTTCTCTCAAATTATTTCATTTGTTTCTCCAAGAGTCGTACGACGTGATACCACAGACGCGCTACTTGGTGGTATCACGTCGTACGACTCTTGAAAAGGGAAATTAAATCATTTGATATAAATTTGCGATGTTTTCTTACAATTCACACGGGAAAACACGTAACGGTCTCAAATTCTCAAATTATGGTAAAAAATCAGGAAGAAAAACATTTGTAATTTGTTCAAACAATTATTTTTTAATCAAACTCTGGAAAAAATATTTTCTTGGTCATGTTGAAACCGGACACGGATTTTACGAATAAAAAGAACACAAAAAATAGATGTTTTTCAATTTGTTTAAACAATATTTGTTTAAACAAATTACCAAAAAAAATTATTTATATTTTTACACTAGAGTGTATATTTCAATGTAGATATATCATAGTGCAAGAGTGCATCGCTTGTTTGTCTCAAATTATTTCATTTCACTTGGCAAAAGTCGTACGACGGGATACCACAGACTCGCTACTCGGTGGTATCACGTCGTACGACTCTTGGAGAAACAAATGAAATAATTTGAGAGAAGTAGGCAATGCACACTTGCACAATGATAATACAATATTGTGTAACGTGGCCATTTGGCCGCGTTATCAAGTCGCGTATTTGAACATACACGGTAGTGTCCAGAGATCTCCCCGGAAGGGCTAGGACAAAATATTAAAGATATTTTAGATTGTTACAGAGTAGGACGGAGGAAGCACAATACCCAATCCCCATTTCCCTTACCTCACGCATTCCTACCGTCTACCTATCACCGTGACGCTCCGGAGGAAGAAGGACTCCGATACCGCTGAGACCAGAAGACTGGACAAGAACGCCATCCTCAACCAATCACAAGACGCAACTCCGCCAGCCAGAAGCCATCGATCAAGATCCACCACCCAGGGCGGCAGCACTATCCACGCTAGGAATGGTGAAAGGGCCCTGGGTGGGGGGGAATCGAGGACCGCCGCCGGCGAAGAAGCCAGAGATCTCTGGACCTTTGACGTGACCGTCTGGTTTTGGATTATATTATTACGGCTGTAGCGAATTTCTTGGTGCCCTGGGTGACCGCATCCACTCGCGTGGATCCCTTTGGTTGTGTCCGAGGAAGGAGTGTTGGGTGCTCGAGGAGGCCGAGATTTGACCGGGATCCGAGGAGGAATTGGTTCCGGTGGTCCGAATTGGTGGGAGGAGTATCGCACGACCAGGTTGGGCCAACATCTGTTGTCTGAGCGTCACGGACGTGCCTTTTTATATCTCCCGTTCCTTTTCCCTACCGTCCTTGTCTTTTTGTAGCTTTCCCGAACGGAAGTGGCTTTCCCTCCCCCGCCTACAATTTTCGTGCTCCCTACCGTAGTTTAGTTTTCTTTTTTTTGTGAGTCCCAGACCCATTCGGTCGCGGGCCCTTCCGGCCATATCTTTCCTTTTTTTTTGCGTATCTTTTTTTTGGGGTCTTTCTGATTTCTTTTTTTCTTCTCTCTCTTGTTACCGCCTACCGAGGCGACGTTTTTTCTTGTTTTTGTTGTTCTTTTTAATTTAATAAATTAAATTAAAAAACCAGTTACCGCGTGAGCCTCCGTTTTAGCCCTTTTCTTTTCCCTATTTGTTTTTCCCCAGGGCACGGAGGCAGAACCCCCTTCTGGGACTCTGCTCCCGACCGCTAGCCGTGCCCCCTCGTCTACTCCGCGGGCTGATCGGATCTCCATCGTCGAGGGCCACCCCCTCGGCTGGCGCCCATCTCTCGATTTCGCATCCCTGGACTCCCCTTAAGGGACTCCAGGAAGGGAGGAGCCGATCAGGCCGAACGGAGGGACGAGCGAGGATTTGCGACGGAAAGTCCGTCACAAATTTTGGCGCCCAACGTGGGGCCCATCCCTGAAATTTTTTTTTTGTTTTCCCTCTTCGTACCGTTTCATTCTTCAATTCTCAAATTAGAATTTGAATTTTGATTTGGGCCACGTTGTGCTCAATTTGTAACTTCGTCACAAATTTTGGCGCCCAACGTGGGGCCCCTGTCCCTGAAAATTTTCCGTGCCGCGTTTAGCTTCGAGACTACAAGTTTAAATTTCCCCAATCCCTATAATTTAACCCTCATACCCCCATACCGAGTAGCTAGAACCATATCTTTATTTATTGAGCATTTTTATCGACATTGTTCTTCTCTTGTTCATTTTGGATTTCGGAGTAACGGATTTTCGTTGAAAAGTCCGTGCATGTGAACCCCGGAGAGCACATGGCAATTTAGTAACGGCATTGAGCCCGCCATTTTGAATTGTGGTGTCGAGTAGTACCTAGTAGTACGCTCTATCGAAGAGTAGTACTACCTGTCAGTGTTCTCCGGCATTCACCCGAAATACCGGGTTATTTCTGTGTATTTCCCCCTTTTCAGGTTTTCCCGATTGGATCTACCCCTATCGCGACCAAAAAGGGGAAGAAAAATTTCCCTTTTGTTACGTTTTATTTCATTTCCCTTTACCGGTATTCTCCTACCGGTATACCGTTATTTCCGCGTTCTAGCATAGAGCGAAGGCCTAGTAGCTCCCGCGATCGCGGTCGATACGTCAGCAGTGACGTCACGCACGGTGGTCGAGTGCTAGGCCTAATATTAAGAATAGCTACCGCGGGAACCCCTTGTTGGATTCAAAATTCCCACCGACCGTACCGAGTACTTCCTTAGAGGAAAATTAATAAATTAATTCCTTTTGGAAATTTTTTTTTTCCTCTCACAGCGGGAACGGAAAGAAATTTTTTTTTTTGAAAAAAAAAAAGAGAAAAGATTTTTCTTTTCTTTTCTTCTTCTCTTTCTTGTTGTTTTCTTTTCTCGTTTTTGTTTTTTTTTCTTTTCTTCTTCTTTTTCATAGTCGGTCAGGGAATTTTGAACCAATTACCGACTGTTACGAATTTTTTTTTTTCTCTCTTTTCCGCGAGCCGATTTCTTTATTTTCCCATTTTACCACGAAGGAACGTTCCTACCTCACCATGGCCACCGGGGGAAATTACATCACCGAGGAATATGGTGAGGAGGCCATGGGCTGGGAGAGAGCGGCTCGTCGTTTTGCCGCCGAGAGGACTCCGGTCGAGTTGGTCCGTGTGCTGGACGCGGACAGGTTGAATACTGAAGGGTCCTCGGAGGTAGTCCAGGACAGGGTCGTCCGTTTCCAGCTGCGGAGCCGGCTTGGAGACGGAGTCGTCCCATGGGACAAAGAGGTCGACGAGAGGGGATTAGGCTTGCCGGTAACACTACGGGCCGCCTGGGATGAGCATTCTGCCGACCCCCTCTCCTCCACCTTGGGAGGTCGGGATATTGTTCCCAACCCCCCATCGTCCCATTCCGTTACCGTACCCTCCCCGACGACCTCTACCGCGAATACCGAAGCACCATTAGCGAACACGGTGACAGTGGTGTCAACGGGTACGATTACCACCTCGACAGTGGTTACCACCACTGCTACCGGATTCGCAACTTCGGGCCCATCCATTAGGGCACCGTTGGTCCCCACCAACCCCCTGGGGGTTGTGCCTCGTCCTTTGGCGACGACTTCGGGGGTATACCTCCCCTCTGGACAAACCAGAGGCCCCTGGGGGGATCCCTTGGAATATACCGACGGCCTTTAAGGTAGTCGGGATTTATCGCGAGTGGGGTACTTGGAGCCGCCACCCCCACTCTCTACCGCTACCCTGTACCCCCACACGACCTTATCGCCCCTTACCTCCTCCACTGGGGACTTCATACGGTTGACGCAGAGCCCTGCGCCGACCTATGTGTTTCCCGGGTCTACCCCCTTCCCGAACCCTAACCCAACGCGCCACCGGGTACGCTACCCAGCTACCGTTGTTGCCGAGCCCCATGGCCTCCCGTCTGGTTCACGGAGGAATTACTATCCCCCGGAACCAGCATGGGAGGATACCTTCCACCCACCGGAACCGAACCGATCCCGTACCGCCCCTCCTACCGGACACCCCAGCGGGTGTCCCGGGGAAGGAACCTCCACTTGGGGGGGACGATGGGGAACGAGGAGTCGGGCAGCGAACCCCGACACCAGTGAGTGGCCCGATAGTCCCTTAGGGACCACCACCCTGGTAGGCTCCGCGAAGGCGTTCGGGGCCTTAAAGAAGTGGCAGGTTTGCTTCTCCGGGAAACCCGAGGAGGACCCCGAGGAGTTCCTGGCTCTGCTAGAGCAATGTGGCCGTGCGAATGGTCTCACGCCCATGGATGTCGTCCGGTCGGTTCCGGGTGTCCTCCAAAAGAGGGCCCGTATCTGGTACACGGGCGAGAGCCATGGGTGGTCCTCCTGGGAGGATTTCACCACTGCGTTTCGTCGGCAATTTAGTAAAGCCGATTTTCAGCGACGTTTACGTCAAGATATTAACCGACGAACGCAGGGTGACGGAGAAACTATCGCGGAGTTCGTTACCGTCATGCGATGGGCCTTCAATAGGTTGACCCCTCGTATGTCCCTTACCGAGCAGTTAGACACTATCTGCTATAACATGAATCCCGCTTATTATCGCGACATTCGTCGAGATGAGATCTCTTCCTACGAAGAGCTCATCGATAGGGCGAAGGTCGTGGAAGCTCTGTTGGAGAGGAAACGGGCCTTCCGCCAGCCCCCGGCAGAGAGCTGGGTATTGCCAAACATGGCGTATACCCCTTCTTCTAAAAAGAAGGGGTCTGGTCAAGATGCCGCAGCTCCTCTGCGGGGCGAGCGGGCCGAGGGTGCTCGATCCCGTACCGCACCCCCAAGAAAGAGCCCAAAGACCCTACCGTCGGAACGTAACCCATCTCCAAGTGGGGGGGACCATTCCTCCTCCTTGGAGGTGGATACCTCCTGTCCTGCCAAGGACGTTCCGAACTCCCGTACCCGATCTTTCGCTACCGTTACCGCGAAGGCCAAGAAGGCCCCACCGGGCACTAGGCCCTCTACCGTTTCGCCCCTGCTCTCGCCCGGGGAAATAGCCCTGGCGCGTGCAAGGGGAGGGGAGTCCAGCGCTCCGGGTTCGGCAGATCCGGACCAGAAGTGCTGGAATTGCCTCAAGTCGGGGCACCGTTATTCCGCCTGCCCCCTTCCGAGGGGACAGTTCTGTTACGAATGCGGGGAGCCCGGGGTCTTCGTAACTAGCTGTTCTCGATGCAACCGGCGGAAGGGAAACGGCCGAGGAGGACAGCATTAAGGGCCCGCGCTTCCCCCTCCGTGGCAGAAAGGACCCCGCAAAGTACCGTCTCTAGGACCCAACCCCCCGAGAGGGATCCTACCATTTTACCGCCCACTCCCGAAATCACCCCTACCGTTTCCGACCCCCTTGTTGCCGCAGACGCGGATTCCCGATTTTTCCTGACTATCGCTATCGGCAGTAAGGTGGTTCCGGCCCTCCTGGATTCGGGGGCCACTCGCTCCTACTTGGGGTCGGGGGCCGTTGAGTCCGTAAAGGACCGGATCCAGCCTTTTAGCTCCACCCTAGCGGTGGCTGATAACTCCCGGGTCAGTGTGACGGGACTGATTTCGCTGAATATCCCCGTAGATGGGGTGAGTAAAGACATAGAATTTAGAGTGGTACCCACCCTAGGTTACGACTGTATCCTAGGGATGGATTTCTTCCAAGCTTTCGGAGTCATTTTGGACTTTGGAACATCCACCTGGACCACTCCAGTGGGAGTCGTCCATCAGTTCCGTCCCACTACCCTACCGCCTACCGTATCTCCGTGTGCCGGGATTAGCGAATTGACCCCCGAAGAGGAGGCACGACTCCAAGCTTACTTGGACCAAAATGTCCCTCCTCCTCGGGAGTCCTTAGGAGTGACCACCCTGGCGGAGCATCATATTGATGTAGGGGGACATGCCCCGATTAGACAGAGGGTGCGAAGGAGCTCTCCACGAGTCCTTCAAGCCGCTCAAGAAGAGGTGGACAAAATGCTCCGCGAGGGAATTATTGAGCCTTCCCAGAGTCCGTGGTCGAGTTGCCCCGTCCTCATTCCCAAGCCGAATGGGACCTACCGCTTCTGCATCGACTACAGGGAGGTCAATAAGGTCACCAAGAAAAATACCTATCCCTTACCGAATATCGATGCAATCCTCGACAAACTCCGTACCGCGAAGTATATTACTACCTTGGATCTAAGCCAGGCTTATTTCCAAATACCGTTGTCCCGAGAGAGCCGCGAGATTACCGCTTTTGCCGTCCCGGGTCGGGGACTTTTTCAATTTACACGCATGCCTTACGGTTTAACGAACGCGCCAGCTACGTTCCAGTTACTAATGGACAAGCTGATTACCCCAGATCTCGAACCTTTTGTCTTTGCATATCTTGATGATATTATCATCGCTACCGCTACCTTCGAAGAGCATATGTACTGGCTCGACTTAGTGTTAAAGAGGCTCCAGCTGGCCAATTTAGAAATAAATCGCGAGAAGAGCCGATTCGGGTGCCAAGAGGTTCGGTATCTGGGGTATCTCCTCAACCGTGAGGGGTTAAAGGCCGACCCGGAACGGATACAGCCCATTCTTGAGTACCCGGCCCCCACAAACCTGAAGCAGTTGCGACGGTTTCTGGGAATGGTCGGGTGGTATGCCAGATTCCTGCAGGATCTCTCCACCCTCAAACTTCCGTTAATCAAACTTCTACATAAAGATGTGGAATGGGAGTGGGGAGAGCCTCAAGAAGAAAGTTTTAAGGCACTCAAGAAGGCTCTTACCGAAACCCCCGTCCTAGCTCGTCCGGATTTCTCCCTATCGTTTACCGTACAGACTGACGCGAGTGACTTTGCGATCGGGGCCGTCTTGACTCAAAATCACGAGGATGGGGAACACCCCATCGTTTTTATTAGCCGAGTCTTGACGTCCGCCGAACGCAAATACACCACTACCGAGAAGGAATGCTTGGCAGTGATCTGGGCTGTTAAAAAGCTACGCCCCTACCTCGAAGGTTATCCTTTTACCGTGATCACTGACCACAGCAGCATTCGCTGGCTCCATAATTTGAAGGACCCTACCGGAAGGCTAGCTCGTTGGGCCTTGCAATTGCAAGCTATGCCCGTTGAAATCGTGCACCGGAAGGGCCGTCTAAATTATGTTCCCGACGCGTTATCCCGCATGTTCGAGGGATGCATCGATCTTGCCGCCATGGTCCAAGATACTACCGACCCCTGGTACGAGAAGAGGCTCCAAGACGTCCAAAGGACATCATTTAAATTCCCGGACTGGAAAGTCACGGAAGGTCAATTATTTTATAACCGTCCGGACCCCCTTCTCGACCCTATCTTTCCCGACCTGGACCAATGGAAATTGGTTTTACCGAAACCCCTAAGGGAACGGGCACTCTTCGAGAGCCACAACACCCCTCAGGCTGGCCATATGGGAGTAGAAAAAACCTACCAGAGACTGGCAAGGGATTTCTACTGGCCCGGAATTTATAGAGACACTGCCAAGTATGTACAATCTTGCCTGACATGTCAGCAAGTGAAAGTACCGCAGCATAAACCTTACGGCCTGATGGGTGAGAGGTTCCTCGAAAGTCCCTGGAAGGTCGTCGCCACCGATGTGATGGGTCCTTTGCCACCCAGTAAAGGACAATACCGTTACATAGTAGTCTTCCAAGACTACTTCACGAAGTACATCGAGTGCATCCCCTTGCGAAAAGCAACGGGAGAAACAATCAGTAAGGCTTTTGAAAAGCTCGTTATTCACAGGTGGGGGCAGCCTTCCTACCTTCTTACCGACAATGGTACCGAATTCTGTAATAAGTTTGTAGATAATATTTGTAAGACCTACCGTATAAAGCATTCTACCGTACCGCCCTATCACCCCCAAGCAAACCCGGTAGAGAGAGTTAATCGGGTTATAAAAACAATGATCATGGCCTTTTTGAAAGGCGATCATCGAGACTGGGATGTCCACCTGCACGAGTTCACTTTCGCATATAACACCGCCACGCATTCCTCCACTGGAGTTTCGCCAGCATTTATGAACTTTGGTAGACATCCCCCTCTCGCTAACAGATTGCTGGATCAATTGGATCCCCCAACCCGATTGACTCCCTCTGATCCGGAGGTCTGGAAGGACCGATTGAAGAGATTATCGGCACTTCGTGACCTTGTGAGAAGTCATCTGGATAAGGTTCGGCAAAACAGGCCGAATATTATAACCGGCACCATAAAGAATTTTCGATAACTATCGGCATGAAAGTAATGCGTAAAATGCATTATTTATCTTCCGGAGCCGAATACTTCGCTGCGAAGTTGGCTCCGAGGTACCTTGGGCCGTATACCGTAGTTGATATTTTATCGCCTACCGTAGTAAATTTAGAGGATCCGGATGGTAACAAGATCAACCGCATCCATGTGTCTGACTTGAAACCTTTTCACGTGCCGGATTCAGAACCTTCCAGACCTACCCCTGATACTTCTTACCGCGAAACCTCGTTATTGGGCGAAAGTCCCGATAAAACACCCCCTACCGAACCTCCAACTGCCAAACGACCCAGAGGTCGCCCCAAAAGGAAAGTAAATTTACCCCCTCCCATACCGGATGAGCCCCTACCGGACCCGAAACGACCTCGGGGTCGCCCCCGTAAAACTACCAAACAAAAACCCATACCGCCTCCCTCCCCCAGACGCTTAAGGTCTAGGAGAGCCCCCTAATGGCAATGTAACCCCTAACACCCCCTACCGTTAACGAATGCAAACACCCTACCGTACCATTCATTAGTGATAACTTCTTTTTGTTATTTTCGATTATTTTTCATAATAAAGAGGATACGGAGGAGACCTCCGTTCCCTATGTCGAATGGACACTGTCTTGTTCATTTAACCTCCTTCAGGACACCTACTCCTAATAATTCATGTTTCCGTGACGCTGCATGACAATTTGGGGTTGGTGACAGACTGAAGGGTCGCGGATACGCTCCCTTTAAGTGGGGGGGAGTTTGTAACGTGGCCATTTGGCCGCGTTATCAAGTCGCGTATTTGAACATACACGGTAGTGTCCAGAGATCTCCCCGGAAGGGCTGGGACAAAATATTAAAGATATTTTAGATTGTTACAGAGTAGGACGGAGGAAGCACAATACCCAATCCCCATTTCCCTTACCTCACGCATTCCTACCGTCTACCTATCACCGTGACGCTCCGGAGGAAGAAGGACTCCGATACCGCTGAGACCAGAAGACTGGACAAGAACGCCATCCTCAACCAATCACAAGACGCAACTCCGCCAGCCAGAAGCCATCGATCAAGATCCACCACCCAGGGCGGCAGCACTATCCACGCTAGGAATTGCGAAAGGGCCCTGGGTGGGGGGAATCGAGGACCGCCGCCGGCGAAGAAGCCAGAGATCTCTGGACCTTTGACGTGACCGTCTGGTTTTGGATTATATTATTACGGCTGTAGCGAATTTCTTGGTGCCCTGGGTGACCGCATCCACTCGCGTGGATCCCTTTGGTTGTGTCCGAGGAAGGAGTGTTGGGTGCTCGAGGAGGCCGAGATTTGACCGGGATCCGAGGAGGAATTGGTTCCGGTGGTCCGAATTGGTGGGAGGAGTATCGCACGACCAGGTTGGGCCAACATCTGTTGTCTGAGCGTCACGGACGTGCCTTTTTATATCTCCCGTTCCTTTTCCCTACCGTCCTTGTCTTTTTGTAGCTTTCCCGAACGGAAGTGGCTTTCCCTCCCCCGCCTACAATTTTCGTGCTCCCTACCGTAGTTTAGTTTTCTTTTTTTTGTGAGTCCCAGACCCATTCGGTCGCGGGCCCTTCCGGCCATATCTTTCCTTTTTTTTTGCGTATCTTTTTGTTTGGGTCTTTCTGATTTCTTTTTTTCTTCTCTCTCTTGTTACCGCCTACCGAGGCGACGTTTTTTCTTGTTTTTGTTGTTCTTTTTAATTTAATAAATTAAATTAAAAAAACCAGTTACCGCGTGAGCCTCCGTTTTAGCCCTTTTCTTTTCCCTTTTTGTTTTTCCCCAGGGCACGGAGGAAGAACCCCCTTCTGGGACTCTGCTCCCGACCGCTAGCCGTGCCCCCTCGTCTACTCCGCGGGCTGATCGGATCTCCATCGTCGAGGGCCACCCCCTCGGCTGGCGCCCATCTCTCGATTTCGCATCCCTGGACTCCCCTTAAGGGACTCCAGGAAGGGAGGAGCCGATCAGGCCGAACGGAGGGACGAGCGAGGATTTGCGACGGAAAGTCCGTCACAATTGAAATATGCATTTTCGTGACAACATGCATCAAACATTTTTTTTCATAATTTGTTTAAACAAAAATTGTTTAAACTAATTAAAAAACATTCATTTTTTGGTTTTTTTCTCGTGAAATCCATGTCCAATACCAAGACGCCCAAGAATCCATTTTTCCACAATTAGTTTTTAAAAAATTGCTTAAATAAATTAAACATTTTTTTATTTTTGTTTATTTATCATAATTCGAGAATTTGAGATTGTTATAGACATTCCCGTTTGAACGAAAACAAAACGTCCCCAATGACTGTGTAATTACTTAATTTATCTTTTCGAGAGTCGTACGACGTGATACCATGGACTCGCAACTCGACGGTATCACGTCGTACGACTTTTGATAAGTGGAATGAAATAATTTGAGAGAAACAAGCCATGCACACTTGCACCATGATATATTGCTTATTCGTTTAAAAAATTTTTGTTTAAACAAATTTAAAAACAAATTAAACAAAAATTGTTTAAACAAATTAAGAAACATTCATTTTTTGTTTTTTTTTCCCGTGAAAAATGAATGTTTTTTGTGTTTTTTTTTCCGTGAAATCCATGTCCAATACCAAGACGGCCAAGAATCCACTTTCCCACAATTAGTTTTAAAAAAATTGTTTCAATAAATTAAACAATTCTTTTCTTTTTCATTTACTCTCGTAATTCGAGAATTTGAGATTGTTAGAGACATTCTCTTTGTAACGGTAACAAAACATCTCCAATTATTATCAAATTACTATTCCTATAAATATATAACATCCAGAATATTTCCAATATTTCATTCTCGAAATGTAAAAATCCGAATGTAAAAAGTTTTCGTTCCTATATATTTTAAGCTGCATCCTAGTCCGTCAATTTGGTACGAATTATTCATTATAAAAAAAGTTAGTCCCTTCAAATTTGTCAATGTATGTTTTTGCATATATAAACACAAATCAACTATCTAAGGCAAGCCTACACATGCAAAAGTAAAGTCTTCTTTTTTTCACGGCAGTAGAAAGATTTGAAAAGACAAGCTTCCTACATTGTATATTTTCTGATATTTTCTCTCTGTGTCTTTCGCATCACCTTTCTTTGTCGCAAAAATGGAAGTGGTGGGGAGAGCTCTATCGTGAGTTCTCCGCTTTTCTTATGAAGCGACCATCTGACTCGACTCTATCTTACTCTCTCACACAGGAGTGGAATCAGCGGCATCTCTTGAGAGAAGTAAGCGAACCACTTTGGGTATCCAACAGCCATAAGAAATAAAACGGCGAAAATGAAAACCTTGACTTTCTCATTAGAATTATTTTTTTCTATTATTACCAATGCCAGTACCGCTATTATTACGATTATTGCTGATATTATTATTACTATTATTACTTTGTTGATGATGATGATTATGATTATTATTATTATTATTATTATAATGGTTGTTGTTGTTGTTGTAATTATTACTTTCGATTCAATTCGATTAAAAATCGAATTCGAGTTTAAAGTAATAATTACAAAAACAATAGCCATAATAATGATAATAATAATCATAATCATCATCATCATCAACAAATTAATAGTAGCAATAGCAGTATTAATAATATTAACAATAATCATAATAATAGCGTGGTAGTGGTATAGTGGTAGTGGTAATAATAGAAAAAAATAACACAGATAAGAATCTCAAGGTTTTGATTTTCGCCGCTTTATTTCTTATGTATGATTTCGTTCTTCAAAGCAGTAGTAACCACACTACTACTACTACTATGTTGTCCAACGACAATACATAACACACTTAGTAGCGTGTAGTGGTAGAAATAAAAACAATAACAGAAGAGAGATTTGGAATATTTTGATGTTACCCTCTTACTTCTTTTATTATTATTTCTACTACTACTACTTTATTGTTCGACGTCACGAGCCTCTTTGGCGTTCTATCTCAAATCGTTAAATTATGATAGAAAATCAAGAAGAAAAAATGTGTTTAATTTGTATAAAAAAATATTTTGTATACAAGTTGCGGAAATAATGAGTTCTTGGCCGTGCTGAGGTCCGACATGGATTTTACGAGAGAAAACTATAAAAAATTAATATTCCTCAATTTGTTTAAACAATTACATTTTAAACAAATTGTGGAAATAATAGGCTTTTGGTCATGTTGACACCAAACATGGATTTTACGGAGAAAAAGAACACAAAAAATAGATGCTTTTCTATTTTTGTTTGAGCAAATTAGCAATAAAAAATTATTTACATTGTTACACTAGAGTGTATATTTCGATCTAAATATATCATGGCGCAAGAGTGCATGGCTTGTTTCTCTCAAATTATTTCATTCCACTTATCAAAAGTCGTACGACGTGATACCGCCGAGTTGCGAGTCCGTGGTATCACGTCGTACGACTCTTGGAGAAACATATCAAATAATTTGAGAAAAGCAGGCAATGCACACTTGCACAATGATAATAGGAGGTTGAAATATGTATTTTCGTGACAAAATGCACCAAACAGTTTTTAAATAATTTTTTAATTAAAAATTGTCTAAACAAAATGAAAAACATTTATTTTTGTTCTTTTTCCCCGTAAAATCCATGTCCGGTATCAACACGACTAAGACCTATTTTTCCACAATTTATTTACAAAATAATTATTTAAACAAATTTCGCAGTTTTTTCTTTCTATTATGTTATCATAATTTAAGGATATGAGACCGCTACATGTTTTCAAACTAAAAGATAATTGTTTAATTTGTTGAAATAATTATTAATGAAACAAATTGTGTAAATAATGGGTTCTTGCCCATGTTGACACCAGAGATGGATTTTACAGAGAACAAGAACCCACAAAATGAATGTTTTTTAATTTTGTTTAAACAATTTCTTTTTAAACAAATTAATACCAAAAAAATTTTTATGCATTTTGTCATGAAAATGCATTATTCAATTACGCATTATCATTGTGCAAGACTGCATCGCCAATTTCTATGAAATAATTTCATTTGTTTCTCCAAGAGTCGTACGACGTGATACCACCGAGTCGCGAGTCTATGGTATCACGTCGTACGACTCTTGGAGAAATAAATGAAATTATTTCATAGAAATTGGCGATGCAGTCTTGCACAATGATAATGCGTAATTGAAAAATGCATTTTCATGACAAAATGCGAAAATAATTTTTTTTAGGGAATTTGTTTAAATAACAATTATTTAAACAAATTAACCCTTCGAGGTCACACGTTTTAAAAATAACGTACAGGTCACACGGGATCAGAATGACCCCAGCCATGTTGAAACAATTGCCACGTTGCCAATATCATTCCGAACAACTCATAAAAGTTCAGGATATTAGTTTCAGCCATTTAGAATGAGAATATCATTGCAAAAAATTTGTATCAAATTTTCAAAGTGGCAAAAAAAAATCAGGAATGAGGCAATACGTAAAAAATACCATTTTTTACTTTAAAAAATCATAACTCTGGCAATTTGTAACATTTTTTCATAAAATTTTAAGGCGATACTCTTGAGATGTATATGGTATATGGAAAATATAGCTATAGTATATGGAAAAAAATAGCTCCATAGTGGGCGTTTCAAAAAAGGTATTTACTTTGACCTCTAAAGAGGGTCCATTTCGGAGTGAAATAAAGTACTAGAATAATGAAAAATGAGCAACTTATTATAAAAATTCATTTAAAAAATGTATAAAAAATGATATATTTATTCTTCTCCACCACAGTCGAGAGTCGACACAGATAAAGAATAATAAAAGAAGTAAGAGGGTAACATCAAAACATTCCAAATCTCACTTCTATTATTGTTTTTATTTCTACCACTACACACTACTAGGTCTGTAATGTATTGTCGTTGGACAACATAGTAGTAGTAGTAGTGTGGTTACTACTGCTTTGAAGAACGAAATCATACATAAGAAATAAAACGGCGAAAATCAAAACCTTGACATTCTTATTTGTATTATTTTTTCTATTATTACCACTACCACCACCGCTATTATTATGATTATTATTAATATTATTATTACTAGTATTACTATAATATTATTACTTTGTTGATGATGATGATGATGATGATTATGATTATGATTAATATTATTATTACTATCATTATTATAGTTATTATTATGTTGTTGTTGTTGTACAACAACAACCATAATAACAATGATAATAATAATAGTAATAATCATAATCATAATCATCATCATCATCAACAAAGTAATAATAGTAATAATAATACCAACAATAATCATAATAATAGCGGTAATGGTAGTGGTAATAACAGAAAAAAATAATACAAATAAGAATGTCAAGGTTTTGATTTTCGCCGTTTTATTTCTTATGTATTATTTCCTTCTTCAAAGTAGTAGTAATAACTACACTACTACTACTTTATTGTCCAACGACAATACATTACAGACCTAGTAGTGTGTAGTGGTAGAAATAAAAACAATAACAGAGGTGAGATTTGAAATGTTTTGATGTTACCCTCTTACTTCTTTCATTATTATCTATCTGTGTCGACTGTGGTGGCAAAGAATAAATATATCATTTTTAATACATTTTTCAGACGAATTTTTATAATAAATTGCTCATTTTTCATTATTCTAGTACCTTATTTCACTCCGAAATGGACCCTCTTGAGATATCAAAGTAAATACCTTTTTTGAAACGCTCACTATGGAGCTATTTTTTTCCATTGTGACGTGGCATTTTGCCACCTCTCCAGGTGGGAGCACTTTTTTTATTTTTTTCTCTTTCTTTTCTTTTCTTGTTTCTTTTTTTTTATTATCGATTATCGTTACCAAGGATTGTTATTGATTTTATTGGCGGCTATGGCGAAGTCCAGGGATCTCTCTGAGAGGAGGGGGACCCTTAAACAGTAGCTAAGCGCCTGTATTGCATTTCTTTTCTTTACGTTTTTTTTTCTTTTTCATTCTAGTATCATGTTATTTTTTTTGTGCGTACCATATCGAAATTTATTGTATTATATTCTTTTATTGTTTAGCGCTATTTCTAGGATGTAAGATTGTTATTTTTTTTTTTTGGAATTTATTTCGTAATTGTGCGGAACCGTGAGCGTTTACTTAGCTCCATGTAAGAATAGGTAGGGCACAGCCTTCCTTTTCCCCTACGCTGAAACCCTCTTTCCTCCCACGCGAATTCTCCCTTTTCCCTTTTGAACCCTAACGAATTACTCACGTTGCGGTACCCTCGTTCGCGTATCCCTTATCGCCGGATAACGACAACGCAAGGTCTACGCCGATAAGGAAGATTCGCCGGCGACGAATCCTGTGATAAGGAAGGACACTGGTAGAGGCTATCGACCCGAAGATCTAGCGGAAAGAGGTCAGCACCTCTTGGCCCAATTAAGTAGCGGACCCCCCAGGAAGGGGAAATTGGAGCATGGAGGTCCCGCAAATTAGCGGCGACCTCCAGAGATACCTGGACCGCCGAGCCATATACCCGAGCGTTTTTCTGAAGTGTTTGAGAGTGCCGTGCCAGAGTGCAATCACCAAAAGGATATTGTTTTCTTTTGCCCGTGTGGTTCGTCGTGGGCTCCCTTCTGTTTTTTTTCTGGGAAGAGGTGCAGACGGCCGGACCCTGGAGAGGAGGCGAATAGCCCGCACCGCCCACGCTATCGACGAGAAATCCGGCGAAAAAGGTAGCGAGAAGGGTACCGTACCCTTTCTCGTTTCTTATTCCCCCTTTTTTCTCGCTCGTTCTATTTTTTTTTCTCTTATCTTTTCTGTTCCCGCTCTCGTTATCCCTTGTAAAGTTTTTCTTTTGGTTCCCGTCCCTTTTTTTGATTTAGTTGAGCCCTCATCGCGTCTTTTCTGTTCCCCTTTTTCTGAGTGTCCCCTCTTACCGTCGCTGCCCGTGCAGAAATTTTATTAGGGCCCCGATTGTTTTGGCCTGATTATTATTCAGGCCCTGATAAGAAAAATTAATCAGGCCATTATATGGGTTGTAACGTTTGGTATATGAGGGCCTTATCAGGCCAATTAATAAGGCCCTTTTTACAGTGTCGCGACAATTTCCAGATTTTACATATTAGGGTTTTGTTAGGGTTTTGGAATAAGGCCATGAATATTTTTTCTTATGAGGTCCTCGTAAACCAATTGTTGCAATCCGTATAATGGCCTGATTAAGATTCCTTATTACTTTGCTCAGGCCTAATAATTTGGCCCGTATTAAATTTTCTAAATGGGTTACATTTAAATAAATAATTCTACAACATATACTAGAACTTTAAAATGATATGTGAAGAATATTTGACTTAATGATTTCTAACCTATTTTATTTACTTCCTAGTTCGGCCTGCAAATTAATGTTTAATTAACCTATTAAATTGGAGGTACGATATGATCTTAAAGCTCTTCCTTTTGAAGCTCTCACCACCTGTGTAATATTCTCGCTCACAAAATTGGAAAGTTAAGCATTTTATTCATATCATTTTGATGTTGAACTCAATAATTTTATAATAATTACGGCAATGTAATTTGAAGCAAACGTTTTATTTTCATATGTTTTCTCAAGGTATTGCCAAATAGTACATGGTTTTTTTATTCTTACAGTTTATTTCCTCGAAGTTTTGGATAATAACTGTAGCTTTTAATCAACATCACTTCCTCCATCAATGTTGTTTTCCTTATCCAGTTGGTTATTATCGACTTGAACATTCTCTTGAGATTGTTGAATCAGACGACGTACGTTTCTTTGTCCGTCCCAATCTTTAGCATTATTAAGTACGCCGGCTAAAGCTTTATTAAAGTTAACCTCTTTGATTTTTTCATTGTTTTGATCGATGTGATTTTTAGAAATAAATTCTGTAACCAATATGTTACATATTAGAAAATGGATATAATTATTTCTACTAAAATTCATTAATTTGAAGAGTGCGATATTAACTTTAGAAAGACTTTCCGTTCACACCATAGAATACTGGTAATCTTTGTTATTGGTTATTATTAAAGCGTAATTATTAGTAATTAGGATTGTATGATTTGAGCGGAAAGTTTAGCTTAACTTGTAAATACTCGATCCACACGGAATTTAACATATAATATTTGCTTACCAAAAAGGATTTGATATAAACATGTATCTTTTAAAAGATACTTGTCTTTTGTCTTTCGTACAGCTGTGCACAGCATTGCTAATTTGCGGTGCATGTATCGTTTTAAAATTGCCAATATAGTTTTTTTCATTTCAGAATCAAGCAAATGGTGTAAAGTTTTCTCCTATAAAACAAATGTTGATTTACAATATATCATTTTCAAAAGCAAATTAGAATTGATGAAGAAGTAAAACGAATTTTAATACAATTTAATATTGCTTTGTTCTTGAATTAACAATTATTTAATCAGAAAAATATGTATATCTGTAATAACAGTTTCAAATGTAGCATTTGTCAAACATCATATTCGTGTAAAAAATATTTCTTTAAATTAAGTCAGTATCCTTTTGCACAGATGAGTAAAACTACATATTTGTCAAAAAAATTGTTGTTAAAAACTTGTAAATAATATTAAATGACTTTTTATAACTTACAAAATCTGCCCTGAATTCTTCTTTTTCAGCTAAAGCCTTATCGAATTCTTTTAGTTGATTCAATGTTTCCAGCTTCAGCGCTAATCCGTATTTTTGTGCAAAATTTTCTACAGTTAGTGTATTCGTCTTTATTTTCAAAACTTGCTGAATGGCGGCGCGTAACTCTCTAATTTGTGATGATTGTTCTTTCACATCTGAAGCTAAAGATTTTATTGCTGTATGCAATAAAAGAGTATCTGAAATTAGAAAAGCAGGATCTGGATTTTGCATTTCTTTTTTCGTAAACATCATTATGAAATTAATAGGTTTCCGTGATCCTCTATTAGAAATATATAGAAATAAAAGCTTATGATTCATACTCACCTTTAGAAAACTCAGCTACGAAATCCTCAACAACTTGACCAGCATTATCATGTGGAGAATTCTTAGCTTGAATATTCCCTTGTAACGTTTGTGAACTATATGTTTGATTTTGCTTTTCACATAACTCCTTTCGTACCAATTGTCTGTTATTCAAGATTGATTGAGTATTTTTTCTTGAAACACTCTTGCATTTCAAATTGGATATATCATGTAAATTACTTTTCGGTGTTCTGTTTTCGGCAATTGATGAACACTCCTCACTTGGTTCTAAAAAATTTAATCAATGAAAACTCAAAGCTTAACTAATTGGAATTGCTTAGAACATTGTTAGTTATTATTATTCTTCTATACCCTATCGAATTTTGATAGTTTGTTGGAAACTTGAGTAGATGTATAAAAAATGATGTACAATTCTGAAACTCACTTTTAGAATCAATCCGTTTTTTGATAGTCGCTGACTTAAAAAACTTTGATGACATTTTTTCACCGATAGTATTGGGTTTTTTTTTGTATTCTTTAACTTTTGAGTTGCTACCGCAGGATCGAATACTCGTTTTGTCGCAATAGAAATCGTCCACGCTAGATGAGCTCTCACCATCTGAAGCTAAAATTTACAATTAAAAAGAATGTAGTAATGATACATATTTTAGAAGCACGTATAAGAAGATGATGTATTTACATTGTAAGATATTGTGCTTATTTGACATAATTTTTTGCAATTCCTTTTCTCGAGCTATCCGACTCTTCGTTTCAAATATTTTTGTAAGCGAATCAGATTTTTGCTGCCCATGTTCTTCATTATCAGTAGAAAAAACGTAAACCTGTTTATTTAACTGGTCTATGCGTTTTAATCCTTCTTCATAGGTTTCTAGAGAAATAACAGTGACAGTAACGTATTAAAATTAATAAAGCCTTAATAAAATGTGCATTGAAGCTACTCAAGGCAGGTGTTGAGTAGTTTAAAACTACATTAAATTTTAGAGAAATAATTGTACAACATATAATAACGCATTGAACTAATATATGATGATAATAACGAATTTACAACATTTTTTAACAAACAATTATTCCTCATATGACTGTAAGAATTCATAACCTACAAAAATTTATCCGATTGCGATAAAAGCTGTTAAAATTGTATTAATAATCCATATATTTTGACTTACTTGCTTGTCCTCTTAATATGATGGGATAAGAGGGCCAGGATTCGGGTGCAACACATTTCTGTTTAATCAGATCTTGTAATAACTGATTGGTTTCTCTATTGTATGGTGGAGGCATAAATTTTGTTACACAAGTACCAAGACATGCATCATATGAAACCCACGAGCAAGGAACGCAATCAACTGATGCCTCATCGTTCTTTTTCTTTTCATTTGTAAACTCTACAATTTGAAAATCTTGAACATTCACTGTAAAAAAGAGGAAAGTGAATAAGATTATTAATACTTGAAGGTATCTTTTCTTAGATAGCAGAATAAAGGTTAGGTTAAGTTATAGGTTATGTTACAAAATTATTTATACTTACTTTTGAACTTTCCTATACGAACAGAAAAGGTAACGAAATACGCAATGTATACTGTCAAACAAGGTTTTTCGAATCAAGAAACATATAAGTATAATATGTCGAAATTCACATACTTTTAATTCAGAACTATGCCAAATCTTCGTAGAAACACGCACTAACTTATCTGAACCACGAAATTTAACCGTTTTCCACGTTTGAAAAATATCAAGCGGAACTTGCGTACAAGAGTCGTGCGCAACATCCGATGGCCTTGGTTTCATTACTCGCAATGCTTCTAGGCGTGCTTTTCTTTATAAGAGAGTCGCATAAATAATTCTACGTAACTTTAGAAAAATTCAAAGCAGCGACGAATGAAAATATAAAAATGAAAAAACGTGTACGAAAACACCGATTTGTACAGCAGGCTTGTTCTAAAGACATTGTAAATCTTATACACACATTTGAGATACCTACCTCAACCGAAGGTTCTTCTGAAGAAATTGTGGACATCGAAAGTGATAACAATGGTAACTCATTTGGAATATTTTCGAGTTTTTATTAATATTAACAACATTTCTTTCAAAGTATAACATAATTCCATTAGAATTTGCTTTTTTAAATTGCAAATTCTAAGAAATATAAGTTTAAAAATTTGTACTTTATAAAAACCTACATTTCAGAAACTATTGTTATTAAAAATTGCTATCTTCAAAACACGAACTAAGACCATCAAAGATAGTATATATTATACTAAATTTAAAACATCACGTTAAATCATTATCCTTTCAATTAAAAACACAATAGTCATTAATTATTTAAAACGAAACTGCTGATTCGATTTCTTTATAATGTTTACCGTATTTCTGTTTTTCGTTAATTAAATATATAGTTTTTCAATTAATTTTTAACTATAAATATGAAAGCTGTAAAGGTTAGATCATTATAAGATGAAATTTTACTTGATATGCTCGTAGTTTTAGTTAAATGAAATAAAATGAAATTTAATTACTTAATTTATTAGTTAAATGAATACATTTTTTTTACATTTCTAGTTTGTTTATCTGAAACTATTCAAAACACCAAATTTTGGAGAATTTCTTTTTAAAAAACTAGCAATTGCATTTTTTGTAACTTGTAGATGTTTTATTAAGTATTGTACTTGTACAAATTACAAAAAATTTAATTGCTACTTTTTTTATGAAGAAATTCTCCAAAATTTGGTGTTACATCTAAACTATCTGAATTTTACAAACATCTGCTATAGAAAAAATCGAGTTAGATAAAAAATGTACCAGAATAATATAAAAAATTTAATTGATTTCAGATAAAAATGATCTTGACGAAAGAAGCGAGAGGAGGAATGATAACGTTTATAATATTCCTCAAGAGGAAGAGTTAGCTTTAAACGTAGATGTTCTTCAGGATCCACAAGTAAAAGTAGACTTTTCAGATAATTGTCGCGAGTATGAAAAAAGAGATGTGGCTCATAAATTACGAGTTTGGGCACTTCAGTGTAACATTCAGCATAATCACTTAGACAAACTGTTACAAATACTTCGAGAAGAAGTATTTCCCACTTTACCAAAATCGGCAAAATCTTTTCTCGGAACAACAACAGCTGATTATTTAATTGTAAACATGGATGCTGTGAATCCTATGAATATTTGTGGCGAATTTGTCTATTTAGGGATCGAAGCTGGTATTAAACAGAATATCAATATTAAAATTCATAACAAAAAGGTAATTGAGCTCATGATTAACGTAGACGGATTACCGGTAACTGCTTCTGGCAACAAAAGTTTTTGGCCAATCCTTGGTAAAATATATCACGTTCCTGACGTTTGCAAACCTTTTCCCATAGCCATATTCTATGGAGTAGGTAAACCCAAAATCAATAACTACTTGGCGCAGTTTATAGAAGAACTAAATGAATTACAAAAAAATGGAATTCAGATGTCAGGAAATATGTATAAAGTACAACTTAAGTGCTTTATTTCGGATACACCAGCACGCTCGTATTTGAAATGCACAAAAGGTCACAGCGGATATAGTGCTTGTGAACGATGTATGGTACCTGGAGAGTCAATAAGAACGGGCAATGGCTCAAGAGTGGTATATCTCGGAAAACGTTACAAACAGCGGACAAAATCATCATTTCTTTTACAAGAAGATCCCGAACATCACACCGGCACTTCGCCATTACTTAACATAGAACCTAGTATTGATTTAACGAAAATATTTGTCTTAGACTTTATGCACTTGTGCTGCAATGGTGTTATGAAGAAATTGGTACAATTGTGGATGAGTGGACCTTTAAAAATTAGGTGGGGTAGAAGCAAAAAAATTGAAATTTCTCGACGACTTATATCTTTGAGACCACAAGTCCCTTCAGAATTCCAACGAAAACCAAGACCACTCTATGAACATCTAAAATGGAAAGCAACGGAGTTTCGATATTTTTTACTTTACTGTGGGCCTTTTGTATTAAAATCGGCTCTTCCGTCAGTACTGTATAATCATTTTTTACTATTTCACGTTGCATGCAGAATACTTTGTAGCGATGAACTCATTACATTTGATAACTATGTCAATCTTGCAAAAAGGTGTTTAAACAAATTTGTCTCTGCTTTACCGTACTTGTATGGACCAGAATCTGTTGTAATTAATATGCATAATTTATTGCATCTAGCGGACGATGTGCAAAGTTTTGGATGTTGTCTAAGCAGAATAAATTGTTTTCCATTTGAAAGCTTTTTAGGAAAAATCAAACGTACTTTAATTCGTACACCGAATAAACCGTTATCACAAGTGTGTCGTAGATTACACGAACAAAAAGTACTTGAAGAATCGAACACTGATATTCCTGTTGGTTTTGAAATATTGAAAAGTTATGTTGATGGTGATCAGTTAATAATAATCGAAAAAGTAAAATTTCATTTTGTGACTATTTCGAATCAAATTCCTGACAATATGGTAATTTTAAAAGATAATACTATTATGGAAATTGTACAAATATATAGCGAAAGTTCATCACTTGAAGCAATAATAATTAGAGGACGAATTTGGACATGTAATAAGTCACAGGCTTTTAAGTATCCAGTAGATTCAGCTTTATTAAATATATGGGAGCTTTCGTTAAAATCGTTTTCATTTGCTATTTACCGGCTACCTGACATTAAACAAAAAATGGTAAGATTAAACTTATCACTTTCACCTAAAAATAGGGACAAACTTTTTATCGTACCACTGTTACATTCACAATAATATGAATATTTGAAATAAAAAATATGTTGGAAATTTAGAATTCAAAAACGTAGTACAGATACTAATTGCCTCTCCTATTAAAATCTTACAAAATAATATTTTTGTAAATCAGGATAAAGATTCAATAGGGCTTTAAAACGTAAATCTACTTAAAGCCTTGCAATTTTTAGACAATAAATACTTCTGAATCTCATTAATATCTGTTACACAGGATCCTGAGGTCGCCCTGCTGAGTTTTAAAAACATTGAGATACTTTTCAAATTGCAAATTTTTTCTTGTTTTTAGGAGCAATTTCAATAGGATTGTCAATCATTTATTCTCTGAAAACTTCTCGATTTTTTAATAAAAGTGTTCGTTTCAAACCTTGTAATATCGTGATATAACGAACGCCCCGTTTTAAATCTTACTTTTCATTACTCGAAAATCGTACACAGTTCCTAATAAGGCCCTGAAATATTTACCCTATAAGACCCTCGGGATTTTTTATTTAAATTTTCCAATTAAATTCTTAAAAAATCATAGAAGAAAATCGGCCCGTTTAAAATGTTATTTTTTGTAATTCGAGAATCTTGCGCAAAACTTAATAGGCGCCTAAAATATTTAATTAACGAATATTAAAATATTGAAATAATGAATAATGAAATATTGGTCTATTGAAAATCTTATGTCTTATTAATAGGGAATTCTGCACAATCCATAATAAGGCCCTGAAACATTTTCCCTTATCTTGCCTTGCTATTCTGAATTTCAGGCTTCCGACTAAATCCTTATAAGGCCCTGGAATTTTGTCCACTTTAAAATCATACACTTTACTATTCAGGAATCCTGATCAAATTTTGAAAAGGCCCTGAAATACTTGCATTATCAAAATCTCGATTTAAGCTAGATAAGGTATCATGATGAAATCCAGATTAGGGCCCAACCAGGCAATAAAAGGGATACTCTTTTGTGGAATCCTTAGTTGATCCTCATCAGGCCCCGACATTTCATAAGGCCATCCACATTAATTTTCTGCACGGGTGTGCCCCGTGCGATCGTGTTGTAACACGGTTTCGCGTTTTTTTTTCTTTTTTCCTAGTAACGAATTTTCTCTTTTTTGTTTTGGTGCGTAATCGTTAGAAAATCTCGGTCGCGTCCCCCCCGCTTCTCTCAGCACCGAATCTTAAGTTTTCTTTTTTTTTGACTGCGCTATTTCTTTCTTTTGATTTTCGCTGCATTTTTTTTGTTTGTTGTTCTCTATCGTTTACCGCGAATTCATATTTTTTTCTTATTGTTCATTCAGTTCACGCTATTATTTTAGAGCTCTTTTTCTTGTATATTGTTCTTTTTTTTTGTTAGCAATAAATTGCGCGTTGCGCCTTTTTTTTATTTCCCGCGTGAGTCTCCTTTTTTTTTTCTGAAAAGGAGGCAGGATCCCCTCTGGGACTCCTGCTCTCCCTGAGTTCGCCGAGCCCCCCCTTTACTCCCTCTCGTGACCATTGAGTTGTTTTTTTTTGTTTTGTGCATTTCCTTTTTGTTGTTTTCAGGTGTTTCTTTTTTTTTGTTTGTTGTTTCGTTTTCTTGCGTACCGCGTCAGGATCCCAAAAAAAGGATCCTGACTGGCGCCCAATAACCCCTTGGAGCTCTTGCGAGCAAGGGTGCCCTCCCTATAACGACCCTTACCCTCACGGGAAGGGACGAAGGGGCAGGATTTGTAAACGCCGGTATCTCCGTGTCCACCTAGAAAGGGGAAACGGGGAGAACGGCGGTCGCACCATATACTATGATAACTCAAGAGTATGACCCTAAAATTTTATGGAAAAATATTAAAAATGGCCAGTTATGATTTTTTTAGTAAAAAATGGTATTTTTTTCCGGATTGCCTCCTTCCTGATGTTTTTTCGCCATTTTGAAAATTTGATAAAAATTGTTTGCGATGATATTCTCATTCTAAAAGGCTCAAAATAATATCTTGAAATTTTATGAGTCGTTCGGAATAATATTGGCAACGTGGCAATTGTTTGAACGTTGCTGGTGTCATTCTGATCTCGTGTGACCTGTACGTTATTTTTAGAACGTGTAACCTCGAAGGGTTAAAATTTCTTTAAACAATTATTATTATTTAAACAAATTGTGGGAAAATGGGTTCTTGGCCGTGTTGACACCGGACATAGATTTTATGGGAAAAGAGAACTTGAAAAATTACGGTTTTTAATTTGTTAAAACAATTTTTATTTAAACAAATTACCTAAAAAAAAAATTATTTTCGCATTTTGTCATGAAAATGCATTTTTCAATTACGCATTATCATTGAGCAAGACTGCATCGCCAATTTCTATGAAATAATTTCATTTATTTCTCCAAGTATCACATCGTACGACTCTTGAAAATTGAAATGAAATAATTTGAGAGAAACAAGCCATGAACTCTTGCGCCATGATATATTTAGATCGAAATATAAACTCTAGTCATATCTAGTGTATTATAACATTATAAATAATTTTTTATTGCTAATTTGCTTAAACAAAAATTGGTTAAACAAATAGAAAAGCATCTATTTTTTGTGTTCTTTTTTCCCGTAAAATCCATGTCCGGTGTCAACATGACCAAAAGCCTATTATTTCCGCAATTTGTTTAAAATGTAATTGTTTAAACAAAATTGAGGATTATTAATTTTTTATACTTTTTTCTCGTAAAATCCATGTCGGACCTCAGCACGGTCAAAAACTCATTATTTCCGCAACTTGTATAAAACATATTTTTTTATACAAATTAAACAAATTTTTTCATCTTGATTTTCTATCATAATTTGACGATTTGAGATAGAACGCCAAAGAGGCTCGGTAGGCGGTAAAGAAAATTTAAACCTGACCTTACTTACGGTGTGACGTCGAACAATAAAGTAGTAGTAGTGGAAATAATAATAAAAAAAGTAAGAGGGTAACATCAGAACATTCCAAATCTCTCTTCTGTTATTGTTTTTATTTCTACCACTACACACTACTAGATCTGTAATGTATTGCCGTTAGACAACAAAGCAGAAGGAATAGTGTGGTTACTACTGCTTTGAAGAAAGAAATCATTCATAAGAAATAAAACGGCGAAATCAAAACCTTCAGACTCTTATTTGTATTATTGTTTTCTATTATTACCACTACCACGCCATTATTATGATTATTGTTAATATTATTAATACAACTATTACTATTATTAATTCGTTGATGATGATGATTATGATTATGATTATTATTATTATTATTACGGTTGTTGTTGTTGTAATTATTATTTTAAACTCGATTTCGATTTTTAATAGTAATAATAATAATAATATCAGCAATAATCGTAGTAATAGCGGTACTAGTATTGGTAATAATAAAAAAAAATAATTCTAATAAGAAAGTCAAGGTTTTCATTTTCGCCGTTTTATTTCTTATGGCTGTTGGATACCCAAAGTGGTTCACTTACTTCTCTCAAGGGATGCCGCTGATACCACTCCTGTGTGAGAGAGTAAGATAGAGTAGAGTCAGATGGTCGCTTCATAAGAAAAACAGAGAACTCATGATAGAGCTATCCCCACCAGTTCCATTTTTGCGACAAAGAAAGGTGATGCGAAAGAGACAGAGAGAAAATATCAGAAAATATACAATGTGTAACAGGGAATATCGATTCCCTGATACAAAGATCCCCGAACCTCTCACACACTTTCTCCACGTCCACCGTAGAAGTCGACAAATACTTAGGTTAAGTATTCCGCGGTGTAAGAGCGACCATATGATTGTTAGAATTAAGGCGGCCGAAGTGTATATATATTATCATAAATTCGCATTAGGGATCGTAGAGTCGATAAGAGTAGATTCGGAACGGGTCGAGGTGAATCGCGGAAATCGAACACGACGCGCCATCTGTCGAAGACGACGGGGACCAGACTTTCGACCACGTGGAGACTCGTCGCAAAGACGAACCGGCAATGACGTCACCGAGACCACGTCGGTCGAAGCAGCCACCGGCGAAAGGAGGAAAGTCGACTCCGGAATGTTCACGGAAGGGTTCTCGACGCCCTCCCAGCGGGGAAAAATCGAGAGACGTTTTCCAGATGCAAGAGGAATCGTCTCCACCTCGAAGTCGAGGCCCACGCAGAATTCCATCCACCGGAAGGTTCGCTGGATGACTCGAGGGATACGAGTCTTCACCCGCAACCAATGGGAAGGCTCGTAGCCCCAGGGTCGAGAGGAAGATGCCGGAAGTGAGGCCGGCTTCCTCACTTTTACGCTGGACGTGTTAGAGATCGGAGGTATCGGCAGCCCGCATATCGAGGAAGAGAGAAAGAGAGATAGAAACGAAAGAAAGAGAGAGAGAGAGGCGAAAGATCGAGAGAGAGAAGCAAAGGAAGGACGCCACCCGGACGAAAGGAAAGTAAGTCCCGACGCCCAACTTTTCCTCCCGAAGGAAACGAGCGAGCTCAGGAGTTTGGGCCACCTGAGTTGACAGGTGGCCATCTTGAGCGAGCTCGCTGCGCCGTTTGCGACACCTCGCCCCGTTCATGGCTTTTGTTTTTTCTTTCTTTTATTTTGCTTAGCATTTATGTTGTAGGCTTTTCTTTTTCTTTTATTTTTGTATTTTTTATTTGATCGGCAAATATATTTATTTTTTCTTTATTTTTTTTGTCTATCAAACGTGTCGTCGTTTATACGAGCCCTCCCCTCTGCCATTTTGTTTCCTTGAGCTAGACCGCGGTGCACAGCACCTGGCGCCCGCGACTGAGCCCTGTTCGACGATTCCTTTTTTTCTCGACTTTTTCAGGGCGATTGTGACGCGAGGGGTGTGCCGACACC
The DNA here is from genome assembly GCA_949825005.1 of Gasteruption jaculator. Taxonomy (NCBI): domain Eukaryota; kingdom Metazoa; phylum Arthropoda; class Insecta; order Hymenoptera; family Gasteruptiidae; genus Gasteruption; species Gasteruption jaculator. Next base: position 2,420,961 of record OX463772.1, on the reverse strand, counting down.
CCCAACGAAGGGATTGCGAGATCCTCGTCACAAATGTAGGAAGCTTGTCTTTTCAAATCTTTCTACTGTCGTGAAAAAAAGAAGACTTTACTTTTGCATGTGTAGGCTTGCCTTAGATGGTTGATTTGCGTTTATATGTTGTAGCGTTGCTACAAATTTCGCGCAACGTGGCGAAATAACGAAAGATATAAAAGATAGTTAAGCTATTTTACTACAAAAAAAGTTAAGTTGGCTTTGTGGGCCCCACGTTGGGCGCCAAAAATTTGTAGCGCAACTCCCGGTCGCTTGCGACCGTGGTAACGAAAGGGGAGTTGCTGCTGCAAATTTCCACGCTCAGGGAAATTCGAAAGATAGAGAGTGATATCGGAAGGAAGGAAGTCGGGAGGTTGGGCGCCAGTCCGATGATTCGGACGCGGATTTTCCCTGAGGGGGCCCGGTCTAGTTCAGAAGGAGCTATGATACCCTCTCAGAGGAGATCCGTTGTCTGAATTCGGAAATAAATTGCCAGAATTCAGACGACTTTTGGTTTTTCTAACCGATTCGAGAAAGGATCTTGAATCGGCGTATATTTCAGTCACAATTATTTTACAAATTTACAAACTTTAGTAAAGATAGGAAAAAGATAGTGAGCTTCGCGGTTCCGCACTTAGAATTTAAACGAGAACACGCGAAATGACAAAAAGATAGTTGCGAGAGATTAGAACGAATTCAAAAAGAAAATTAATAAATCAAAAGATACTAAACCGAATCGCCTAATAGTCGGAAGAATGGATAGCGGAAGCGGGATGACAAAAAGAAAGGTTTCGGGATTTTTACCGGGGAAATAGGAAAGTGGAGGATGCCAATTTCTCCAATCACCTGATCGCAGCGGCTCCTGGACTTCCGAAGACCACTCCCGGCGGACGAGGATACGGTTTCTCCGTCGAAATCCTCTCAAACGTCCCAAAAATCCCGGAGGTAGTTGTAGGTAGTTGAACACAGTTCTCACGATAGTGTTTCCCGTACGGCGGCTCAAGAATCTCTGAGGGAAGCCGATTTCGGTCCCCTCTGACTGTTATCGGTAGCGCCATCCTAGTTGTCGCAGGATTCGGAAATTGCGATGCTCGGGTGATAATTATGGCATCGACCCATTTGTCGTTATCGACCCGTCTCCTGTGAATCGCTAGATGGCATCCTTCCTTGTCTAGAGTATAGCCGATCCTGTATTTCGGGAGCCTTCCTTCCTTCTCTCTCGCTCTGGAGTTGTAGAAGATGAAGTCCTCTTCTTCTTCCTTTTTCGTCCTCCGTATTTGATCTTCGTGATCCGAAATTGGCAAGAGGGTGTCAGGAAGGGAATTAACGGAAGTATACGATAGGGATCCGAATAGAAAATAGAGATTTTAGCCATAATAACAGAACATAGAATAAGTAAAGACATAATAAATGATATCAAATAATACGCAACAAAAATAACAAAAATACATCGTTACCAAATAGGTTTCGGGCGTTCTCGGAGAGGTTCCTGAGCCTTATTCTCCGTTTTTAGTAACGGGCGCGAAAGAAATTCGAAATAATTAATGCAAAAAAGAAACTTAATGTAACGGAGGAAAATTTCCACGTTACAAATCCCCCCCTACTTAAACTGGACGTATTCGCCGAATTTGGTCGAAACGGACAGTACCAGATTCCACTCCCATGCAGGTGATCCTGTAGCTGATAGTGAAAAATTGGCGAAATAGTTAGGGATAGGGAGAGGTAATTGATAGTCTCTCATTGATTTTAAATGAAAGAAAGGCCACAAATTATCGTAATTACTGGCTTATTCAAAATCGTAAGACGTAGGAAAATAAGAAAATAAGAAAAGAAAACAAAATTTTTCGTTTGTCTCTGGTTAGTTCAAATTATCGGGAGTATAATATCTTAAAGTAGACGGAAGTGAAGTGCGTTAGGTTTTGCGGGAACGTAAGTTACGTTGCAAGACATTACTATCTGAACTTTCCTCGCTCGATTCGTTTTGACCAACTACCATAGTGGTCCTATCACGCGGGGAATGGTTCAGAAGATTACGGCAGTTGCGAGAGTGTTCGGGAGAATTAGGCAGTGGAAAGCAGTAGTTCGGTAGGGCTCTGTGAGATGCTGAAGGAGCAGGGGCCTCTACTGCTGCTCTCTTTTCTTGTATCCCTTTTGACAGCGAGCGCAGCTGGAGACGTAGACACCTGGTTCTCCGCAGCGATAGCAGAAGGTACCTCTTTCCTCGTGGCAGTGCTGGTACCGATGTCCAGGTTGGTGACAGTTCCAGCATCGGTTATCCTTCGCTGTTTCTCGGCAGTTCATAGGGAATGATCGTCGTCTTTCAGCGTTCCTTTTCGCTAATTCTGACGGAGGCAGATTGGCATCAACAGTGGCATCAACAGCAGGTTTTCGTTGCGCTGCCACATCTCGGTAGGTTCTCTTTAAGGCAGGTTGTACGGCAGCGATCACTTCTCGTGAACTGATGGAAGAGGTCGTCTCCGAATCCGATGAGTCAGATCGTTTCTTCCTTTCGGTTGCAGCCAATCTTCTCGATGATTCTCCGGAAGAAGCGGCAGATACGGAAGTGGTTGCGGAAGTTTTCCGATGAGATTTACCTGTAATTTCATCCGAAACGTAGGCGGTGCTCGGTAGAACACAGTCAGCAGCGGGAGGTGGTGGACGATAGTTTTTCTCGCATTGGAGGAGGGCTTCTACCTCTTTGGCCTTCCTCTTCAGTTCTGCAAAACTGGAGACTTGACGTCGTTTGATCTTCCGACGGTATCGAGGGTGCAGGTTGAAGCAGGCGAGATCCAACTGTTCCTCCAACGGTAGTCTAGGCCTCAAATGATCCATCGCAACGCGGAGTTTGGCGATGTAGTTAGCCACCTTCTCCTTTTCTCCTTGTGTCCTCTGGTGGACGTAGTTTCTGAGGTGTAATTGATACTCCTCGCTGGAGAAATGCCTACGAAAGGCCTGTAGAAAGGTGTCCCACGACGTCCATGTGGTACTCTCACTGCGATACCAGGAACTCGCGTTGCCCTTGAGAATCGCTGGAATGGACCGCAGGATGTCAGCGGGAGTGAGGCCGGTAGCGTTACCACATTCTTCTAACCTGGCGATGAAATCCTCGGGATCTTCGGCAGGTTTGCCAGCGAACGAGATGTTCCACTTCTTCAGAACATCGTAGGCTTTTCCTGTAGTGGTAAACGTTGTGGTTCCAAAGGGGGAGGTAGTCCAGCGAGAGTTGTCGAAAGTGCTTTCCTGCAGGAATTGGGCAGGATTTCGGGAGGTTTTCTCCTCTTCGGAAGAGTCCGTTTGTGTACTACTGTCCCGAAATCGTGGAACGGTGCCAGAGACAATTCGCGTACTATTTATGTGTTCACGGCTCTTCCGACGAGTAGAACGGGTTCGAGAGTAGGTAGCGGCAGGTGCTAATGTCGCGGTATCTTCGTCAAACGTAACGCGGCCATTTGCAATATTCGAAGGAGAACCTAACACTTTACTCCGGAGGGATGCAAGGTCTCTTGCGAGTTCTTTTATCGCCTCCTGCAAAACAGAAATGGGATCGGTCCCATTTCTTCGGATCTGCTCTGGGGCAAGATCCTCTTCACGCGATCTATCCGGTGCAATATGGCATGAAACGGAAGTCTGAGGGATAGCACCAGTATTTCTTGGAGAAATACTAGTGGTATCCGTCATGGTGGCGGTAGTAGTTGTGATGGTAGCGGTAACGGAAGTGGATGGGAGGGAAACTCCCGGTACCAACGGGTTGCTTATGGCTCCTTCTCGAAGTCCAATCATTAAACTGAAAGGGACTCTTCGACCCCGTTCGTCCACTTCCGGATCCCACGGTATATCCGCTGTGTCCAATTCTAGACGCAGGGTATACCGGATTAAGCGGTTCTGGAGATCCTCCCAAGATCCTGCCGTTCTCAGCCGGCGAGTATCCAGGGTACGTAGGATCTCTTCAGGAGTAAGGGAGACTACGAATTTCGTAGTATTCTCTTCCGCTTTCCTCATTGCCTCTGGGGCATCGTTGGAAAAATATCGGCCACCGATAGCCATGACGAAGAAATGCGAAAAAGAACGAAAAGTATACAGGGATTCGAAATCTACCGCGAGAGTCGAAAATCACGAAAAACGAAAAAAAGTAAACTGAAAACGAGAATATAACCGGAAAAGTAGCGTTACGGAAAGTCGGAAATAATATAATATAAGGTAGCGCAGGCGATAGACAAAAAATCAACAATTGAGAAAAAAGAAAAACAAAGAAATTATAATTCCCAAAATCTCAAAATTATTTACAAAAATCTAGAAATTAATAAATACGATAGTTACGAAAGAGAAGAAAAGTTACTTTAATTTCGATAGTTACAACAAAGAAGAAATTCTAATACTCGAAATATTTACAATAAATAATTAATTATAATAATCACAATATTTACAATAGACATGAAAGTTCTAATAATAGCGAGAGTTAAGAAGGGGAATTGAAATTTAGTTTTCAATTATTCCATAAACGATAAAAAAAAATTCTATAACAAAAATACTATTTACAAAAAAAAATAATTGTTCTTCAATTATAAAAAAAAAGAGAATTCAATAATATCTTTTACTTTAAATTTCGATAGCAAAGGTAGAGGAAATTTACAATAAATTCGGGAGTAACATACAAGAAAGATCCAGAAGATATAAGGTTCGCAATATACGAAATATTTTATTTCAAACGGTAGTCGTTAAGACATAGAATCTTTCTGAAAGTGCTTATTTCTATGAAATACAACGGTAGCGAGGCGAGCGCGAACAAAGGACTATCCAAAAAAAATGTCAACACAGCGTTAACGATAACGCTGTTCGCTACTCGCTAGACGCGGCCTTCGAGAGCTTCTATGTTCCAACTCTCTACTTAATTCCAATAAATTCTAGAAATTATAACTTCGAGATTTCATACAATATGAGAACAATTTATTAACCAGAGACAACGCAATTTGTAAAAAGAGAATAATAATGATAATTAAGCGAAATCTTAAGAAAATGAAATTTATTTTCCAAAAAGAAATTAAATTTTCCTACGTGTGGCCCAACGTTGGGCGCCAAAAATTTGTAGCGTTGCTACAAATTTCGCGCAACGTGGCGAAATAACGAAAGATATAAAAGATAGTTAAGCTATTTTACTACAAAAAAAGTTAAGTTGGCTTTGTGGGCCCCACGTTGGGCGCCAAAAATTTGTAGCGCAACTCCCGGTCGCTTGCGACCGTGGTAACGAAAGGGGAGTTGCTGCTGCAAATTTCCACGCTCAGGGAAATTCGAAAGATAGAGAGTGATATCGGAAGGAAGGAAGTCGGGAGGTTGGGCGCCAAAAATTTGTAGCGCAACTCCCGGTCGCTTGCGACCGTGGTAACGAAAGGGGAGTTGCTGCTGCAAATTTCCACGCTCAGGGAAATTCGAAAGATAGAGAGTGATATCGGAAGGAAGGAAGTCGGGAGGTTGGGCGCCAGTCCGATGATTCGGACGCGGATTTTCCCTGAGGGGGCCCGGTCTAGTTCAGAAGGAGCTATGATACCCTCTCAGAGGAGATCCGTTGTCTGAATTCGGAAATAAATTGCCAGAATTCAGACGACTTTTGGTTTTTCTAACCGATTCGAGAAAGGATCTTGAATCGGCGTATATTTCAGTCACAATTATTTTACAAATTTACAAACTTTAGTAAAGATAGGAAAAAGATAGTGAGCTTCGCGGTTCCGCACTTAGAATTTAAACGAGAACACGCGAAATGACAAAAAGATAGTTGCGAGAGATTAGAACGAATTCAAAAAGAAAATTAATAAATCAAAAGATACTAAACCGAATCGCCTAATAGTCGGAAGAATGGATAGCGGAAGCGGGATGACAAAAAGAAAGGTTTCGGGATTTTTACCGGGGAAATAGGAAAGTGGAGGATGCCAATTTCTCCAATCACCTGATCGCAGCGGCTCCTGGACTTCCGAAGACCACTCCCGGCGGACGAGGATACGGTTTCTCCGTCGAAATCCTCTCAAACGTCCCAAAAATCCCGGAGGTAGTTGTAGGTAGTTGAACACAGTTCTCACGATAGTGTTTCCCGTACGGCGGCTCAAGAATCTCTGAGGGAAGCCGATTTCGGTCCCCTCTGACTGTTATCGGTAGCGCCATCCTAGTTGTCGCAGGATTCGGAAATTGCGATGCTCGGGTGATAATTATGGCATCGACCCATTTGTCGTTATCGACCCGTCTCCTGTGAATCGCTAGATGGCATCCTTCCTTGTCTAGAGTATAGCCGATCCTGTATTTCGGGAGCCTTCCTTCCTTCTCTCTCGCTCTGGAGTTGTAGAAGATGAAGTCCTCTTCTTCTTCCTTTTTCGTCCTCCGTATTTGATCTTCGTGATCCGAAATTGGCAAGAGGGTGTCAGGAAGGGAATTAACGGAAGTATACGATAGGGATCCGAATAGAAAATAGAGATTTTAGCCATAATAACAGAACATAGAATAAGTAAAGACATAATAAATGATATCGAATAATACGCAACAAAAATAACAAAAATACATCGTTACCAAATAGGTTTCGGGCGTTCTCGGAGAGGTTCCTGAGCCTTATTCTCCGTTTTTAGTAACGGGCGCGAAAGAAATTCGAAATAATTAATGCAAAAAAGAAACTTAATGTAACGGAGGAAAATTTCCACGTTACAATGTATATGCAAACACATACATTGACAAATTTGAAGGGACTAACTTTTTTTATAATGAATAATTCGTACCAAATTTTTGGACTAGGATGCAGCTTAAAATATACAGGAAAGAAAACTTTTACATTCTGATTTTTACATTTTGAGAATGACATATTGGAAATATTCTATTTTTAATTTGTTTAAACAAAAATCGTTTAAACAAATGAAGAAACATTCATTTTTTTGTTTCCCGTGAAAAATGAATGTTTTTTGTGTTTTTTTTCCCGTGAAATCCATGTCCAATACCAAGACGGCCAAAAATCCATTTTTCCACAATTAGTTTTTAAAAAATTGTTTAAATTAAACAATTTTTTTCTTTTTCTTTTACTCTCGTAATTCGAGAATTTGAGATTGTTATAGACATTCTTTTTGTAACGGTAACAAAACATCTCCAATTATTATCAAATTACTATTCCTATAAAAATATAACATCCAGAATATTTCCAATATTTAATTCTCAAAATGTAAAAATCAGAATGTAAAAAGTTTTCTTTCCTATATATTTTAAGCTGCATCCTAGTCCGAAAATTTGGTACGAATTATTCATTATAAAAAAAGTTAGTCCCTTCAAATTTGTCAATGTATGTGTTTGCATTGTGACAGAGAACGATTCTCTGCCCCAAAAAGTCCCGTAACCCGTGACACGCGGAAACTCGGATCGATAATTGAGGTTAGAAACCGCGGTAGATTGACAATTATCGATCCGACCTGGAAGTCCCTCTAGTCTGTAAGGTAATAGCTTGTAAGATAATCTATTGCGTCCCGACTCAGTCGGTAACATGTATTATTATTGTGAGACCGGACCCCCTGAGGGGACTCGGTCGTGCGACCTCACCCTTAATGGGCATACGCTACATTTTTTTCCCGTCACCACTTCCCAGCCCCACCACGCCGAAAGAACGGACCAGGGAAAACCCAGCAGCGCCCGCGGGTAAGACGTCGCGGGGTGAGCGGTTTAGCTACCGGGCGCCTCCGACTCCCCGACGGGAGCCGGACCCACCCGGCAGACACGGGGAACCACGGGAAGGCCCGCTCACTGTGCTCCGCCCGAGCACACGCCCTGTACCAGTGTAAGGAACACTGGCTTTCCCTAAACCACTCGGGGACGCGGCTGCCCCGCGATGATTGCGGGACCGCGCCCCCACAGCCGAGGGCTCCGACAACCCTCGACCGAGTGGTCCCACAGTCTACGACGACGATGTTTCTTGATGATCCCAGAATCCCTTTAGATAAAGGGATTCCCGGCAGAAGTCGGCCAAGATGGAGAAGGCATTCGAGCTCGACACGAAGTATTGCGCCGCACTCGGCCAGCCCCACTCACCGACTGGAACCAAATCCCGGAGGGCGACCCTCTGGGGTTCGAACTCCGGGCACTCGAGGAGGAAGTGACCCACCGTGTCGGCCAGTGCGCCACACCCGCAGGACTCACCTTCCACTATTCCCATGGACGCTAGGCGTGCCCGGAAATTTCCGTGTCCAGTGAGTACCTGAGTAGCGTAGAATTCAGGCCTGACCCACCGGGCCCCCAACCTTCCCCGAATGTCCGGAAAGAAGATGGAAGTGGTACGGCCTTTGGTTGAAGAGGACCATGCGGCCTGCCACATGTTTTCCGTCTCGACCTCGATTAACGCGGCAGGATGTTCCGCGTTTTTGGGGATTACGACCCCCCCTACCTCGGCGTCCTCACCCTTTCTAATCAAATATCGCGCCCTATATTTCCTAAAAAGAATTTCGACGGGCAGAGCCCCGGCGACTACGCACAATGAATCTAAAGATGCCGTCTTGTACCCGCGCGTAACGGCCAATAAGCAGCGACGCTGGATGGCCCGAAGGGCCCTCAGGTCGGGCTCCTTGCACAGGTCGGTCCACCCGGAGGCGGCGTATGCCACCGTCGGGCCGAACACGCCCCGGTAGATCGTGGAGAGCGACCCGAATCGGAGACCCCAGCTTGCCCTCGCTAGGTACCGCAACCTTCCGAAAAGCTTTCCGAGCTTGATTCGGAGGTGGTTGATATGGGATCGGACACCCATACCACTATCGAAGTGGACACCGAGGTATCTAACTGTCTTTTTGAATGTTATGTTTTTATTTCCTAGCTTTAAAATCGGGTACCGACCCGCAAAATTTATCTGAGTTCGCGTCGCGGCTTTCCTTTTCCTATCCGGGCGCCTCCCTCCGCGTCTTCCTATCGGGGCTCTCCGGATGCAACCGTTCTTCAGCACGATCGCCTCGGTCTTGGTTTCGGACAGCCGGAGTTTAGCGAGCCCGCACCAGTCAACAATGGCATCGATTACCCGTTGACCGGCGACCTCTATTTCCTTTCGACTATCGCCGCACACGAGAACAAGGAGGTCGTCCGCGTATGCGACGAAATTAGACCCCACCAAGCCTTGAAGCAGGCTCAGGAGGCCGTCGAACATCACGTTCCAACAGGCCGGACCAAGGACGGAACCTTGGGGGCATCCCCTGGAGGGCCTCTTGGAAACCTCGCAATCACCAACTGTGATTGAAACCCTCCGACCGTCGAAGTAGCTCTGGAGCACCTCGAAAACGTTCTTCGGGCAATCTCTTTTCTTAAGGGAATCTAAGACTAGGGGCCACCAGACATTGTCGAAAGCACCCGAGATGTCGAAAAGGAGCGCGACGGCGTATCTCTTCTCGCAGGAAGAGACGAGCCGACGCAACTCCACGATCGCGTCCTCCGTCGACTTTCCGGGGGTGAAACCGAACTGTCGGTCGGAGACCATCCCAGAAGCCAGCGACGTGTCCGAGAGCCGCCCAAGAAGAAGCTTCTCGAACAGTTTACCTACTACGGAGAGGAGGCAGATGGGCCTGTACGATTTGGGGTCGGTGACGTCCTTGCCCCCACCCTTCAGGAGCACTCGAAGCGAGCCCTCCTTCCAGATTGAGGGGAAGACGCCCCATTGGAGGCAACCGTTAAGAAGTCGCAGGAGCTGACCGGGGATTAACTTACACGCGGATTTAAGGACACAGGCCTCGATGAGGTCTGGGCCCGGGGCTTTATTGTTTTTGAAAGTTTTTACGGCAGCGACCATCTCTTTCGCCGTAAAGGGCTCCGAGTCGGCCGTGCCGGGTGCGATACGTGCGCCTTCCCTAATTTCACGCTGCTGAGGCGTGTCCTCTGCCTCCCAGTCGTCGGGGATGTGCACATCCAGGAGATACCCGGCGGTCTCCTCCACGGTTTTCGTGGAGAACTCGCCACGTCGCAGGGTGCCCAGAACCCTCTCCACCCGGAGCTTGGAGGCCTGTTGTTTATAAACATAACCCCAGGGCTCAGAGTTCCCCAGCCCCGTGACGAACTTACGCCAGCTTGCGATCTTGGCCACCCTCACCTCTCTGCGGTACTTCCGCAAGCAGAGTCGATATTCCTGCAGTTTAGCGAGGCGAGTGGGACCATCACGCTCCCCCTGAACGGCACGCCTTAGTCGGTACGAGGCCTTCTTGCACCTCGTTAGCTCCTTCGTCCACCACGGGTTGGACTTTCTAAAAGCACGCTTTCTGGGCATCGACGCCGTACAGGCGTCAGTGAGGACGTCCGCAAGGGTCTTTGCCATTACTTCTACGTCTTCCACCGACTGCAGGTCGAGAGCTTCGAGCCTAGATCGTGAGAGATCTACCAGGCGCTCGGCGAACAGCTCCCAGTCGGCACGACGAGGATCGAACCTTCCAGGAGCAGCCGCGTTGCCACCCGGTCTGGCTCTCGGCGCTCTTACCGCGATGTCGATGGAGTTGTGATCGCTGGTGGTCCAGTCGGCCCTGACCCTCCAGTCAGCGATGAGCTGGTGCAACGAGGGGGACGCCAGGGTCACGTCAATGTATGACGAGCCCACTGTCGTCCAATAGATCGGCTGTTGACCAGCGTCATTAACTATGCTCATCCCGAAAGCATTGATGAGGTCTTCGAATTTCTGACCTCTGCTGTTAGTCGTCTGGCCACCCCAGAGCGAAGAACGAGCATTCGAATCCAAGCCTACAAGGAGTCTCTTCCCCCTCAGCGAACGAAACACCACCTCGAGGTGCCTGAGGTGCTCCTCGATCCCATCGCTGTATCGAAAATAACACGAGACAGCGTAGAACGAGAAGCCAGGAGCCTGCACTTCCGCACACACACAGTACGGGGTGCTCAGCTGCGAGACAAAAAGCATCTGGAAATCGGGATTACAGATGCCTACTGCCGCCCACGGACGTTCCGAGCGCACAGCAGCAACCCTGATTCCAGTACCTAAACCAACGAAGGTGTGGCTCGCGTCCTGCCTCCTGACGTATGTTTCCTGCAAGAGCAGTACGTCAAGATGCTTTTCGCGAACGAGTTGACACACCTCACCTGAAACCCTGGCTGAATTCTGCATATTCAGCTGCAGGACCCTAATTCCCGTGGACGCAAATCGGCGAGATGCCGGGACCGGTCCCGGCCGCGGTGGCGTGATTCTAACATTATTCAAAGGGGTTGGGGATCGCGGACTAACGTTACCTACGTCTGTGCATGTCGGATGCACTTTTCCCTGACTTGGCCCAACCGGAATGGGCTTCCTAACATACCTATCAACAACTACTGGAACAGCACGAAGGCTGTGACCCGGGGAGGGACGAACCGCTGCCGACCTAGGCTCGGCTCGGTGAGGATTCCGCGGAGAGGCGTTGGCCACCACCGAGCGAGAGGAGCGAAGATTCGACCCGACAGCGGACACGACCACCCCAACACCCTCTGGCCCACGACGGGAGGCCAGACGGGCACTTCTCCTTACCAAACCCCCCCCCCAGTCCCCGAAGAAAATTTGGAATACATGAGATTCCCACGAGTATGGGACGAAAGACGGTCGCCCGGGGCATACGCCCTTAGCCCCGGGAAGGCATCGATACAACTGGGTGCTGCCTGGTGCCCAGAGGTTGGCCGCTCGCGACGGGTTTACCAACCCGCCACCCATCCCATCACCGCGCACCGCTGCTTGGGATTAAGGCTTTTTGTGAAGAGGTCTTCCTTCCTCTTGTTCCGGGCGGTTAAGCCAAGAACCCCGTTCCCTCAAATGAGGGTTTACGGTTTGTTGTTTTTATAGAGGGGTCTCCTCGCGGCCCGTGAAGAGGGGTCCCCGGCCCAGAAGGGTTGCGGTGTCGGTTGCTGTTTGGGGGGGAATAAAATTTAACAAACTGAAAATAAACAATATGATTAGAACTCCGGTTCCGTCGCCCCCGATTCCCCGAAGGTATCGGAAGCGCAGGGCCCGGATATTATTGGGGGCAGCCTGGGTTCCCCCTCTAACGTGCGTCAGAGGGGGGACTCCGGGCATGCCATCGGGGGGGGGGGGGGAGAGAAAAGAGAAGAAGAGAGGGAAAGAAGAAGAGAAAGAGATAGGGGAGAAGAAGAAAGAGCAAAGAGGAAGGAAGAATAAGAGAGGCTAAGGACAGAGGGTAGAGATGGGAGGAAGCGAAAACGGGAACGACCGCGAGAACCCACGCCGAGGACGGACGCACGCGGGCGTGCTAGGCGCACACTCCCTTTGCCTCCGCTCGGGTTGGTGGGGAACCACCCCACCTTGGCCCCTGCTCGAGTCGGGAGGCCCCGCCCCCCGCGAGAGAACCGGGCAGCCCCATCATCCGCCAGGAGGGGGTAGGAATGTGGAGTGGAGGGAGGGTGCGAACTCGCGCGCTGATGTACGGCCTATGGGTTCTGGCGTGCTATCCCAAACCACTTTTGCCTCAGGCTCGAGACGGGGAGGTACCAGGCTCCCCTTAACCTCTGCCTGAGTCGGAGGGCTACCGCAAACAGCGACGCGCAGTCCGGAGTGGGTCCGATTAGGAGAAAGGGGAAAAACCTGTACCAACAGGAAGAAAGAAAAAGAAGACGAAGAAGAAATGGGGGTAGGAAGTGAGGGAGATGGAAAATGGAGAACACCCGGTCAATACCAGGGGGGGGGGGGGGGAGTTGGGTCGTGGATATAGGTGACGGCGGGAGCAACCACAAGGAGTCACGCCGAAGACGGACGTGCGCGGGCGTGCTAAGCGCACACTCCCTTTGCCTCTGCTCGAGTTGGTGGGGAACCACCCCACCTTTGCCTCTGCTTGAGTCGGGAGGCCCCGTCCACCGCGCAACGACCCGGCGGTCACACGATCCGCCATGAGAGGATAGGAGTTAGGGGGGGGGAGAGGAACGGGCTCGCGCGCTGATGTACGGCCTATGGGTTCTGGCGTGCAATCCCAAACCATCTTTGCCTCAGGCTCGAGACGAGGAGGTGCTAGACTCCCCTTAACCTCTGCCTGAGTTGGAGGGCTACCGCAAACAGCGACGCGCAGTCCCGTAGGGTATGAGGGTTTAGGTGGGAAGAGAAAACCTGAAAAGGGGTAAAATAAAAGGACAAAACCTGAAAAAGGGGTAGTAAAAGGATAAGACCTCAAAAGGGTGATAGGGACAGAAGGAAGTAAGGGAGGGTGGGGTGGGTAACGGGAGTAAGGGGAAGAAAGAAACTGTGAAAGGATCAGAAAGGGAGAGGAAGAGAAAAAAAAGAAATAAAAGAGAGAGAGAAGGAAGAGGGAAGATATTAAGAAAGAAAGAAAAGAAAAGAGGAGAAAAGCAAAGAAGAGAAAAGTAAAGAAGAGAGAAGAAAAGAAGAGAAAAGAAAAGAGGGTAACCTGAAAATAAAAAGTATTATTAGAACTCCGGTTCCGTCGCCCCTGATCCCCAAGGGTCACAGGGGCGCAGGGCCCGGAAGTTGTGTCGGCAGCCCCGATCCCCCCCGCCCCACCGCGGTGAGGAGAGGTGGCCCGGTGCCGCTCGGGAGGAGATAGGGAAGGGAGGGGAAGGGAAACCCAGTCTCGACCACCGGGGGAATCCCCCCGAGGATTTCCGCGCGCCATTGGATCACTCCCACATGCCCGGCCCCACACACAACCCGAAGGAAGTCGACTTTCGCGGCCGGGGTTGGGATGTTGCGATCATAGCGGCATCGGGCCCCGGGAAAGCATCCCCGACGGCCGAGACCAGGCTTTCGTCACTTGCTCCATTCGTCCTCCGTCAAAACAGAAAATACGGAGATGTCCAGTGGCACCAACAGGGAGGTTGGGCGTGTGACGATGGATGATGGAGGCTCTCTGAGACGCACATCATCCGAGAACCACCCCCCTGAACAGGCTCCAGTTTGGTCGCGATTTCACCTTCCGCCATCCCCGAGATGTACCCGAGAATGGTTCTTCCGTTACTCTCGCCCTCACCTTCTGCGCCTGAACCAGGGAAGTGGCCCTCACCACCCGGTAACATGTATTAGAACCGACGCCAGATTCGAAACGGCGTATGATTTAGAATGTTAAGATCGATATTGTATAATCGGACCGATGGCGACATCGGTCGGCCGAAACCCGAAATGTTACGTACGGCACGCTGACCCCTCAAAAGCGACGACGAATGAAGAGAGCCATGGAGCACGACACTTCCGGGGAGAAAACTTCGTAGTTCAACTCCACGATTGAGAGTCCCAAAATCCCGAGGGAAATACTCGCTGCCACAAGATTCACGCGGGACAGGAGGCCGAATATTCGGCGAAATCCCAGACAGCCGCATCCGGTTCCCATGGGAGAGATACGATCCCTGTCGTATCGGGCGAGACTCTCAACGACTCGAGAGGTTCTCGCCAAATCGAAGAAGAAACCGGAAACGGCAACTTCCACGTCGGATCGGAGACTAGCTGCACGCTCGATCGCTCTCCGCGATAAATTTTGCCGATTTCTCGGAGACGTTAGCAGAAAAGGGACGTTACGTGAAACTCCCGTGTGCCCAAGAGGTTCGGAGGTTACCCGGATAGACCAGGAGGACGAACCGGGAGATATCGAAGCCCGGACGACCGAGTTTCCGAAGACGACCGGTGTACGGTAAGGGCCACCATCTTCCATATAAAGACGACCGAGTGGGCTCGGCGCTTCCCGTATGCCAACGGGGAGCCCAAAATCGATTTTGAGCGGGCTCAGCGTGCCCTGGTCGGCAATGTTCTTTTATTTGTTATTTTTCTTTTGTTTCTGTTCGAACTGAATATAGCTGCTTCTTTTTTTATTTATTTTGCGTTTTTCTTTTTGCTTGACCGTGTCGAACCCTCCCCTCTTCCATATACTGGCTCAGCCGGAGCATTTTAGATCCCCGGAATCGTGGTACGCAGTACCTGGCGCCCAAAACCCCCTAGTATTCTTTGCATAAATAAGTTTTTCTAGGATCGAGAACGTCGGAGATCGGGGTCGCGAGACCCCCCTTTAGTGACGTGACGAATTCCACTTCACAGCATATATAAACACAAATCAACCATCTAAGACAAGCTTACACATGCAAAAGTAAAGTCTTTTTTTTTCACGACAGTAGAAAGATTTGAAAAGACAAGCTTCCTACATTGTATATTTTCTCTCTGTCTCTTTCGCATCACCTTTCTTTGTCGCAAAAATGGAAGTGGTGGGGAGAGCTCTACCGTGAGTTCTCTGTTTTTCTTATGAAGCGACCATCTGACTCGATTCTATCTTACTCTCTCACACACGAGTGGAATCAGCGTCATCCCTTGAGAGAAGTAAGCGAACCACTTTGGGTATCCAACAGCCATAAGAAATAAAACGGCGAAAATGAAAACCTTGACATTCTTATTAGAAATATTTTTTTCTATTATTTCCAATACCAGTACCGCTATTATTACGATTATTGCTGATATTATTATTACTATTATTACTTTGTTGAAGATGATGATTACGATTATTATTATTTTTTCTTTATTTTTCTTATTTATTTGATTTAACTATTGACATAAAACAAACTACAATACACAAATAAAATATTAATACTATCAACACTTTTAACCATATTTATTTAATTACCTATTTATTTATTTATTTATTTATTTATATATTCAATTATTTAAATTATAATCTTATTGATTTAATATTTATTAAAATTTTAAATAACAATATACACGGCTTCAACCAGATGAAAACTGAAATTATAACTACCGGGCAATTGAATTTATACTAGTACGATTAAGAACACATCCTTAATCAATAAACACCTCAATAATAACAGATCATACCAGATAGAATAGGAACACATCCTTCATCACACGACATTTTACTGCGAAATAATCATAAATACTTTTTAATTTGCAATCCAATGGAATCTTCAAAATAAATAAATTATAAATCAACGATAATACAATTACGCAAATATAAATTAATAAGGATTCCAAACTATTAAAATTAATTAATAATCTGGTACGTAATCACTTTATTTACTTCACTACATATAACTTACATTATTTGAGGTTAAATTTTATACAAGTATAATTACGATGCTCATATTATGATTTCAGTTTTCATCATAACAAATGAAAATGCGGATTATAATTAATTGTAATACCTACAACGTTAATTTATTTATTTCGATAATTGTATTATACGTCGATTTATATCTTACTGCATATTCTACAAATATAAAAATACTGAAGATCTGCAACTATAGATCGAAACGTTTAAAAATCATCAAAGTTTTACAACGGTTGAATATAAAAACTAAGAAAAATAAAGAATAGTACATTATGCTACAAGGGAGGAAAGTGCGTCATTTTCACTGAGTGTGAAGTTTGCTGCCCGAGCGCAGCGAGGGCAGCGATCACACGAGGTGAAAATACGCTCCTCCCGAGTGGCATACGATACTTTTTTTCCGACTAGCTAAAAAGACCATACTTGTACGCCTGCAACAGCGCAACGGTGCATTTACACCAAAAATAGCTGGAACGCCAAAGGGGGGTCCAAGGGCGAAGCCCCACTGGGGTGCAGGGGCGAAGCCCTGCTGGGGTGCAGGGGCGAAGCCCCCCCACTCACAAAAAAATAGTAATTAAGTAGTAATAGTCTTATATTATCATCTCCTTCTCCACCACTACCCACCTCCGCCATCACATCCACCACAGCCACATCCACCACCACCCCTCCATCTCCTCCTCCTCCACCACTACCCACCTCCACCACCATCACCTCCATCACCACCACCTCCATCTCCTCCTCCACCACCACCACCACCACCCCCTCCAACTCCACCCTCCTCCTCCACCACCACCACCACGCCGCCACCTCCACCACCATCCCCACCTCCTCCTTCATCACCCCCACTTCCTCCACCACCTCTTCCTCCTCCTGTTATAAATGGAATAGCACAGAACGTTATCTCCAAAATTGTATGAATTATTAGGAATTTATAGCTTTTTTTTATTTATTGATCGACGAATCAGGCGAGTTCCGCAGCGGGACGAAAAGTGCTCCTTTCGTCCCGCTGCGGAACTCGATTTTTGACCAGCGGGATGAAAAGTACTTTTCGTCCCGCTGGTCGAAAATCGATTACTTTCTACCCGTATAATAGGGATGAAAATGGGTCTTTTTAGCGTACTCGGGAAAAAAGACTATTTATCAACCAACCAAGGAAAATTAAGAGATTATTATTATTATTATTATTATTATTATTATGGTTATTGTTGTTGTTGTAATTATTACTTTCAATTCAATTCGATTTTTAATCGAATTCGAGTTGAAAGTAATAATTACAAAAACAACAGCCATAATAATAATAATCATAAGAATAATCATCATCATCAACAAATTAATAATAGTATTAGTAGTATTAATAATATTAACAATAATCATAATAATAGCGTGGTAGCGGTATAGTGGTAGTGCTAATAATAGAAAAAAAAATAATACAAATAAGAATCTCAAGGTTTCGATTTTCGCCGTTTTATTTCTTATGTATGATTTCGTTCTTCAAAGCAGTACAGTAAAGTCTCGTTAGGAGAAAAAAGTCGGAACTGACCTTGTGCAACTAACGTGGAGTTCGTATATTTTCTAATGTTTACCACCGAGCGTCGAACGTAGACAAGGATAGCGAGTAAAGAAGAGGACGGAGCGAAAACACCGAGGTATATCGGTGAAACAATGTAATGCAACGATGAAACTTTTTTATTATTAACTTTTTTGTTGTAAAACTTTTAATATCATGTTACGGACATTTTTCTAATTAAAATGAGACCAAACGTTGAGAAACTTATACTTTCTTTGTAAAAAAATGCCTAAAAAGAACAGGAAAATGGATCTAGGATAGAATACTTTCTTAAGAAAGTATTCTATTCTAGATCCATTTCCTCAACGTTTGGTCTCATTTTAATTAGAAAAATGTCTGTAATATGATGGTAAAAGTTTTACAAGAAAAAAGTTTATAATAAAAAAATTTAATCGTTGCATTACATTGTTGCATTACATTGTTTCACTAACATGCCTCGGTGTTTTCGCTCCGTCCTTTTCTTTACTCGCTATCCTTGTTTACGTTCGACGCTCGGCGGCAAACATCAAAGAGTATACGAAACTCGGTGATCGAACTCTTAGACCCCTCAAGAGGTATACCCCCAGTGGTGGGACTCTTAATACAGTACAGTCTCTTGATTTTCTATCATAAGAGTAATTGTTTAAGGCGGTATCCGACAGGCAAAAAAGCAAAAAAAACACGACAGGAAACAAAAGAATAACCCTAGAAAACCCGCCAATATTCAAAAAACTTGTCCAATCTTTCAACTAACAATACTCCGTTACTAATTGACGGATTCGTTTGAGATAACGATCGATAATTACCTGCTGTATAATTATCGATCATGAATATCACATTTTTTCGATTAATTTAAATAAATCTTATAATTTACTTACTTTTTCGATTTCTTACTTTTTGCATCGCCAAGACAAGATAATAAGATGGCGGTGCACAAATCGTGACAGTTCATAAATCCGATAAAAAGAGAACTATTATCACTTTTGAGATATAAAACGCACATCGAGGACCAGGTGCCAAGCTTGAGAAATCTAATGACACCTTACTTTTCTGAAAATAATGTCCGGAAATGGGTAAGGAACTTATCGATGAACGCGAGGTGGACTTGCCAATTGCTTATGCATCACCTGGGAGAGAAAGCTACCGACAGATAGGCATTTTTTTTGTATATGAATCTGCCGACAGATGGCTCTGCGATGCTGATTTACCATCAAGATTAACACCATACCTGAAATCTGCTTTATCGGTTTGCAAAATGCAGATTCCACGATTATGCCTCAAGTTACTTACAAAACAGTTATCTACAGAGAGTTGGGGGCGCTGCGTCCGAATCTGGACTCCTTTTCTTCCATTATATGATTCTCGGATCGCTGATTGCGAATCTCAATGATAATAATGATGATGATGATGATGATGATTATGATGATTATGAGGATTACAATTATGATTATCACTATTATCATCATCATCGTCATTATTATCATTATCATCATCATTATTATTATTATTATTATTATTATTATTATTATTATTATTATTATTATCATTATCATTATTATTAGGGTTGTTGTTGTTGTTATTGTAAATATTATTTTAAACTCGATTCAATTCGATTAAAAATCGAATCGAGATTTGGTAACAGAGACGCCTATTACAGAATTTTTTTCTAGATTTCAGTGAAATTGCTGTTAGGTTTTCTTTGTAAAACCAAACACAAAAATTAATCTTTGTTCTATTAGTCTCTTATTCTGACGAAGAGAAATACTGTATTCATGCAATCATATATTCCCTCGAATTCGGCTGTTTGTTTATACAAAGAAGCGATAAGGCCTCAGATATTTAGAAAAGAGTTATTAGTCACCTATACCCAGATTATCAACCACTGTGTCCCCTTTTGACCATTGCGTTAGTTAGTTCTACTGTAAAAGTCATAACGAAAGGGTCTCTCTTCTGTCGCGTAGAATAATAATGTATTATTATTTAAAAGTATAAAACTGAGGACTTTATTTAAATTCGGAAATAGCCGTGCCCAACTATGCCTCAAATAGTCGCGAAAGGAGCCGAAGTGGCGGGGCTCGAGTATCGGAAGTTGTATAATTCAAATGAATTTGAATAAGAACTTTTAAAAAGTATTTAATTATTACATATGATTGCAATAAATTTTAAAAATACCACGTTTTATTTAAAAAGACCACAAGTACGGCTGAAGTTTGACCTAAAATTTTCATCACGAGTCAGACTCGTGAAAATAGTGCAAGAGGTTAACCAGAACCACGTGGTAAAGTTTATATCTGAAATTTGTACACAAATTACGAACAACGTCGGTAGCGCATTGGTAAAGCGCTTGGCTCTTGAATCTCTGCAAATCTTTTGACAAGGGTTCGAGCCCTGGCCAATGTCTTATTTTCTTTTCTTTTTTTTCTTTATAAATTGTATTGGGGTGTTCCACGCCAAATCGGACAGTTTGAAAAATTTTGATTTTTGATTTCCTTAATTTTTTGATATTTTTTAGTACCTACCGAAAAACCCTTCCTGATAAATTTTGAGATTCGTTTAATTACCCGTTCAAGATATCAAATTTTCAAAAAAATATCTTTTTTTTTTGTTTTCTGCTGATAACTTTTTCAATAATGGTTCAAATTTAAACTTTTTTTTCAAAATTTTTGTTCTTTCGTGTACTCTAGAAAAAAATATTTAAAAAATTTTGTAAGTATTTTTGAATGAGATTTTTGAGTTTTAAATTTTAAATCTGATTTTTCAAAGTGAGTGTATATTTTGATTTTCGTCAAAATTTTTTATAGCAAACTACAAACCATTCTACATCTTACCAGGCCGGTCCGATCGTGGGACCTCCAAAGCTATTATTTTTTTTTGATATTTGAAAATTTGAAAAATTTTGTTCTTACTATTAATCGTTATGAATATCAATTTCCGTTACTGTATATTATTCTTCTAATTATTTTTGAATAATTTCTACAATTTATAATGGTAAAGAGGTGTTTAAAATCAATCAATAGTCGTTAAATCAATTTATAATCAATAAAACAAAAATATCTATTTATTTTCTTTACCATTCTAAATTGTAGAAATTATAAAAAAATATTTATAAATACTATTATTTAATATTTTTTTCAATAATAGTATAAATACTATTGTTACGTACCGACTCTGTATGAGTAGGTGCGTGTATGCTCAACTTCTACTATCTCTACAACCTCTACTCTGATATCGCGTAAGCGATACTTTTCCGTATGAAATATCTCAGAGTATAGCAGGACTAATCATGCACGTATTACTTGAGCGGCTAAGGAATACGGGTGGCGGGATACTTGCACCTTAAGGTACTAAAGTACACCTTGCTGATCGTGATAGGTCTATTGAAAGAATAGTTAGAGAAATAAGGGTTTAATTTGGATTAAATATCTTATTAGAGATTATAAATCGTAAATTGATAATTACGATTAGAGAGATTGGAGAATAATGTTTTCAATCTTCCAAAATTATTCAACACTATTTCTACCGCTCTACTTATACGTAATCAAAAATCCAAAAACAAAAATATAGTATTATAAATAAAATATATTTCCTAATTCAATGCCAAATTTTTTAAAGATGCATAATTGCTCTACAAGTACAGATACAACAGTTATATTCATACATCATAACCTCAGTATTTGTTTTAATATAACATGTTGATATAATGATGCAAAACTTGTAAATGCCGAACTTTTCCGTAAAACTGATGTGAGCCCGAACAAATCTTCGACGCTGAAGCGTTGATTTTCTGAAAGTAAGAAAAATTTATTTTTTTACACAATTCGAAGCAATTAATATTCCAAGAAGGGCCCGGTAATTCATTTATTTTATACTTACATTGTTTTTTAAAGAACCATAAATTAAATTATATAACTACTAGTTTTAATTATATAACTATAACCCACGGTTACGTTTTTTTAATCAAATTATTCACAAATACATACGGTAAGGAGTGCGGAGAGTCAACGTGCCACCGCCATCGCTTTTCCTCATGACCCGCTTTGCGCCGCCCATGTTTATAAGATGGGCGGATGCTGAGCTTATGCTGCCGGCAACGCGCCAATAGCATAAGCTGCTTAAAAAAACCTGCTGCTGTTAAAAAAAAGTACCGTTTTTTTTAAAGGGGTAAGTACATTTTTTGAGTGAATATATTATTTCTTACAATATTCCAATATTTCAATATTCCACAATATAAACTTTTGTTCGAAGGGGCTCCACCACCGCCCACTTCCGTGAGTCGCAACCACTGTAATATCGACTCCCCGTTTCTCCGAAACTAGTAGAAATATTAGTTTCAGGCATTTTCGTTTAACAGCACTGTGGAAACATGAATTTTCGGTATTTATGTTACCCAACCGTCTATAAATTGTTACAAACAGGATCGCACTGCCGTCCTTTATAACAATTTGTTCGGAGGCGAAATGTCACAGAATAGACATTTCGCGTTTTCATATGGTAGACATTCACATTTTTTTAAAAATGTTTACAGACAACTGATTAATGATCTACCGCTCAGTCTTACTCTACGGGAAAAGTAACCAATTTTCTGTGCCGAATGATGCCCATCAAGTGTATACGCATTGGCATAATCCTTGTAGAGTACGTCCTCTCGGAAGGATTTTCCCCAAGCGCGACACTAGTTGCAAAAGCTGCTGCATAAACCCCGCAACTGATCCCATCTGGTTGCTTGGTTACAGGCTGAAATAGAATTTTCTCTATTTCCAAATTAGGATATCGAGTTTTTATATATAACTTTTCTTGGTCGCTCAACAGCTCGTATTCACAACGGTGGGCACTGTCATATATATAAAGCTCGTGTCCATTGAAGTGAACGCAACACCAGTGTTCTACTCCAAAACCACCGATGATCTGCAGGGTTTGTGCATAACTTATTTGTTTCAATAAGTGGAGCGAAGCGAATTTGAATACATTATGTACTTCAAATTCGGGCTTCTCTTCTTTCAACACTTGAAGAAACATTTCGATGCATTCGTCCGTCAGCATTTCATTCTTCTGCTGAAGCGTTCGATAAACATTCTCTGGATTTATGTCTCTGATCACTGCATCAATTGCTTCAGTGTCATCGATTACTGTCAAATCGAAAAACAACTCTTCCAGATCATTTTCGACATTTCCATTTTCATTTCCTTTTTTGCGTTTGGAAACTGTTTCCGCATTTTCGGCGTTTCTCGGACGCTTAGCTTTCTGAAGCTTCATTTTCTGGCGTTCCTTAGCACTTAGTATGTACTCGGGATCTCTAATCGGCATATTTCTGTTATACCGACTATCTATAATTTCAGGCAACATGCATTCGTTATAGAATCGGTTCAGATATGGTGCCATTTTTTCATTCCAGAACTTGTCGTCTCGCTCGACCACAATGTATTTGATACCGAGAGGAGTCCAAATACAGAAGTAGCAGTTCAATCTTTGGGTTATGTGCAACTGCCCCTGAATTTGGTAATGATACATATGTGTTTTATTCATTTTCGATGTATCATTCTTTTGGAAAATAGCCTTTAGATGCTTTTTCTCTCGGATCGCATCTTCCGGCTTTAATCCTGATGCGGACTCTGGACATTTTACTTCAACGATTGAATCATTTCCAATTAGGCCATCAGGAGACGCACCCAAATACGGTTCTATTTCATCAATAAATAAACCGCAAGGGACAATTTCTTCCCCAAGTACTGATTCGAGCATTTTTAAAGCCTTTATTTCGTTTTCCGTTCCGTAGCACAGTGCTGCTGTGTCTACAAGAACAGGATACAAAATGCTTTTTACTGTTGCTGCGCAAGAAGTGTGTTCCCTCATGCGACAAACTTTACCAAAATTCGACGCCGTTAGTAGGTATCGGCGTCTTTGGTACCATTCGTCACAAAGACTTTGTCTAACTGTGGCGCGCTCTATTTCATTGCGATTTTCAGAGTCTTTTCGCAATTTCTTGAAATGTTCCGCCTTTAGCACTTCGTACGCATCGACAGCAATGTCTGGCTTTTGCGACGAAGGGCCATAGTCCTTATCCGTGCCCTTTATGCTTTTACGTTTCATTTCCTTCTTACCGAGACGACGCAATCTCTTATCAGAAATTGCTGTTTTTCGAAGGTTCTCCATCTTCAAAACAATGCTGCTAATTTCTTTGTTCATTGTTGAGGTTACCTGAGATAGAACCTCTTGCGTGTTACACTGAACGACAGCAGCGGCACATCGTCCCGTGTAAGAACCTAGCAAGCCAAAATTTAATCGTTTTCCTCCGATAAATTTTGCTACAATGGAATTATAATTTTCTACTCCATTGTTATTGCGGTTGGCTAACAGCGAACGCGAATGACAGGAGAGATTACTTATCACCTTATAAATTGGCTCATAAAAATTAGCTTCCTGTAGCATTTTTAAATTATTCTTTTCGCCTGCCTTTTGCTTCCCATCACATGGCATTTTGCGATCCTTGCAATCGCTATGATCGCCAAATACATGTTTCGGAACGTTCAAAATGTCATGCATCAAGTTAATGACTTTTTCCGCAGTCTCAGTATTTTCTGCGTTACGGCGCGTCACGGCCGACGCAATTTCCTTTCGCATTTTTAGAGCGCTATCACTCACGAGTTGGCGTATTCTACCGATGTTACCTTTCTTGTACAATCGGGACGGTATTTCCGTCTTTTTGGAAATGTCCACCACTTTGTTGCATAAGTTTCGCAACAAATGGTTCGTGCATTCCACTTTCTCCACTCGTACACCGTATTTCCCATAAACATCGTTATTTAGAATGGTGTTATAGACACTGCTATCACCATCGCTAACGAGTGTTTTATAAATAAGACCATGCGTACGAATGCTTTCCTTGAAACCTTCAACAATAGCATCGGTTTCCATACTGGTGGAACTTTGATCATGACCCCAGTTTTTGAAACATTTATGGTCCCTTGGTTCTCTCTTATTGCGGGCAGCATAAGCACATGCTGCACATGACTTGTTTCGTATGCCATAAAAGAGAACTTTCTGAGTTTCGCAACCAACTATAGCTCCTAAGCCAGATGAGGAATCATATTTTCCACTTTTGTATGATCTTTTCATCCAGCTACCGTCTGCTGTTACAGTTATGTAAGGTATACCATCTTTTACATGGCCCTTTTCAGTTGCTATTTTGTATTCCTCTTGTCCCGCTTCTTTCATAACTCTTTCAGCGGTTTCAAGAAGAACACTGATCATTTTTTCCTCTGTCTTTCTGAAGGTTTTATGGTTCATGCAGGGTATCGCCATTGCAGCCAACTGACCTTTTAAGGCTGAATAACCACAGCCTGTAGTTATCGCACCAGTTATAGCGCTGTCATGGAGTCCCATTAATGTCTGCTCTTCTGGTTCAGTCCAGATACTGTCTTCATAGGAACACGCAAAACATTTGACAAAGATTTGGGTTCTTAATCCTTTATCTACGTATTTGATTATTTTAAAGTCACGAAAGTTGCATTCCGACTCAAGCGAGTGGTTATCAAACTTTTCGTGCAATGTATTCCAAAAGAAAGAAATGTCTACAATTCTGCGACCATTTATCTTGACATCTTTTCTTTGGCTAATATGAGTGTTATCCTCATTGATCGAGGTGGGCAAGTGCTTTTCCGCACTCGCAACACGTCCCTCAGTATCGCTAGCTAATAAGGAGATCTCGTAAGATCCATCCTCATTGATAGAGGTGGGCAAGTGCTTTTCCGCACTCGCAACACGTCCCTCAGGATCGCTAGCTAATAAGGGGATCTCGTAAGATCCATCCTCATTGATAGAGGTGGGCAAGTGCTTTTCCGCACTCGCAACACGTCCCTCAGTATCGGTAGATAATAAGGAGATCTCGTAAGATCCATCCTCATTGATAGAGGTGGGCAAGTGCTTTTCCGCACTCGCAACACGTCCCTCAGGATCGCTAGCTAATAAGGGGATCTCGTAAGATCCATCCTCATTGATAGAGGTGGGCAAGTGCTTTTCCGCACTCGCAACACGTCCCTCAGTATCGGTAGATAATAAGGAGATCTCGTAAGATCCATCCTCATTGATAGAGGTGGGCAAGTGCTTTTCCGCACTTGCAACACGTCCCTCAGGATCGCTAGCTAATAAGGGGATCTCGTAAGATCCATCCTCATTGATAGAGGTGGGCAAGTGCTTTTCCGCACTCGCAACACGTCCCTCAGTATCGGTAGATAATAAGGAGATCTCGTAAGATCCATCCTCATTGATAGAGGTGGGCAAGTGCTTTTCCGCACTTGCAACACATTCCTCTACTTCATAAATTATTTCAATTATCTCGCATACCTCAGCAGCTACGGAGCCCGACAAGGTAGACATTTGAACATTTTCCGTCGTCGGTACTTCCTCGTATAACCTCTGTTCCTGACCTCCTTGCAAGGAGGCATCCTTGTCACTGGCGAGAGCGCGTTCCTTCTCTTCCCGCTTTTTTTTACGCCTACGAAAAAAAAAATCATATAATAGTATTGGTCGTTTCAATAATTTTGTGAAAGTTTCATATTCGGATTACAATTCTTTCCATTTTTCATGATAATAAACAAAGTTTCTTAATTTTAAAAAATCTGAAAATATATTAAAAATCATGTAAGATGCAATAACTGTAAATATTTTCCCAAAAAAACCATGCAAAAAAGTAATCATGAAATCCATATTACATATTTATTATTAACAAAAACAGTTCGTTTTTGTTACCAAAAAAAATTAAAATTAGTGTACAGTGAAAATTTTATCGAAATTGGGAATAAAAATCAATTTCGCAACTATTAATCGCTACTCGATAACAAGCGTGCACGTTTATTACGAACTGAACCAAAAAAACTATCATCGATAGATGATTTTGATCAGGGTATCACTAATACATGTGTGACTATAGCCGGATCAACTTCTGATTACACTGTCAAAATCAGGGTTGCAAAAAATGCGTTATTTTAATAATGAAGTTTTGACTGAATTAACAATTGAATTAAAAATATTTAATTGAAAAATATTTCAATTACTAATTCTGTTGAAAATGCATCAAAATAATTGCCTTAATTAATAATTGTTTGTTCGATGAATAATTCAAAAAATTCAATTAATGCATTATTTAAAAAATTGCAATTTTTTACAGATTAATTTTGCATTTTGAATCTATTAATAATTTGAAGATTAAATTGATGTTACTTGGATAAATTTAATTTTGCATTTTTTTGAAAATGCATTTATTTTAAATATTTGATATTTGCATTTTATAACGCCATAAAATCTATTGGAGTGTAAAATAAAAATTTCTTTAAAAAGTTAATTTTTAAAAATTTTGTTGATACATCACCAGATTTTTTCATTGAGTATAAATTTGTAAATCTAATAAATTCATCAAAATATTGATAATTTCATTCCAGCATTTCTTAAAAATCTTGTGAAAAATTGAAGGTAGCAGCCTGGTAACTCTGACCGTTTTTCATGTCTTTTTTAAGAGACTTTCTTTTTTAGGAAAATAAAGATGGATCTTTTTGAATTATTAATAAGTTTTTGTTGACATATAAGGATACAACAAAAATTTGAGAATTTATTATTATTGTTATTCTTACTCGAAGTTGGCGCCTCCAAAAAAAATTGCGTGAGTGGTCTGGGTAATTTTGACTCCTGAAGATTTCGGAAATTAAAATTTTTGGAAGAATCTTAATCTATAGACGTCATTCTCGCAGGAAGTACCAAAATCAAATTTTATCGATAAATAACAAAATGGCGGACTTTTAAAAAATAAAAAAAAATAAAATTTCCGCCATTTTATTATTTACCGATCAAATTTGACTTTGGTGCTTCCTGCGAGAATGACATGTCTATAGATTAAGAATATTCCAAAGATTTTAATTTCCGAAGTCTTCAGGAGCCAAAATCACCCGGACCACTCACGCAATTTTTTTTTCGAGGCGCCAACTTCGAATAAGAATAACAATAATAAATTCTCAAATTTTTGTTTGTATCCTTATATGTCAACAAAAACTTATCAATAATTGAAAAAGATCCATCTTTATTTTCCTAAAAAAGAAAGTCTCTTAAAAAAGACATAAAAACGGCCAGACTTACCAGACTACTACCTTAATTCTTACACTTTCGTAAAAATTAAACGCCAACAAAAATTTATATTAATTGAGCCATTTATTTTGAAAGTGGTCTAAGTCCATTTTTCAAAAAAAGAAGAAAAAACTCGAAAATTTATGATTTAATTACCGAAAACTATTTATTTACGCCACATCTAATGATTCTTTAAAAATGGACTTAGGCCACTTTCAAAATAAACGGCTCAATTCAATTCATGTATTTACTTAAAAAGTAAAAGTTATACCATTTAATTATTTGATTTTTGAATGAATAAATTTTTCAGAAAATTTAATTAATGCATTTTTGAAAAAATGAGTAATTAACAAAAATTTAATTAATGCATTTTTTAAAATAAAATAATTTAAAAAATTCCATAAATGTATTTGTGTAAAAATGGATAATTGAGAAAATTACATAAATGCATTTTTGAAACAATTATTAATTAATACTACTTCAATTATGAAGTTTCACAAAATTTCATAATTGAGGAAATTATAATTATAAGTTTTATTTATAATGAACAATGAAAAATTTTTAATTTAAATAATTTGCAACCGTGATTCTAATTTTGAGTCAAAATTAGAATTAAAAAAAAATTTTTTTGTTTCATGCTAGAATAAAGAATTCGTGTAGAAGTGTATTTGTTTTTATTCGTGAACCGTGTTATTTCAAAATCGTGTGAAAAAGACCGTGTAAAAAAAGAGTTAGGTGTATTTATGAAAAACATTTAAAATGGCTGCTTACTTACCGAATGACACAAACTTTTTTCTTTGATGGGCGAGGGGCAGACAGTTTATATCTCCCCGAAGCCCGTTTTGTTGAACTACGAACATTCGCAATTCCACTACCACTATTATTACTATAATTCATTATATTAAATATTAAATTTTACAACAAATTAATTTGCACTATCGTAAAGATCGTGTGTAAAGTTGCGTGATAAAACACGCACTGAGGGGTTGGGGGGCGGGGTGTATGTTGATAGCCGCAGAAAAAGGGGAGTACGCCTTCTACTGCCATTCGGATAATTTCATGTTTCATGCCTGTTTACATGTAATTTAAAAATTGACATAAATAAACAGTGAAGTAATTTGTCACGTTTAGAATTGTTGTGATTGTCATCGTTTTGCCGATCAATGATGCAGGTTGTTGGAACAGTTGGATTCAGTAATTGTAAGTTGATTTATGTAACGTCTATATAATTAAAATAACTCTAATTATAAATACGTCCTGAAGCAAATTTGTATTAGAAAACGAGTCTAATGCTGAAAAATCTGTTTTCTAATCAAGAGAAGTTTATCATTTTTAATGAGGTGTTTGAGCTTTTGAATCGTTCTCTAATCAAGCATTTTACTAAGGTAAGGCTAGATATTTTAATAAAAACACATAAATTTAGTATATAACTGTTTAGTACAATACAGTGGGCCCTCGACTTTCACACAAAATTGGTTCCTGAAAGTGTGTGCGAATGATGAATGTTCGAAAGTAGAGGGATGTAATAAAAGTACCACCAAAAACGGTGTTTTAAAGTATTAATTTATTTATTTATTTAGCTTTCGAGTGCTTTCTTTATAAACTTGTCAAGAGTTAGTTGAGTAACTCTTTTTTTTTTTAATTTCATAATAAAGATTTCTATAACGTGCGGTGTGTTTTTGTATTGCCCTATGTACTTGAGATATACGTTCTCGATTGGGATTGCATTCTTCCATAATAGTTAAAAATTTGTCTAGATGCATAAAGACTTTGTTCATATTTTTAATTGTCAAAGTCGTGTATTTTATTGTTAATCAATTGTTACTCAGTTAGATATACATTTGACAACGGTGCCAAGTGAGATTCAATTAGTTCATTAACATCCAAGTTAAATTCATTCACGAGACTACCTATTTCATTGGTGATAGTTTCCGGTGTTTCTTCACAATTTCTAAAATCATTCATTTATTAGGATAATTGTTTCGAGTGTTACGTCCTGCAACTACATTCAGTGCATTTGTGGACTAAAAGTATTAAAATATTAGCCACCCATTCTACCTCACGCAGCGTAATGTTCTTATCAACTTTGGGTATCCCCGAATATCTTCGGGTCTCCATATGACAGTGCATAAGCGGCTGTCTTCTAAAATACTATCCAAACAACCAGGAATTTTCTCAAAAGATCGGTGAAGGGTAGATAAATTTTATGATTACATATGTTTCTTGAACTAGGCGGAAACTGTTAGATGTAAAATTTACGATATAGCATGTAAGGACATATCTAACGTAAACTACCCCTAAGAACTTTCATGGAAAACGTAGGAGTAGGGAACAATTTTGTAAACTTAGTTTTAGTATATAAAGACCCAAAAACTCTGTATTTTGGCTTACACTTCACTCAGCTTTCGAGGAGTAAAGTTAGATTTTCATACGAAAACCGAGTTTTAATTCTTTTCTTCTTTTAAGAATTTAAAAGTAAGTAAGCCCACGGTTTCTTTCTCTCTTTACCTCCTCTTCCACCCAGTTGTAGCGCTTCTTGTGCATCACTGGTTTACCTCCTCTTCCACCCAGTTGTAGCGCTTCTTGTGCATCACTGGTTTACCTCCTCTTCCACCCAGTTGTAGCGCTTCTTGTGCATCACTGGTTTACCTCCTCTTCCACCCAGTTGATATATATATTTTTTTTAGTGGGAAAAAATACGAGACCCTGCAAACAGGCCCGCGGAGGCAGGAAGCTTGCACTAAAAAAGCTAAACAAAGCCCTGCACGTTCCCGTGTATTTAGACCCTAACGTAACGGTCGAGGCGCATATAGAGGCACAGTTGAAACAACAACAACAACAACAACAACAACAACAACAACAACAACAACAACAACAACAACAACAACAACAACAACAACAACAACAACAACAACAACAACAACAACAACAACAACAACAACAGCCGCAACAGCCGCAACAACCACGAACTTCCACTCCGACCGTCCGGAGTATCACAGTGGTCCGGGTTACTCTTAGAACCCCTTGGAAAACTCCTTTTAGATTTCGATCTATTGATTATATCAATAGACCAAAAGCTAAAGACATCCCAAAAGGAGATCCCAGGCGGGAATTATACACATATTTTGAACTTTTTGGGGACACCGGGGAACCAGTTTTTATTTCGAACTCCCACCTTTCCAAATACAAAGCAACTAAGGGAGGGTTAAGGTTGTTGGACCCCTTTTAAATAATATCATTTGTAAATTTTTTTTTTGTGTGTATTGTTTAATAAATTTTTTTTTTGTTTTTGTATATTTGTGTTTGTCAGTGTTTAAATTATAGCAAAGCCTCCGAAAATCTCGATGCAGCTTTCTTCCCTGGGAAGATTTTAGCTACCGTCCATTCTTCCCTAAAACGAAAGCGCCTTCTGTGGTCTTAGGACGTAACAGATCTAAATTTTGGTGGCAGCGGTGGGATAGCCATCGAGATTCGCGTTACCGTCACACTCTTAAACATACACACTCGAACACTAACACACTATTGTTGTTGTTGTTTGCTAATTTTTGAGTTTTTCTAAAAATGGAGCATGTTCTCCACTCCTCCCTCTAGTAGAAGACCCATAGACTTACAACCTATTAGGAATAATCCACCACCTCCTCCACCTTTTCACGAGATTGATCGAAATTCACAATCTTTAATCATGCCCGACACAGAGATGACCGTTTCTATTAAATATGCCCTAGAGGCAGTTCCTGTTTTTGATGGGCACAACATTCCCCTTTCTTACTTTTTGGAAGGATGCGAGGAAGCTCGCGATATGATGAGCCCCAACGACGAAAAGGCTTTAACGCGAATTATAAGGAATAAATTAAGGGGAGAGGCCCGAAGAGCCATCCAAGGATTAAAATTTGACAAAATCAGCGAACTGGCTACATTTTTAAAATCAATATATTCTTCAGGAAAAACCATCCATCAATTACAAGGGGAACTTGGAAATAGCTTTCAGAAAGAAGAAGAAAAAGTTTTAAGTTTCGCGAACAGAATAAATGAAATTGGGAATCGTATCTTAGATTTATACAAGACGGAAAATCCAAATGCTAACTTAGTTGAATATAAAAGAATACTTGAAGAAGATCTAAGTAAATGCTTCATTAAAGGATTAAAAGACGAAATTGAGCAAAGGATGCCGAACGATTTTGTAACAATGAAGGATGCAACAACAAAAGCAATTGCCATTGAAAAAGATCTTGAGGCCAGATCAGCTCTCAGAAAACAAAGCAGACATAATTTTGACTACAGGAATCATAATCCTAGATACCATCAAAAAGGGCAACATTCCATTAACGTCGTGGATGAAAACCCAGTTACTTGTCAACTTTGTCAAAAGCGAGGGCATACGGCTGATAGATGTTGGCGGTTAAATCCCCGTAGAAATTATAATTTCCATCCTTTCAATTATCAAAACTCGAATAATTTTTATCCTTTCAATAATTATCGAAATCCAAATAATTTCGAAACATACATTCCACAAAATAATTACAGATCGCAGAATTTCAATCAAATACCCCCTACCGACTTTTCTCAACATCAAAATTACACGCCTCAAAATAATTCTTTGAATGACCGGGGCAACCCCCCTCAACCGCCTCAAAATCTTCCGTATCATCAAGATCAACAAAATTCAGAAAGAAACAATCATACTGAAAATTCAAATCCACCTGCTCAGTCGGAAGAAGTCTCATGCAGGTATTGCAGAGCAAAAGGTCATACAATCGAAAATTGCGAGAAGAGGAAAAATAAAAACCAGGCGGGAAACTACCCAGGTCCTCGAAAAATGGGCGTGCCTCAGAGGACCGCAGGTCAATCTTCACGCCCGACAATGTCCATAAGCCAACAAGAAGACACACAAGATCCTCAAGAGTCGCTACAATAAAGCTAACCACGGAATCCTGTGTACCTGCAATAATAGTTAATAGCTTCCCCATAAAAACCGATTGTTCACTAATGATAGATACAGGATCAGGCCCAAATCTAATTAAGGAAGAAGCCGTTGAACAGAAATACCTAATAGAAGAAAACGAAACAATTAAGCTCACTGGCATCACTTCTGGAAGCGTTTCGACTTTAGGATCCATATTAATTGACATCATGGGAAGCATAGCAACATTTCATGTTATACCAAACGATTTTCCAATACCATATGCAGGAATTCTGGGCACGGATTTCTTCAGGCAAACCGGAGCAAAAATCAATTATACGGATAACTACATCGAATGGCAAAATAGATGGATACCATTCCACAAGAAAGAAACAATGATTGTTCCTCCAAGATCAAAATCTCTTTTTTACGTCAGGGTCTCTAATGATTTAAAATTTGGATATATACCAAGATTGAAAGTCAAGGATGGAATTTACATAGGAGAAAATTTAGTCGCAAATAAAAATGGAAAAGCGTATATGTATATTTTCAATACTACAGAGGAAGAAATAGAAATTGAAATACCTGTTATGAAAATTCTTCCATATGAAGAAATTAATTCGTCCGATTCACGCTTAGGCAGTGAATATGAAACGGACTCTCCAAATACATTGTCGCATCTAAACAGCGATCATAGTTCGCAATCACGCTTAGGCAGTGAACCCAAGGTGAACTCTTCTTCCGATTCATTCCTACCCTTAGGGAGTAATTCAAGAATGAATCCTTCTAATTCAGTTTCACCCTTAGGGCGTGATTCCCAACTGAATTCTTCATCATGCCATAATGAAGATATTGAATTAATTAAAAATAGAGGAATGAATAAAAATATGGAAAAAAGAAATATACAGACAAGGAAATATAAATGCCTATCAATTCAAGAGGAAAAAAGATATATGATTATAGAAAAATTATTGCGACTGACCCATCTGAATTCTGAAGAAAAAGATAATGTAAGAGAATTGATACGGAAATATGAAGACTGTTTTCACATACCTGGAGAACCTTTAGGTAGCACTAATGTTATCGAACATCAAATACATACTGTTGACGATATTCCTATCAATACAAAACAATATCGTTACCCTCCAGCTTTGAAAGAAGAAATTGATAGACAAGTGAAAGATTTATTAAACACTGGAATAGTAAAACCATCACAATCTCCTTACAACTCACCTGTATGGATTGTACCCAAGAAACCTGATTCTCATGGAAATAAACGTTGGAGAATGGTTATTGATTATAGAGCATTAAATGAAAAAACTATTAACGATGCACACCCTTTGCCGAATATCACGGATATTTTGGACCAATTAGGCGGCGCAAAGTACTTCTCCACATTCGATCTTGCATCAGGATTCCACCAGATTCGTATGGACCCCAAAGATTCACACAAGACTGCTTTTTCGACACCATATGGACATTATGAATTTAAGAGAATGCCTTTCGGATTAAAAAACGCTCCTGCAACGTTCCAACGTTTAATGAATCAAGTATTAACTGGAATTCAAGGAACTGAAGCCTTTGTTTATTTGGATGACATAGTTTTGTACGCCACATCATTACAGGAACATGCGACTAAATTCGAACGACTCATGAATAGACTGCGATCAGCAAATTTAAAGTTACAACCCGATAAATGCGAATTTTTAAGAATGGAAGTTGTCTATCTCGGACACATAATAAGTAAAGATGGGGTAAGACCAGATCCAAAAAAATTAGAAGCAGTACGCGATTTTCCCGCACCTAAAAATGCCAAAAATATCAGACAGTTTCTAGGACTCGCCGGATACTATAGAAGATTTATCCCACGATTTTCGAAGATAGCGCAGCCGTTAACTAATCTAACAAAGAAGAATGCACCCTTTAAATGGACTACAGACCAACAAGAAGCTTTTGAAGAATTGAAGACTGCATTATGTGAAGAGCCGATATTACAATATCCAAATTTCGAGAAGAAATTTACAGTTACTACAGACGCATCTGGATACGCAATTGGAGGTGTTCTGAGTCAAGAAGATCACCCGATCTCTTATGTTTCACGTATTTTAAATAAAGCTGAAAGAAATTACTCAACAATAGAAAAAGAATTATTAGCAGCTGTCTACTGTGTCCAACAATTTCGCCCATATTTATACGGACAAGAATTCGATCTCGTTACCGATCATAAACCTTTAGTATGGTTAAAATCTTTGAAGGATCCTACGTCACGATTAAATAGATGGAGATTGAAATTAGCTGAATACAACTATACGATAATTTACAAAGCAGGGAAGGCTAACACCAATGCCGATGCTCTATCTCGTAATCCTACCTCAAATAACGCGGAACAAACAAACACTACCGACCCAGAAGAAACCGAAGAGCAGGTACTGCCCATAAATCATAGCGATAAAGACAACACACCTCTAGCAACACGTCTCCAGAATTTACCCTCCACATCTACAGATCGTCAGGAAGAACCAATAGCACGACGATTAAGGAGCCAAGGAGGAATCGATGCAATACCCGAATTACCCAGAAGAACAAGGAAAAAGAAAGACACTAATAAAAATATCGATACAAAAATTACAGATGAACTTATATAACCTAGAGTTAATTGGGATGATGTTTTATCGGATCCAGAAAGCGACGACATGTTTATCGATAATTCCCAGATATCAAATACAGAAGAAGATTCACAGAGCGAAAACGAACCTTCTAGCCCAGAAGAAGATTCAGATATAAACTCAACCTCGTCAGAAGACGAGGAACCTCATATAATAAAACCAAAATATAAAATTTCGGAAAACACAAATATAATTTTAGAAAGTAGGGATCAACTCGAAAACCAGAAGGACCATTTACTATATTTTTTGACAAACGATGGAAAACCAAATGACAACGGATCAAAAACATTGTTCAAAAATAAATCTTTGCCGAAATATACAAATTTAGAATCCGAACAATTAGTGATGAAAAAGAAAGGAACCAAGTATCATTTCGCTATCATTATAAGCGATAGAACAACTCAAAAAACTTTTAAAAAACTCATTCTGTCTGTAAGAAAAACCATGAAGGAAGTCGGAATCGATTCAATTTCAGTAACAAGAACGAAAAAGATTGGATCAATATTTTGGGATTTCATAGAAACACAGTTACGAAATACATTTTTGGAAACTCCTATCAAAATAACAGTTTGTTTGAATAAAACAAAGTATGTTGAAAAAGAATCTCGAAATCTTATTATAAAAGAAGCCCATTGTTCAGCAGTTGGAGGCCATAAAGGCGTTACAAAAACATATAACAGAATCCGTCAAAAATACTACTGGGAAAATCTTAAAACAGATGTACAAGATTTCATTCAGCATTGCCTGCCTTGCCAACTAAAGAAACTTGTTCGTATCAAGAACAAACAACCTATGGTCATCACGGATACACGACAAAAGGCCTTCGAAAAGATATCTATGGATATAGTAGGACCTCTACCTGTCACGGAAAACGGAAACAAATACATTCTAACATTACAATGCCTCTTAACTAAATTTTCATTAGCCATCCCATTACAACAAACTACGGCTAAGGACGTCGCAGATGCATTAGTCACCAAATTCATCTGGTTATTTGGACCACCTAAAGCCATTCTCACCGATCAAGGAACCAACTTTTTAAGTTCATTAATGAAACAAATAGCAAAAAGATTTCGAATTAAACAATACCGTACTACAGCCTTTCATCCACAAAGCAACGGATCATTGGAAAGGTCTCATCATACCCTAATAGAATATTTAAAACAATATGCAGACGAACAAGAAGATTGGGATGAATATCTCAGCCTTGCCATCTATTCGTATAACACGAGCGTTCACGAAGCTACAAAATTCACACCTTACGAACTAGTCTTTGGAAAAATAGCAGAACAACCATCTAGTATACCTGAGAGCAATAAACTCACACAAACCTACCAGGATTATCTCATCAACTTAGCTACAAAGATTCACGACATACAGCAAACTGCTAGAGAAAAATTGATTGAAGCCAAGGAACGATCCAAAATACGATATGACAAACATATTAATCCATTGATACTCCAAGAAGGAGACTACGTCTTTTTACAGGAAGGAAACAAAAAGGGAAAGTTAGGAAACCATTATTCTGGTCCCTATAAAATACTTAAGATTTTGGATAAAGAAAATATCAAAATAAAAATAAATAACACTACAAGAATAGTTCATGCAAATAGATTGAAATATTCACATCTAGAACCGTCATCTTCAGATTCCGAATGATCTTCTTTAACAAAAAAATATATATATATATATATTCACCATACTCCCCATCTACACATCTATAAGGAACACAACACATATTATTTCTCAACTACGAATTTTCAACGTTAATGGACATCAGAGGAAGAAATAAGGGAAAGGGCAGAAATTCGAAGATGAAACGACTATAGGCTATACCGCCTCGTCTGTCGTGATCTTAACTATTAGATATATATGGCAGACATTTCGTATACATCAATCGTCACACTGAACCCGATATGAAGAAAAAGCTTCGTTGTCATGATCCTAGGACACATTGGCAACACCTCGCATCGCTTCAACCTTAGAAACATCTTAGGAGTTTCACTCCCTCCACGTCCTAATAACACATCAATTCTATGTTGAGAAAACACTAGCAACAATAGAATATTTCTTTTTATCATTCCAGACCATGGATTTCAAAGGACTACTGATTTTTATCACGATTATATACACCGGACAAGGTCTCATCGGATATGATTGCGGCACTTCTCAATTTAATATAACGACATTGCTAGATGTAGGAGAATGTGATATACCTAATATAACACCAACGATGGAACCTGTATTTATACAACTCCTACAACTCTCGGAATTCACCTCTACTCAAATCATACAATGCAAAGTTGAAATTGATCGAACGATCTTCTATTGCGGTATGCATTCGCATATGTCAGCCGTACACAACGGAAGAATGGAATACTTAATGGAACTTTCCTATCAACAATGTAAACAAATGCACGGTACAGGAGCTATTAGGATCGGAACAAATGCAGAAATAACGGGTTTAAGAATTAACCAAACCTCCACAAGGGGAGTAACATTAGCCGGGGTTATAGAAAACAATGGGAAATGTTCAGGAACCCAATACTCAGACCCTTATGGTACCTGGACAGACGTAGTGGTACAAGCATCCGTCAAAATAACCCTTCAAACATACTATACACCAATAAATTTAAATACCAACCAAATAAAACTCAGGTCAGGAATAACCTGGCCCTTCTCCGAGGGAACCTGCGTAGATATCGAAGGAGGAAATACATTTTGGGATGTTATACCTAGGGATAATTGCCGATTCGATAATTACGACGTATTATACGAAGGAATGGGCAATAAAATGACAGATAAGCACCAACAGTATACTCAAGAAATTTACTCTTTAACTACAGACGAAATTACATTCGCTTTAACAAAGAAATCCGAAACTTTTGTATGCGGATATACTTTAATAAAAACTGAACACCCAAAACTCTTCATTTTCGAAACTTCAAGGGGACGAACTTTTGCAATAGCAAGAAAACCCGCCGTGGAAAACCTGGATATTTTCACTTATGTAAATTCAAAATTTGTCTACGTCGAAAAACATATTAGAAAACAAATCACCCAACTTTATCAAGATATTTTAATACAAACATGCCATTTGGAGCAACAAACAATGAAAAATGCATTAACAATAGCAACCATCTCACCTGATGAATTTGCATACCATTATATGGGAGGTCCCGGATATATGGCTACAATAATGGGTGAAGTAGTTCACATCATCAAATGCATCCCAGTAGAAATAAAAGTCAAACGAACGGATGAATGTTATCTGCAACTTCCAGTTTTACGAGGAAATACAACCATGTACCTTACTCCAAGAACGCACATTCTATTAAAAAAGGGTACACAAGTCGACTGTAACCCTTTAATCCCTCCAATGTTTCGACTAGACAAGATATGGTACAGATTTACACCATTTCCAAATACAGCAATTACGCCTCCCATGATGAAACCCATGACAAAACCAACCTGGGAATACGTAGATCCAGTTTCATTAGCCACAGCCGGGATCTACTCTCATACGGATTTAGAAAAACTCAGAGATCATCTAATGTTCCCCGCCGAACGTCCAGCCGTATTGAATTCCGTTGCAAGAGGAATCATTGGTCAACCAATCGCACATCAAGGAATATCAATTTCAAATTTACTGGATGAAGCATCACTAAAAAAAATAGCCGAAACAACCTGGACAAAAATGTGGAATAGATTCCTAAATTTTGGTACAGCAAGTGCTGGATTAATTGGATTTATGTTAATTATAAAAATAGTTAAATTATTCGTTGATACACTTGTCCACGGATATGCGCTCCATTCAATCTATGGATGGAGCTTATACTTAATAGGCGCTCTCTGGGATTCATTTACAAATCTATTGTTACATCTCGGACGCCAACCTCAGAGAAACGGGGAATCCGGTACACCCGAATCACCTCCGGGTGCAACCGCACCAAAAGAGGATCAAAATCTCTTGGAAGAAGGAAACAAAACAGAAATATATCCTACACTCCCAGGCAACAACTCCTCTACTGATAATCCTCATAATGCAACATACTTCACACTTCCAAAACCAAATTAGACACAAAAAAAAAGAAGAAGAAAGAGAGAAAGGAGGAAAACCAACTAAAAGAAATCCACAACATTTTATCCTCCCCAGACCATCAGAATGAAAATCATGCCATGGGAAGATGTCGATGACAACGAGGGTCCCATAGATGGAGTCCTACCAGACACCGCCTTCTATCGTCCATTTCATCGCATGATCTGCGTTTTCGGGACGCACTATCTGAGGCCGGGAACCACGCAAATCTATTGCGAATCATGTGTGGAAAGGAACATCGTGGACGCACAAGATCATCTGATTCCAGTCCACGAACACTTTCTCGTAATGCAGACACAACACGCAAGGATAATACACAATTTGTGACCAGTGCAGGAGAATAAGTTTACTGCACAGGCCGGCTCCAGCGTGCCGAGAGTGTTTGGAAGAATATCTGGACTCCAAAAATAGACTTATTAATGGTGAAAGAGTTGACGTAGTGACACAATGGTGAATAGTAAATCTGACATTAATGAAACTTTTGTTTTTAATTATCTTTCTTAGTAAAAAAAAAAAAAAAAAATGATAATAATAATAACATTAACAATAATGATAAAACATATAATAGTAATTTTATACACCTTAGTACATTTTTTCTTACACAGTTTTCTTTTGTAAACCGGAGCCGACCACTAGAAAATTCCGAATTTTCTGCAGAATGTTTACCATTCTTCTTATTTAAGGGGAAAGGTGTTACGTCCTGCAACTACATTCAGTGCATTTGTGGACTAAAAGTATTAAAATATTAGCCACCCATTCTACCTCACGCAGCGTAATGTTCTTATCAACTTTGGGTATCCCCGAATATCTTCGGGTCTCCATATGACAGTGCATAAGCGGCTGTCTTCTAAAATACTATCCAAACAACCAGGAATTTTCTCAAAAGATCGGTGAAGGGTAGATAAATTTTATGATTACATATGTTTCTTGAACTAGGCGGAAACTGTTAGATGTAAAATTTACGATATAGCATGTAAGGACATATCTAACGTAAACTACCCCTAAGAACTTTCATGGAAAACGTAGGAGTAGGGAACAATTTTGTAAACTTAGTTTTAGTATATAAAGACCCAAAAACTCTGTATTTTGGCTTACACTTCACTCAGCTTTCGAGGAGTAAAGTTAGATTTTCATACGAAAACCGAGTTTTAATTCTTTTCTTCTTTTAAGAATTTAAAAGTAAGTAAGCCCACGGTTTCTTTTTCTCTTTACCTCCTTTTCCACCCAGTTGTAGCGCTTCTTGTGCATCACTAGTTTACCTCCTCTTCCACCCAGTTGTAGCGCTTCTTGTGCATCACTGGTTTACCTCCTCTTCCACCCAGTTGTAGCGCTTCTTGTGCATCACTGGTTTACCTCCTCTTCCACCCAGTTGTAGCGCTTCTTGTGCATCACTGGTTTACCTCCTCTTCCACCCAGTTGATATATATATTTTTCTTAGTGGGAAAAAATACGAGACCCTGCAAACAGGCCCGCGGAGGCAGGAAGCTTGCACTAAAAAAGCTAAACAAAGCCCTGCACGTTCCCGTGTATTTAGACCCTAACGTAACGGTCGAGGCGCATATAGAGGCACAGTTGAAACAACAACAACAACAACAACAACAACAACAACAACAGCCGCAACAACCACGAACTTCCACTCCGACCGTCCGGAGTATCACAGTGGTCCGGGTTACTCTTAGAACCCCCTGGAAAACTCCTTTTAGATTTCGATCTATTGATTATATCAATAGACCAAAAGCTAAAGACATCCCAAAAGGAGATCCCAGGCGGGAATTATACACATATTTTGAACTTTTTGGGGACACCGGGGAACCAGTTTTTATTTCGAACTCCCACCTTTCCAAATACAAAGCAACTAAGGGAGGGTTAAGGTTGTTGGACCCCTTTTAAATAATATCATTTGTAAATTTTTTTTTGTGTGTGTATTGTTTTGTTGGATTCCAATTATTAATTTAAAAATACTTTATTAAATCAATAACGTATACAGAAATCTTACAATAAAAACAAACGCGAATCAAGAAAGTAGTTCAGCAAGTTAGTAAGTATGCTTGGGATCTTCTTATTTGACAATTTTGTATGTGTCTAGTTGGAGCTTAGGATGAATCTGATCTTGACTTCCAAGAGGAGCCTTAAAGAAACCTAGTGTCTAGGAGGAAAATCAGGAAAAAGTTGAGAGAAGTAGGGAGTAATGGGACTCAGCTTGTATAGATAAAGATAGGGTGGATTTTGAGGGGTTCTACATCTGGACACTTAAACTGATAAGATTTAATATCTATATACAACTTAGCATGGGTCCTTTGGCGGACTCAAGGGGTCTTCTTTTCTACGAACACATAAAATATAGGGTCCAACATCTGGAAGAAGTTTCCCTTAAGATTAGATATAGCTGTTTATGGAAAATGATGGGAAAAGAATGTGCGACATCCAACACCTCCCCCCTTTTGGATTGTAAACGATGTTTACAATTAGCTAATACAAATATTTTTTTTTTTTATAGTTAATGTTAATCAAAATGAAATTTCTTATAATTAATCGAAATTGTGAATTAAATTGAGTTAGGGTCATAGGGATTAAAATTAGTCATTAATATGTATGCAAAATATATGAAAGAAATTTAAAATAATAATTATGACCTAAAATGGATTAAGATAGTAGAAATTAAGATTAATCGTTAGAACTTATACGAATTTCCATGAATATAAATATAACTAAATCGGTGTTGTAGTGCTTCTACGTGGCTTCATGGTTGGTGGGCGTAGTACTCGTGGTTGTAGTAACTTCAATCTGGTAGATCCAGCTTCCAAATCATCTGATTGTGAATCATCCGTGATTGGTGGTGAGATGGATGGTTGTTCCGATCTTCTTCTACTATATGTAATTCTGTCTGCAGAATTTTCTCTATATTCTGTTTTGACATCAGAGTCAAAAGTGCAATTCACGAAATTCTTGATAATTGGAGGAACTATTTCTCCATTGGCTGGATTTTTCGTGAAACAGCACAGACGTTGCAGCCAGCGTATGCATCCACACCAACGACAGCAGTTTATTAGGATAATCATGAACAATATACTGCCAATTGTGCATATGACTATCGTGTACCATTTAGTGTGTGTAACGATAAATGGTTGGTTAATCATTTTCGTAATAACAGTGTCAAATTCATTGAGCTTTTTGGAAGAGTATTTTAAATCAGTCAAATCCACATTCGTTA
The DNA here is from genome assembly GCA_949825005.1 of Gasteruption jaculator. Lineage (NCBI taxonomy): Eukaryota > Metazoa > Arthropoda > Insecta > Hymenoptera > Gasteruptiidae > Gasteruption > Gasteruption jaculator. The sequence goes on along the minus strand of OX463772.1, from coordinate 2,378,401 downwards.
GGTAGATTGGTTTGAGACGATCAAATTGTGGAATGCTGAGGTTCGATACATGAATACAACAGTCACTGTCCGTTATACTAATAGTTGGAACATAGAAACTCAAATTTTTGGAAAGGTAGTTCATTGGTTCCAAAGTATAAAGGTTCGTATAACCTTTACAGTAGCGATTCAGAGTTAGAATTCCGGTCTGGTGGAGAACGATGTCCTGCATATGATTTTTCTCATCGTCACAAATTATTGTAAGCGTGACAGGCTTCTGGAGTACATAAATCCATTGATTGTTGCTGATGAATTTCCACGTTTCGATGACAGCTTTGATGGTAGTAGTATCACAATCCGCTGGTATATGAGAAATATGTGGCGATAACAGTTGGACTTCACATCTAGGTTCCTCCGTAGTTTGAAGAGAGTGAAGACGGAAGCAGAGATACCTTCCACCTAGATATTCACTGCAATCTGACAATTCTTGCAAGAAGGAGTACTGGGTTTTGGATTGAGATATAAGTAGATATTTATATCGTGGTTCAATATAGGAGAAATAGGAGGAATTATCATGTTGAATCGGAAGAGGAATTAGGTGGTACAGATCATAATATGTTTTCCGAACAAGAGGGATTTGAAGTGCAAAAATGATGACTTTATTTGTAAAGATTAATTGTAAATTAACCACTTTATATAATAGACTAACATCATCGCGCTCTAGTTTGATTGGTAAATCATAATTTCCTTTATAACTTTTTAATTGTTCAGAAATCATTGTTGGGGTAACAACAATTGGAGAAATTATATTATGTCTACCTAGATTTACGGCTTCAATGTATTCACTAAATTCTCGAGAAATTTTATTAGCTAAAGTCAATAATGTGGAGACATGTTGACTAATAATAGATTCAAGTTCTAGTCTTGTAAATTGAGTATTAGCTTGCATAGAAAATGAATTGATCTTTTTAATGTTTTCATTCATTGTTTCCTCTTGGCTTTTTAATGCGAATAATGAATTATTAAAATTTTTAACAGTGCTTGTAATTATTTGGACTTGTGATTTGAGCAGAGTTTGTGTCTGTTTATTATTATTTACGAGCATATTAATACTATCCGTATAATATTGCGCGTCATCGGCATCAGGTGTACCAAATAACCAATTTAAAACGTAAGAAACTCCGTTTACCAAACCGCGCTTCTTACGAATTGTTTGATCTTCGGTCAGATGTTCGAGGATCCTGCTTTTGCGAGTTATTTCGCTTAATTCGTCTCCAATTAATCTCAAGGTTCGTTCACAATGAAAACGAATCGGGTCTTGTGATACAGTCTCTTTCATTCTTAGTGAACAAAGTTTTTGTGCAGTTTCTAAATGGTTAGATAGAATTGATGTAGCGGTTTCAAGGTAAGAAATGTTTAAGTGAGTCAATAATGTTAATTTAGAATTTGAAATCTGAGCTATTCCTAATTTATCGTAAAAAATACCACTCGATGTTGCAATTGGTTCATTTTTGAAATAGAGTTCGGAATATACACTAGGGATAGGAACAAGAAGCAAGATTATCAGAATGTTCATCTGAAAAATAGTGTTGTAAAAGATTAGTATGATATACTTTCTTTTTCTTGCCTAATTGAATTTCGACTGTATGATTATCAAAGACTTGAGTTATCTTATAAGGTCCTTTATTCGTTTCTGAGAGCTTCTTTGAGCGGCCTGGAATGTTATCTAATTTACGGATCATAACTAAATCGTTAACTTTGAAGCTTTGTGGATTGATTTTTCGATCATAATATTTCTTACTTTTGACTTTGCTTGTTATGATATTCTCTCGCGCAATTTTAAAGGAGGAATTCAATTTAAATTGGAGAGAACGAATGTAGTCATCGTATGTATAATAAAATTTTGGTTCTTGGGAAACTGAGGATGGTAAATATGCCGTTTTTCCAAATAATAATTCATAAGGTGTATAACCAGTGGATTTATGCACCGAAGTATTATAACTAAACATTGCAAATGGTATATATTCATCCCAGTCGGTTTGATCTGGTTTGATATAATGTTTCAGATAATCTTTTAAGGATAGGTGAGAACGTTCAAGCGCTCCATTTGTTTGTGGGTGATAAGGGGTAGTCGAGATATGCTTAGTTTTAAAGAGATTGCTCAATTCTTTTATGAGATCAGACATGAAATCGGCACCCTGATCTGTAAGAAAAGTTTTGGGAATTCCAAAACTGGTAAATATGTGCACTAAAATTTTAGCAATTGTCTGAGCATTGTGATTAGAAATTGGATAAGCAAATGAGTATTTGGTTAAGTCATCTTGTGCTGTTAAAATAAATTTATTTCCCAATTCGGTAAGAGGAAGCGGTCCTACAATATCTATCGCGAGTCGTTCAAGAGGTTTTTCTGCGGTTGTGGTTATTTCCATGGGTTGTTTCACGGGTTTGAAATTAGTTTTGTTTATCTGACAAGAATGACAAGTCTTTACGTATTTCCGAATATCAGATTTCATGCTAGGCCAGTGGTAACGTTCTTTAACCTTTTAACGCCGGGAAAAAGTGTAAAATCAATTTTTGATAAAACACATAGATTTGCAGAAAAAAAACATTATTTATCTTCAGTCAACTACCCATATATGTGGCACATGTAAGGTAGCCGATATATCGGCCATCCCCGGCGTAAAAAGGTTAACCTTTGAGTAGGTTTTGTTGAAACCGTAATGTCCTGACAATTTGCTGTTGTGACATTCTTGCAGTATAGTTTTCACCTCGTCTTGGTTTTTAGGCGTAATTTTGGTTGTATTAAAAATTTTAATTTCATTTCGAGGGAAAAGGAATTTCAGCATTTCGTTTAATTGATGACTTTTAATATTATGACTCTTTTCTGGAGGAACTAAGACAAAGCTTTTTGTTCCAATAGCGTTTTTAAAATTTTGAAGCGACTCAAAAATATTTCGATATTCAAGTTTATCGTGATGGAAATTTTTCGGATAGAGTAAATAAATCTTTTGATGGTCATTTTGTAGTTTGGTAAACCCATTTATAGCAGACGTTAGATTACTCGTGTCGAAATTAGTTTTCACATAATCTGAATACTGATTACTTTCGTCTAGATCTTGGGACCAGAACAATACAATCGAATTATGAATTTTTGGTAGGGGTAGATTTTCTTTTTCAAATTCGATTATTTCTTGATTCATGTAATGGAATTTGACATAATCCTGGAAAGTTTTAGTTGATGCGGATGCTACATTAACAAGCTGTTGATTCTCAATTGTTTCCTGTTCTTTGTTAATTAAACGTGATAATCCATCCGCGTTTGAATTAATTCTTCCGGGTTTGTATTTTATAACATATTGATATTCACCTAATCTTAATCGCCATCTTACGAGTTTTGACGATGGATTTTTACAATTGAACAACCATTGAAGTGGTCTATGATCAGAGTAGATGTCGAATTCACGACCGTACAGATAAGGACGAAAATGTTCGACTGTGTTTACGATTGCTAGCAATTCTTTCTCAGTTGTAGAATAATTTTGCTCTGCGCTATTTAAAGTTCTTGAATAATATGCTACAGGAAGATCGTCTCCATTTTCAATTTGGGAAAGAACACCTCCAATCCCTACATTCGATGCATCCGTTGTTATTGAAAAACGTTTAGAAAAATTAGGATACTGAAGCAAAGGTTCACAGATTAATGCTTCTTTCAATTCTCGAAAAGCTTGTTCTTGCTCATGATTCCATATAAATTCTATATCTTTTCTGAGAAGTGACGTAAGGGGTTTTGCGATTGTGGAATAGTTTTTTATAAATTTCCTATAATATCCAGTCATTCCTAAAAATACTTTAATATTTTTGACGTTCTGGGGTCGTTGCAGATTTTGGATAGCTTCGATCTTAGAAGGATTTGGTCTTACACCGTCTTTTGTAATTATATGACCAAGATATTGACAAGACTCTTTCATGAATTCGCACTTGTCAGGTTGAAGTCTAAGATTGTTATCGCGAAGATTTTGAAAGACGTTCCGTAATTTTTTATTATGGTCATCTAAATCGGATCCATAGATGACAATATCGTCAAGATAAACGAAACATTGTTTATTATTAAGACCTGACAGTACGTTATTCATCATTCGTTGAAAAATTGCGGGAGCGTTTTTCAGTCCGAATGGCATTCGTTCAAACTGATAGTGTCCATCTGGTGTTGAAAAGGCCGTTTTTGGCGCATCTTTTGTATTTACGGGTATCTGGTGAAATCCACTCGCGAGATCTAGGGTTGTAAAGAAATGAGAATGTCCTAATTGATCTAGTATGTCTTCGATATTAGGAAGAGGGTATGCATCCCCGATGGTTTTCTCATTTAATTTTCGTGTTACGTCCTAAGACCAGAGAAGCGCTCTCTTTTTTTAGGGAACAAGGTAGCGTTGTGTTCCCAGGGATAGGAGCATGCGTCAAGACAGGAGGCTTGAAATAAAGAGCATTGGTTTAAGTAAAAATAAAATAAAGAATTGTCACATTTATTCACAAATAAAAGAAAAGAGTATACAAAAAAAAATTTAATCCAATTCTTCGTCGGAACCCAGACACCTTTTTACTCTTAATCTTAATTTTTCTCTATAAAACGAACGTCTTGGGTCCCTTTTTTGAATTTTTTTGAAATGAGGGATATCCTCAAAATACTCAATAGGTTTCAAATTTCTTTTCCTCCCTAGTATAATGGCCGTGGCCCTTTTACTCAAGCATATAGCTTTCGGGGGTGAGGGAGGAAAAGGTGCAATTAGCTCCGGAATAAAAGAAAATTTTTTAATCTTTTCTAATAGTTCTGCAATTGGGAGGTTGAGCAACTGCTCTTTCTTTCCCAATTGTTGTTGCTGTTGTTGTTGTTGGAATCTACTGTTCTGGAGTTCCTTTATGAGTAGCTCCCGCTCTACCCGTTCCTCGTCGGATAATGCAGGGTTTGCGGCTTCCTTTTTCAATTTGGCAATTTGAGAATTCACCAATTTCCTCTTTAGAGAGTGCCTAGCCACTAAAGAAAAGGAATAATTAAACGTTTAGTAAAGTAACTAATAGTTTTAAGAAAATATATATATATATACACGGTGATTCAGAAACAAACTCGGTAGATCAGTTACCAATCATCCGAGTAGGGAGGGATCTTGTAAGAGGTCAGTGACCAACCTGTTTACTAGATTTTAAATTAAAGAATTGAAATTCAGGCGGTCAGTTGCCAACCAATCTAAAGGGGGAAAATCCAGCAGGAGATCAGTGGCCAATCTGTCTACTAGAGTTTAGAATTAAACTTTTGATTTTAGAAAGAAATATATATTGTAACGTGGAAAATTTCTCCCGTTCCATTATATCGTAAAAATCTCGATAATTTTTATAATTTGTCTTTCTTTTTGTCTTCTCGGGATTCTCTCGTAAATTCAGGCTATCGGGAATTATGGAACCTAAGAGTGCTCAGAAATCTCCCGGGAACCTGAAGAACCATTATATCGCATTCATTATTATTGCAATTGTATTTTTATTTTCGATTATAGTAACGAATCATATTATATAATTTTTGCATTATCAAATACTTCTGCCTAACGCTGTCACATCATTCCCTTCCCTTCCAAATTCCTTGCCAATAAGATCAGAAAGATCGGCACGAAGAAAAGACGAAGGAAGACAAGGAGGATCAACGCTCCCTCAACATTGGAGAGAAGGAGAGAGAAGACTCCCGCTGCCGCTCATGACAGCGCTAGAACAGAGAAGGAAGGAAGACCTACCGACTCCCGAGAGAGACAAGGAGAAGGATGTCAAGGATCTATCGCCTACGGCCATCTACCGATTCGCAGGAGACGGGTCGATAATGGAAAAATGGGTCGATGTCCTAATTATCGCCCGAGAACTTGTCGTAATTCCCGAATCCTGCCGTGCAAAGGATGGCGCTATCACTAGCAACGCGAGGAAGCCGAAATCAGCTAATCAGAGATTTCTGAGCCTTAGCAGAGCGCGGATCAACTTTGGTGTCATCTCACGCGTTTCGAAGGGATTATCTGAATTTTTGAAACCACCTTGGACTTTTGTGGGAATTCCGGATTTTTTGTGGAAGTTTGCCATTAAGCAAATCTGGATTTTGGCTTTGTGACCAACCACCGTGGTGAGTGCCTTCACAAGGTCTGGTTTAAGAATTTTTGGCATCCTGTTTAAAATCCTATCGCCTACCTTCCTATCGACTTCCTTTTTTTTTTTGTTATGCTATTTTCTATCGCGTGATTTCGGATTATTGAATATTTATTGTTCATCGGAGGGTTCCCGCTTAAATTATATTCTTTTTTGGGTTTCTTTTGTGCAATTATTGAATCTTATTTTTATTGCGAATAAATTCGAACTTTCGGGAATTCCGATTAAACTATCTCTTTTTTGTACAGTTGATGATTCTTTCTTTTCTTGAATAAATTCGAATTTTTGTTATTCCCGAGAAAAGTCGTCTGGATTTTCTTTTGTTTTAATTTCCCGATCAATCCAGACAACGGATTCCCTCTGGGAGGGTCTTTCAGCTCTCGCTGAGTTAGACCGGGCCCCCTCAGAGCCAATCCGCGTCCGTAAGGACTGGCGCCCAATTTCGGATTTGTTTTCTTTTTCTTTCTTTTCGTATTTTTGGTGAGCAAAAGGCTCTGAGTGTGGAAATTTGGAGACACGCCACCAACTTTTGGCGAAGTTGGTAGGCGCGCTACAAATTTTTGGCGCCCAACGTGGGGCACACAAAGCCAAACTAACGTTTAAATTTCTCTGTATTGACTTTTTTTTGTTATTTTGCCACGTTGCGCGAAAATTGTAGCAACGCTACAAATTTTTGGCGCCCAACGTGGGGCCACACATAGCCAATTTAATTTTTTTTTGGTACAATAAATTCATTATCTCGTATATTTTTCGCATAAAAATCATTTACTATCGATATTTAGTGAATTTAATATATTCTATTGAAAATAAATTAACTATCTTATATATTTCTGTTATTAATAACGTGAATTTCAAAGTCTGCCTGCAAATATCGTATTCCCGCATTTGTGAAATATTATCGAATTTATAATTTTCAGCAAACTATTGGAATTAAATAGAGAGTTAGAACATAGAAACTCTCGAAGGCCGCGTCTAGCGAGAAGCGAACAGCGTTATCGTTAACGTTGTGTTGACATTTTTTTGGAATAGTCCTTTGTTCGCGCTCGCTTCGCTACCGTTGTATTTCTTAGAAATAAACACATTTAGAGAGATTCTATGTCTTAACGACTACCGTTTAAAATAAAATATTTCTCGTACATTATTCCCGAATTTCTTGTCTTTTCTCTACCTTTATTACCGAAATTTAAATTAAGAGAATCTTGTATTATATTAATTTGAATATTATTTCTGTAAAATTTCACATTGTGAAGTACTCCCGAATTTATTACCGAATAATTATTATTTTGTAAATAGTATTTTTATTATAAAATTTCCTTTTTCTTTCTCGTTTATTGTAAATATTTCGATTTTTTATAATTAATTATTTATTGCAACTATCGAAGTTAACGTAACTTTCTTTTTTTTTCATTTTATTATAATTCTCGTAATTAACGTTCTTTAATTAACTTCTTTCTTTTTTTTTACTATCGTATTTATTAATTTTTGAATTTTGGTAGATAATTTCGAGATTTTGGGAATTACAATTGTTTTTCTTTTTTTTTTCAATTGTGATTGTCCATTATCTGCGCTATATTATATTATATTATTTCCGACTTTCCGTAACGCTACCTTCCGGTTATATCTTCGTTTTCCGTTTCTCTTTTTTTTTTGTTTTGTTTTTCGTGATTTCCGACTCTCGCGGTACATTTCGAATCCCTTAATACTTTTCGTTCTTTTTCGCATTTCGTCGCCATGGCTACCGGGGGCCGATATTTTCCTGATGACGCGCCAGAGAGGATGAAGACGGTGGAAGAGGCTACCACGAATTTCGTAGCCTCTCTCTCTCCTCAAGAGATCATGCGTACCCTGGATACCCGCCGATTACAAACGGCTGGATCTTGGGAGGATCTTCAGGATCGCTTGATCCGGTATACCCTGCGCTTAGAATTAGACACGGCGGATATACCGTGGGATCCGGAAGTGGACGAACGGGGCCGAACTGATCCCTTCACGTACGTGATAGGACGTCGGGAAGAAGCTGCTATAAGCGACCCGTTGGAACTGGGAGTTTCTCTCCCATCCACTTCCGTTACCACTTCCGTTACCGCTACCGCCACAACTACTACCGCCACTATAACGGATACCACTAGTGTTCCTCCAAGAAACACTGGTGCTATCCCTAGAACTACCGTTTCGCGCCATGTTCCAATGGATGAACCGAGGGAAGAGGATCTTGCTCCAGAGCAGATTCAAAGAAATGGGACCGATCCCATTTCTGCCTTGCAGGAGGTGATAAAAGGACTCGCAAGAGACCTGGCATCCCTCCAGAATAAAGTTTTCGGTTCCCCTAGGAATATTGGAAATGGCCGCGTCACCTTCGAGGAAGATCCCGCCATCTTAGCACCTCCCGCTACCTACTCTCGATCCCGTTCCACTCGTCGGAAGAGCCGTGAACCAGTAAATAGTACAAGGATTGTGTCTGGTCCCGTTCCGCGATTCCAGGACAGCGGTACGCAAACGGACTCTTCCGAAGACGAGAGAACCTACCGAAATCCCGCCCAATTATCTCGGGAAAGCACTTTCGATAACTCCCGCTGGACTACCTCGCCCTTCGGAACTACAACGTTTACCACCACGGGGAAAGCGTACGACGTTTTGAAGAAGTGGAACATCTCGTTTGCTGGAAAACCTTCCGAGGATCCCGAGGATTTCATCTCTAGATTAGAAGAGTGTGGTAACGCTACCGGTCTCACTCCCGCTGACATCCTGCGGTCCATCCCAGCGATTCTAAAGGGTAACGCGAGTTCCTGGTATCGCAGCGAGAGCACCACATGGACGTCGTGGGAAACCTTCTTGAAGGCCTTCCGTAGGCATTTTTCTAGTGAGGAATACCAATTACACCTCAAGAATTATGTCTACCAGCGGACGCAGGGAGAAAAAGAAAAAGTAGCCGACTACATCGCCAAACTGCGGGTCGCGATGGATCATTTAAGACCAAAACTACCGCTGCAGGAGCAGTTAGATCTCGCCTGTTTCAACCTACACCCTCGCTATCGTAGGGAAATCAAAAGACGTCAGGTTTCCAGTTTCGAAGAATTGAAGAGGAAGGCAAAAGAGGTGGAAGCCCTCCTCCAATGCGAGAAGAACTACCGTCCACCTCCTCCCGCTGCCGATTGCGTTCTACCGAGTACCGCTTACGTTCCGGAGGAAACTGAAGGGAAATCTCGTCGTAAAACTTCCGCGATCACTTCCGTAGCTGCCGTCTCACCGGGTGAACAGCAGAGGAGACAAGGGAGGAAAAAGAAGAGATTCCTACGGGAAAGGTCTTCCGCCCAGAAGAAACGATCCGACTCATCGGATCGAGAGACGAGTTCCTCTGTCAGCCCACGACGAGTTATCGCTGCTGTGCAACCTCCCGTAAAAAGAAGCTATCGAGATGTGGCAGCGCAACGAAAAACTACCGTCGATGCCAAACTACCTCCGTCTGAACTGGCGAAAAGAAGAGCTGAAGGACGAAGGCCATCGAACTCCCGAGAACCGGCGAAGGATGACAGATGCTGGAATTGTCATCAACTTGGACATAGGTACCAGCACTGTGCCGAAGAACGAGGCACCTTTTGCTACCGCTGTGGAGAACCAGGAGTATACGTCTCCAGCTGCGCTCGCTGCCAAGGGGGAAACGAGAAGAGAGGGCAGCAGTAGAGGCCCCTGCTCCCTCCGCACCTGCCAGGGCCCCTGCCGAGGAACTACCGCCTTCTGAAGAACTGCCGCCTCCCGAAGAGCTACCGTTAACTCTACCGCCTCCCGAGGAACTACCACCGAGGGAACTACCGATTCTGGAACTACCTCAAGAAGACTCTCCGATCGTCAGTGCACAAGAGGCGGAGAACACCAAGAGGGATCCACGATTCTTCCTCTCTTTGCAGGTAGAGGATCGATCATTCCCGGCCTTAGTAGACTCAGGAGCTACAAATAGCTACCTGGGAGAAAGGCCCGGACGTCTACTAGGAGATAGAATTACTCCTGTGAATTTCCCAGTGTTCGTCGCGAATAACGAAACCGCTTCTGTCACGGGGACAGTAAACATGAACATTGCTATCGAGGAAATTCCGAAGATTACTAACTTCCGAGTAGTCCCTACTTTGGGCTACGATTGCATTCTCGGAATTGATTTCTTTCAAACCCATGGAATAAAAATCAATTTTGAGAAGGGAACCTGGTCCGCTAGAACAGGGAAGACATATCCTTTCTACGACCGGAACTTGAAGATTCTCGAGGAAACTTCCGCTTGCGCCGGAATTCAGGAACTGACTCCACAACAACATCAACGATTGGAACAACTACTGGATTCTACTCTACCGCCTTCCGGAGACATTTTGGGAACTACAAATCTCACCGAACATAAAATCGACGTAGGAGAAAGTGCGCCAATCAGGCAGCGCCCCCGAAGAGTGTCTCCTAAAGTCCTTCAGGCGGCTCACGCTGAAGTTGACGAAATGCTGCGGAACGATATTATAGAGCCTTCCGAGAGCCCGTGGTCTAGCTGCCCAGTGCTCATTCCAAAGCCCAATGGTAAATATCGTTTCTGCATTGACTATCGCGAGGTGAACAAGGTGACAAAGAAGAACACCTACCCTCTACCGAACATCGACTCCATCCTGGACAAACTACGCTCTGCACAGTACATCACAACGTTGGATTTGAGTCAGGCGTATTTTCAGATACCACTGGAGTCGAAAAGTCGAGAAATTACCGCATTCTCTGTTCCCGGAAGAGGCCTATTCCATTTCAAAAGGATGCCATACGGTCTCACGAATGCTCCCGCAACATTTCAGAGTCTTATCGATCGATTGATTACTCCCGACATGGAACCTAACGTTTTCGCCTACCTGGATGATATTATCATCACTACCGCTGACTTCCCGACTCACGTCTTTTGGTTGGAAAAGATCCTGAAGAAGCTGAAAGAGGCCAACTTGGAAATAAACAGAGAGAAGAGCCGCTTCGGATGCAAGGAAGTGAGATACCTAGGATACTTATTGAACAAGGACGGACTGAAAGCCGATCCAGAGAGAGTTCAACCCATCCTGGACTACCCTGCACCGACCACCATCAAGCAGTTGAGAAGATTCCTTGGAATGGTAGGCTGGTACGCAAGATTTCTCCGAGACCTATCGGTTCTGAAGCTACCGCTGGTCAAGCTTCTCCATAAAAACGAGCCATGGATTTGGAGGGAGGAACAAGAGAGTGCTTTCCAAAGTCTAAAACATTCCCTTACCACCACTCCCGTATTAGCTCGTCCCGATTTTTCGCTACCGTTTACCGTTCAAACTGATGCCAGTGATTTCGCTATCGGTGCCGTCCTCACGCAAGTTCAAGATGAAGAGGAGCACCCTATCGTTTTCGTGAATCGTGTACTCACCGCGGCTGAGCGTAAATACACTACGACGGAAAAGGAGTGTCTAGCCGTAATTTGGGCAATAAAAAAATTGCGTCCCTATCTAGAAGGCTACTCCTTTACCGTCGTAACCGACCATAGCAGTCTGCGGTGGTTACACAATTTAAAAGATCCGACCGGACGACTTGCAAGATGGGCCTTGCAATTGCAAGCAATGCCCATAGAAATCATTCATCGCAAAGGATCGCAGAACCATGTTCCCGATGCCTTATCGCGAATGTTCGAAGGTCATATCGATAGTACTGCCGCAATTACCGATATTCCCGATCACTGGTATCAGAAACGCATTGAGGATGTTCAGAAATTCCCGTATAAATTTCCGGATTGGCAAATTATCGAGGACCAATTGTATTATCACCATCCCGATCCCTTACTCGATCCAATTTTCCCTGATTCCGATCAGTGGAAATTGGTACTCCCGCTTCACTTAAGAGAGAGGGCGCTCTTTGAGCACCATAATACTCCTCAGGCCGGCCACCTCGGGATTGAAAAAACCTACAACCGGCTGGCAAGAAACTTCTATTGGCCCGGTATTTATACCGACACTGTCGCCTACGTTCGTTCTTGTATCGTTTGCCAGCAGGTTAAGGTTCCACCAAGACGTCCACCCGGATTAATGGGTGAACGCAATGTGGAAGGTCCGTGGAAGGTCGTGGCTGCGGATGTTATGGGCCCTCTACCGCCTAGTAAGGGTCAGTACCGATATATTCTTGTTTTTCAAGATTATTTTACCAAATATATCGAGTGCTGCCCCTTGCGAAAAGCTACCGGAGATACAATTGGTACCGCTTTCGAGAAATTAATATTGAATAGATGGGGGAAACCTCAGTTTTTGCTGACGGATAATGGGACGGAATTTGTTAATCGTTCATTGTCTAAGATTTGTACAGATTACAACATCAAACATACGACGATTCCGCCCTATTTCCCGAGAGCAAATCCCGTAGAACGAGTGAACAGGGTCTTGAAAGCCATGATTATGTCTTTTGTTGGACATGATCATCGCAATTGGGACCTCCACTTACACGAATTTACCTTTGCCTTTAATACTGCCGATAATTCTACTACCAAAGTCTCTCCCGCGTTTTTAAACTTTGGTAGACATCCTCAACTATCGCGTGTTTTACCGAATAACGCTACTCCCGAAAACCTTTCGCCTACCGACCCGAACACGTGGCTAAATCGCGTAAAAAGACTTTCCGCATTGCAAGATTTGGTTAGGAAGCATATGAGTACCGCCTTAGCAAAACGCGCGCGTTATTTTAACAAAACCCGCCGCGATACGCCGTTTAAAGTTGGGGACAAGGTGATGAAGCGTGTCCGCTACTTATCAAGCGGCGCTGATCACTTTGCCGCCAAACTGGCACCAAGATATCTAGGCCCTTATGTAATAGAAAAGTTTCTTTCGCCTACCGTTGTTAATTTGAGGGACCCAGATAATGAACTGGTACGAAAAGTTCATGTGGAGGACTTGAAACCCTTTGTCGAACCACGTCCGGATGCTCCCGGAAATTCTCGCGACTGTTGTGATTTTCGAAACAATTCCCCGCGTGATAGGACCAGTAACATAGTTGGTCAAGACGAATCAAGCGAGGAAAGTTCGGAAAATAATACCGCACGACGTAACTTACGTTCCCGTAAAACATAACGTATTTACTCCCGAACTTTATTACGTATTTCATTCCCGAAATCACTATCGACTTTGAAATTCATGTTTCTTTTCTTATTATTTTGATCCACGAGAAATCTTAGTATTTTGTAAACTTTTCATTCATCGCCCAGATTTAGAAAAGAAAAGAAAAAAAAAAATAAAACCTCACCTAAAGGCGAAATTTTTTTGGAATAATTAACGAATGATTACTGACTATCTTATTTCTCCCGCCGTATATTACCCTTCTCTCCCTATATCACTCCGCCATCAAATCACGAAAATGAGACTTGTGTGGGTACTGGCCGATTGGTACGTCCAGTTTAAGTAGGGGGGGATTTGTAACGTGGAAAATTTCTCCCGTTCCATTATATCGTAAAAATCTCGATAATTTTTATAATTTGTCTTTCTTTTTGTCTTCTCGGGATTCTCTCGTAAATTCAGGCTTTCGGGAATTATGGAACCTAAGAGTGCTCAGAAATCTCCCGGGAACCTGAAGAACCATTATATCGCATTCATTATTATTGCAATTGTATTTTTATTTTCGATTATAGTAACGAATCATATTATATAATTTTTGCATTATCAAATACTTCTGCCTAACGCTGTCACATCATTCCCTTCCCTTCCAAATTCCTTGCCAATAAGATCAGAAAGATCGGCACGAAGAAAAGACGAAGGAAGACAAGGAGGATCAACGCTCCCTCAACATTGGAGAGAAGGAGAGAGAAGACTCCCGCTGCCGCTCATGACAGCGCTAGAACAGAGAAGGAAGGAAGACCTACCGACTCCCGAGAGAGACAAGGAGAAGGATGTCAAGGATCTATCGCCTACGGCCATCTACCGATTCGCAGGAGACGGGTCGATAATGGAAAAATGGGTCGATGTCCTAATTATCGCCCGAGAACTTGTCGTAATTCCCGAATCCTGCCGTGCAAAGGATGGCGCTATCACTAGCAACGCGAGGAAGCCGAAATCAGCTAATCAGAGATTTCTGAGCCTTAGCAGAGCGCGGATCAACTTTGGTGTCATCTCACGCGTTTCGAAGGGATTATCTGAATTTTTGAAACCACCTTGGACTTTTGTGGGAATTCCGGATTTTTTGTGGAAGTTTGCCATTAAGCAAATCTGGATTTTGGCTTTGTGACCAACCACCGTGGTGAGTGCCTTCACAAGGTCTGGTTTAAGAATTTTTGGCATCCTGTTTAAAATCCTATCGCCTACCTTCCTATCGACTTCCTTTTTTTTTTTTGTTATGCTATTTTCTATCGCGTGATTTCGGATTATTGAATATTTATTGTTCATCGGAGGGTTCCCGCTTAAATTATATTCTTTTTTGGGTTTCTTTTGTGCAATTATTGAATCTTATTTTTATTGCGAATAAATTCGAACTTTCGGGAATTCCGATTAAACTATCTCTTTTTTGTACAGTTGATGATTCTTTCTTTTCTTGAATAAATTCGAATTTTTGTTATTCCCGAGAAAAGTCGTCTGGATTTTCTTTTGTTTTAATTTCCCGATCAATCCAGACAACGGATTCCCTCTGGGAGGGTCTTTCAGCTCTCGCTGAGTTAGACCGGGCCCCCTCAGAGCCAATCCGCGTCCGTAAGGACTGGCGCCCAATTTCGGATTTGTTTTCTTTTTCTTTCTTTTCGTATTTTTGGTGAGCAAAAGGCTCCGAGTGTGGAAATTTGGAGACACGCCACCAACTTTTGGCGAAGTTGGTAGGCGCGCTACAATATATATTTTCAAAGTTAAAGTTCGGGACTCAAACGATCGGTTGCCAATCTGTCTGAGGGGAGAATCTAGCAAACGGTCAGTTTCCAACCAATTTACTAGATTTTGAGGAAAGATCTCAAAATCAGTGACCAATTTCGAGATCTTGGGAGGGTAAGACGTAGGAGATCAGTTACCAATCTCCAGGTCTTGGAAAAAAAATGATCAAGGACTTACTCTTTAAAATAACTTGATCAGGAAGTTTTGTTTGAATTTTTCGAAATTTATTTCTCTCTAGAGTTCGTTCTTCAACGATGGAAGGCGAGTAAGTGACGATACATGAAAATTTCAGCCCTTATATATCCAAAATTTTGTCCTTTTTCTCTGTCGTTTTTGTATATCTTAAATTCTATCGGTCTCTTATTACTATTTCTATCTTTATTTTAAACGGACATTGTGTTTTGTTTCTCTGTCTAGTTTACTATCCTTGTTGAAAAGAAAATTTTCTCTCTTTAGTTTTTGTATATGTCCTATGACTTTTACGAGCTGCTTGAGGATATGCAGTATTGGAAAATGCATATCCTCTTTCTCACTCTGATACATTGGGTTAGTCCCTTGGCTCAAGTGCCTACTATGCGGAGGGCATGGGCCTCTATGTATTGGACTCTATATAAAAAAAAAAGGGTCATCTCGGTACGGAAAGTTCGTACTGTAAGAAATGCGAAAAACTTATTAGTATTGGTGTCAGGACGTAACACCTCTCCCCTTAATTGAGAATGTTCACATTCTAGAAAATTAGGAATTTTCTAGCAAGTTCTATTTGTTCCCTTTTTCTTTTAGTAAAGGACAAAATTTTGGTATTACATAAAAATAGTACTTAACGCGCTAGAAATCTTAAAATAAGTTTTTTTTTTTTTTTTTTGTAAAAATTGAAACTTGTTATAAAAGTAATATTTGGTATGAGTAGAAATAAAAATAATACTTGACGACAGCAAAATTCTCGTATTACAAAGTAAAATTTTTTGGTATAGGAAAAGTATAAAAATAATGTGTTTTTTTTTTTTAAACATAAAAAAGGGGTGAAGAAAGAAAGATGGAAAGGGAAGAAAAATTTTCCTTCTTTCTTCCTTCTTATAATATAATTCTTATTGTGGGAAGAGAATGTAAGATTAAATAATAAAAATAATGACATGCTTGCTTCTAAATGTCCTTACAAATTCTTCTTAGTGTGTTAGTGTATATTAAACAAGATTCACTATACTTATACAAAAGAAAAATGTGTATGTAATGTGTATAAAGGAGTTTAAAAATAAAAAAAAATATTTATGTGTCAAACTAGAATTTAATTTTAATACTCCTTTATACTAGGTGTACTTAAAAATGAATTAAAACTAATACAATTTTGTTTTACGTGTAACACACAATGCGCAACGCACACACAAGAGGTTATCACCATTTTGTCTCTACATCGACTTGTTCACCGTTTAATGCTCGATTTTTAGAGTCTAGGTACTCCTCGATGCATTCACGGCAGTCTGATCCCCGGCGATGTATGAACATCCTCCTGGTACAGATTCTGCATTTTGGTGCAGATCTGTGGTAAACGGATAATAACACTAAATAGTGTTCGTTGATCTCCTGATAGTTGTTTGGCCTATCCTCGTGGTACTTCCGGTAGCAATTCTCGCAGATTGAATGTTGGCCTTCGGGTGTTTGGAAGTGTGTCCCAATGATGCAAACCATATCACGGTGGAGTGGGCCGTAATATTGGGTGATTGGGAGGACGCCGTCAATTGGGCCCTCGTTGTCTTGTTGGTCCTCCCACGGGAAGATCTGCATCCTCTTTTTGTTGGCGGTTCCTTGGAATTAGTGGAATCCTTGATTTTTCCTCCCTCTCTTTTTTTTTTATTTGTTCCTTGGAAACAATGGGCTGGAAACAGATGAGTTTCCAGGTGGTATTAAATTGAAATATGTATTAATTAGTTTTAGGCAGTGTAAAGTGTGTAATTGTATTGTGTTGTGAAGTTGATGCTTCAGGAGGATTCGTGTTTCTTTGATCTTCTAACTTTGGATATATTTCATTTTCTTGCCCTTCTTCTTCTGGGGCAGTTGGAGTTGAATGTGTAACGGCAGGAGTGATTTCTTGTCGTTGTTGTCCCAAATGTAGCAACAATTGGGTGAAAGAATCCCAAAGGGCTCCTATTAAGTAGAGACTCCATCCGTAAATCGAATGTAATGCATATCCGTGGATTAAGGTGTCTACAAATAATTTGACGATTTTAATGATGAGCATTAAACCAATTATTCCGGCACTGGCTGTGCCGAAACTCATAAATGAGTTCCACATCTTGTTCCATGCGCTATCAGCAATTTTCTTGAGTGATGCTTCATCTAGTAAATTTGAAACTGTTAGTCCTTGTTCTGCTACAGGATGTCCTGCCATTCCTCTTGCAACGGAATTGAGAACCGCTGGTCTCTCTGCTGGAAACATTAGATGATCCCGTAGTTTGTCCAGATCGGTGCTGGAGTAGATTCCTGCAGTGGCTAAAGATGCTGGATCCACATATTCCCACGTAGGTTTGGTCATAGGTTTCATCATTGGTGGAGTAATAGCAGTATTTGGAACTGGTGTAAAACGATACCAAACTTTGTCAAGTCGAAACATAGGAGGAATTAGTGGATTGCAGTCGACTTGAGTTCCAGTTTTTAATAAGATGTGAGTTCTTGGAGAAAGGAACATGGTAGTATTTCCTCTATAAACTGGTAACTGTAGATAACATTCCTTGGTTCTTTTTACTCGTATTTCCACAGGAATACATTTAATTATGTGAACCACTTCTCCGATTATTGTGGCCATGTATCCAGGTCCTCCCATGTATTGGTAGGCGAATTCGTCTGGTGAAATTGTAGCTATTGTCAAGGCATTTTTCATCGTTTGTTGTTCTAAATTACATCTTTGAATTAAAATATCCTGGTAAAGTTGTGTAATCTGTCTTCTGATGTGCTTTTCTACATAAACAAATTTGGAATTTACATATGTAAAAATATCTAAATTTTCCACTGCGGGTTTCCTCGAGGTTGTAAATGTTTGTCCTCTGGTTGCTTCAAAAATAAATAGCTTAGGATGCTCAGTTTTTATTAGGGTAAATCCGCAAACAAAAGTTTCAGATTTTTTTGTTAGAGCAAAGGTAACTTCATCGGTTGTTAATGAGTAAATTTCCTGTGTGAACAATTGGTGTTTGTCCGTCATTTTATTGGCAACCCCTTCGTATAGTACGTCGTAGCGGTCGAACCGGCAGGTATCTCTAGGCATAACATCCCAAAAGGTGCTTCCTCCTTCTATGTCTATACATGAACCTTCGGTGAATAACCAGGTAATTCCGGATCTTAGTTTTATTTGGTTTGTATTGAGGTTCACGGGTGTGTAATAAGTTTGTAGGGTTATTTTCACAGAGGCTTGTACGACTACATCAGTCCAGGTACCATAATGGTCAGAGTACTGTGTACCTGAACACTTTCCATTGTTTTCTATTTTTCCTGCTAATGTGATTCCTCTTGATGCGGTCTGGTTTACTCGAAGTCCTACGATTTCAGCATTTGATCCTATCCTGATGATCCCTGTGTTGTGCATTTGTTTGCATTGTTCAATGGTAATATCTAGAAGATATTCCATCCTTCCATTGTTGACTGCAGACATATGTGAATGCATCCCGCAGTAATAAATGGTTCTGTCTATCTCGACTTTACATTGAGTAACCTGGGTATTTGTGAATTCCGTCAATTGGAGTAATTGGATGTTAATCGGTTCCATGGTTGGTGTTATAGTTGGGATGTCACATTCTCCTACGTCCAGGAGTGAAAGTGTTGTAATGTTGAACTGTGAGGTTCCACAGTCGTATCCTATGAGTCCTTCTCCTGTTGCTATCAGGATGGTTATGATAAGTAACTTCCCGAGATCCATTTTCCTAGAAAGTAAAGGTTCCGTTGAGGTAATTGTACCGTTCAGTTATTAGTAGGTTAGTAGAGATTTCTAACAACTGGGGATACGATGAATAAGGTGATGATGTTTTTCTTAGAAGGGTCAGTGTGACGCTGGATGAATTTTTAATTCCGAGTTGTCCATTATCTGGATATCTGGACGAGGCGTCTTGCCTATACTCGACTCTCAACTGCGAATTTCTGCCTTCATTTCCTTATTTCTTCCTTAACTATCCGTTGGTGTCGGTGATCCTGTTAAGGTTGTTATGTTCTTGACTTTGTGTCGTCGGATCCTTGGTGAGGAAGGAAACTTCCCAAAATGTTTGCCGTTTTTATCTAGTAGTTAAGATTACGACAAACGAGGCGGTATAGCCTATAGTTAGAAAGTTCCTAAGGTAGAAGTAGTGCGAGATGTCTGCCATTTTTATCTAATAATTAAGAACATGACAAACGAGGCGGTATAGCCTATACTCGGTGCTTCTCTTGGTAAGGGTCAATATGACGCCGGATGAATTTTTAATTTCGAGCTGTCCATTATCTGGATATCTGGACGAGGCGTCTTGCCTATACTCGAATCTCAACTGCGAATTTTTGCCTTGATATCCTTATTTCTCTTCCTTTGTTGTCCGTTGATCTCGATGATGTGTTGTCCGAAGTTGTAGAATCCTGACTTCCATCGGTGTAGTGAAGGGATCGTGTGTTTATAGTGTGTGAATGTTGTTTTTATTAAATTTTAATACCTCTTCAATTTTCCCTTATTGAAATCCTTCCAATACTGGGCGCTAAATCGATCTTCTGTAGGGCCAGAATCTGTGTCCCAGTCTTCCTTGATAGATGAAAACCCGAGAGCTCGGAGATCTATTGGGTTTGCTTGGTATTTTTCCAAGCAAAATACACAGTTCTTTGCTGGCAACAATGTTCCAATTTTTTCTTTGCATATGACACAACTGGGTAATTGTGCGTTTTTGAAAATTTGGTGAATTTCCTCGAAATTATATCCCGTGCGGAATCTAGTTTGCCTGAAGCATGGTACGCATAGGGAAGTCCCATTGGCATGTTTGTATATGCATACCTTCTTGCAACTATGCTCCGGCAAAGGTCCTAATTGAGACGCCATTTTTAAGATCTAAAAATAATATGTTTTGTTTATTTAATATATACATATAAAGTTTTCTTTTCTCTTTTTTTTTTTATATGTATTTTAATCGGAATCTGAAGAGGAAGGATTGATGTGAGAATATTTTAATCTGTTTGCGTGTACTATGCGGGTGCTATTAGCAATTTTAATTTTCACGTTCCCATTGTCGAAAACTTCTAAGACTTTATATGGCCCAGTGTAATGGTTCCCTAGTTTCCCTTTTTTATTGCCTTCCTGTAAAAAGACATAATCCTCCTTTTGTAATATTTGAGGGTTAATATGTTTGTCGTATTGTTGTTTGGATTTTCCTTTCGAAGTAATTAAATTGTCCCTCGCTGTCTGTTGTACATCGTGAATTTTCATTGCAAGATTAATCAGGTAGTCTTGGTAAGTACGCGTGAGTTTATTGTCTTCAGGTATGCTGGATGGTTGGTCAGCTATTTTCCCAAATACTAATTCATAGGGGGTAAATTTGGTAGCTTCGTGTACACTAGTATTGTAAGAAAATATTGCCAAACTTAAATATTCATCCCAATCTTCCTGTTCATTTACGTATTGTTTTAAATATTCAATGAGTACATGATGAGATCTCTCCAGAGATCCATTACTTTGTGGATGAAAGGCTGTAGTTTTATATTGTTTAATACGGAATTTCTTTGCTATTTGCGTTAAGAGAGAGCTTAAAAAGTTCGTTCCTTGGTCAGTAAGGATTGCTCTTGGTGGTCCAAATAACCAAATAAATTGGGTGACTAGAGCGTCTGCGACATCTATAGCGGTAGTTTGTTGTAAAGGAATTGCTAATGAAAATTTGGTGAGCAGACATTGTAGCGTTAAGATGTACTTGTTTCCATTGATTGTAGCAGGTAATGGTCCCACGATGTCCATTGATATTTTTTCAAAAGCCTTTTGTGGTGTGTCAGTAATGACCATAGGCTGTTTATTCTTAATCCGAACTAGTTTCTTCAATTGGCAGGGCAAACAGTGTTGTATATAGTTTTGAACGTCGGTTTTCAGATTTTCCCAATAATATTTTTGTCGAATCCTAGTGTATGTTTTGGTAACTCCTTTATGACCTCCCGCGGTGGCTGAATGGGCTTCTTTCAATATAAGCTTACGAGCTTCTTTATCGACGAACTTGGTTTTATTCAAACAAACTGTTATTTTTGTCGGTTCCTCTAAGTATGTATTGCGTAAACAGGTCTCAATAAAATCCCATGGCAACATGTTTAAATTTATAGTTTTTGATACTGAGATGGATTTTATTCTGGCTTCTCTCATAGCTTCTCTAGTTGATTCTATGAGTTCTTTCATAGTCTTTTGTTTGGTTTTGCCTTCATTAAGAATAATTATAAAATGATATTTTGTTCCTTTTTTCTTTACCATTAATGTGTCGGATTCTAAATCAGGAAGTTTTGGTATCAATTTGTTTTTATTTAATAATTTCGCTCCGTTGTCTAATGGTTTCTTGTTTTTCGTGAGGAAATATAATAGATTATCTTTACGCATAGTTAATTGATCTATAGTCTCCAATATTATGTTAGTGTTCTCCACTATTTTATATTTAGGTTTGATGAAATTAGGTTCTTCATCTTCTGAAGAAGTAGAATTGGTAGTTGAATTATGATCTGAATTTATTTCAAAGGAATGTTGTGATTCATTTTCGGATTCTAAATCAGATGATTGAGGATTATCAAAAAACATCTCGTCATTATCGTCGGAAAGAACATCATCCCAGTTTACCCTTGGTTCAGATCCTACTGTTGTTTCGGGTTTCTTTTCAGTAGAGTTTTTTACTAATTTTCCTTTCCTTGTTCTCTTTGGTAATTCAGGTATTACATCTATTGTACTCCTACTCCTTAATCGGCTGGCTATTGGTTCCTCTTGAATTCCGGTGGATGTTGATGGTTGATTGTAAATCCTGTCGGCTAGAGGTGTATCTTCATCGTTGGTAATTGGAAAAATATGAGTTGAATGATCTTCATCGATTTCCAAGTTTTCTAATTCTTTATTTTTTAATACAGGATTACGTGACAAAGCGTCAGCGTTGGCGTTAGCTTTTCCGGATTTGTAATTAATTGTATAATCATACTCTGCAAGTTTTAATTGCCATCTATTGAGTCTCGAAGTTGGATCTTTTAGACCTTTTAACCATAATAGAGGTTTATGATCGGTAATAAGGTTGAATTGTCGTCCATACAGGTATGGGCGGAATTGTTGTACACAGTATATTACTGCAAGTAATTCTTTCTCTATTGTAGAGTAATTCCTTTCAGCTTTGTTAAGTATACGTGAGACATATGATATTGGGTGGTCCTCTTGACTCAGAACGCCGCCTATTGCGTAACCTGATGCGTCTGAAGTTACTGTAAATTTCTTTTCAAAATCTGGATACTGTAGAACTGGTTCTTGACAAAGTGCGAATTTTAATTCCTCAAAGGCTTTTTGCTGTAATTCTGTCCAATTGAAAGGCGTATTTTTCTTCGTTAAATTACTCAGTGGTTGTGCAATTTTGGAAAATCCTGGAATAAATCTTCTGTAATATCCGGCAAGTCCTAAGAATTGTCGAATGTTCTTGACGTTTCGTGGTACTGGAAATTCGTGTACAGCTTCTAGTTTCTTGGGATCTGGTCGTAATCCATCCTTGCTGATGATGTGCCCAAGATAAACAACTTCTTGTCTAAGAAATTCGCATTTGTCCGGCTGAAGTTTGAGGTTGGCTGCTTTTAATCTATTCATCAATCGTTCGAATTTTACTTCATGTTCTTGTAAAGATTTTGCGTATAGAACTATATCATCTAAGTAGACGAACGCTTCCAATCCTTGAATTCCAGTAAGAACTTGATTCATCAATCTTTGGAATGTAGCGGGAGCGTTTTTCAATCCAAACGGCATTCTTGCAAATTCATAATGTCCGTAAGGCGTGGAAAAGGCTGTTTTATGCGAATCCTTAGGGTCCATTCGTATTTGGTGAAATCCAGATGCCAAGTCAAATGTAGAAAAATATTTTGCGCCTCCTAGTTGGTCCAAAATATCAGTTATATTAGGTAACGGGTGGGCATCGTTGATGGTTTTTTCATTTAAGGCCCTGTAGTCGATGACCATTCTCCAGCGTTTATTTCCATGAGAATCGGGCTTCTTTGGTACTATCCATACAGGTGAATTGTATGGAGAGTCTGATGTTCTTACAATTCCAGCTTCTAGCAAATCTTGAACTTGCTTATTGATTTCTTCTTTCAACATCGGTGGATATCGATATTGACGTGTATTAATAGGAGTTTCGTCAACCGTTGAGATCTTGTGTTGGATGACGTTTGTAAACCCTAAGGGTTCTCCAGGTATATGAAAACAATCTTCATATTTTTTAATAAGCTTCTCTATACTATCTCTCTCTTCTGAATTTAAATGTTCCAAACGTAATAAATTTTCAATAATTTCGTTTCTTTTCTCTTCTTGGATGGTAAGGCATTTACTTATGTTTCTTAATTATCTTCTTTTTATCTTTATTTATCAAATCTTTTTTATTTATTAATTCATTTTTAATTTTCGATCCTTTACCTTTAACAATATTTCTCTTTTTGTAATCAAAAACGTTACTAGTTGTGGGAAATAAGGGAGAATTTAGTTTGAGTTCACTGTCTAGGAGTGAAACTGAATTGGGATCGCTGTCTAGGAGCGATGAGGGATTCTTTAATTGTGATTCATTATCTAGAGATGTAGCTGATTTAGGAGGGGGATTCATTCTTGATTCACTGTCTAGGAGTGAGAATGAATGAGAATCGCTGTCTAGGAGCGAAGAGGGAGAATTCAGCTGTGGATTATCTAGAAATGTAACCGATTTAGAGGGGGGATTCATTCTTGATTCACTGTCTAGGAGTGAGAATGAATGAGTATCGCTGTCTAGGAGCGAAGAGGGGGTAGTAATAAATTCTTCAAAAGGTTGGATTGTTATAACTGGAACTTCAATTTCAACTTCTTCATTCGTAGTATTAAAAATATACATATATGCCTTTCCATGATTATTTTTTACTAAAACATTTCCTAAATGAAATCCATCTTTAACTTTTAATTTTGGAATATATCCAAATTCTAAATTATTCGCGATTCTAACGTAAAAGCTAGATTTAGACCTAGCAGGTACAATAATGGTTTCTTTTTTATAAAATGGTATCCATCCATTTTCCCATTCGATATAATTTCCTGAATAATTAATTTTTGCACCATTCTGATGGAAAAAATCCGTTCCTAAAATCCCCGAATAAGAAATGGGAAAATCATCTGGTATTACGTGAAAAGTAGCTAAGGTTCCTGATATGTCAACTAATATTGTGCCTAAGGTCGAAACACTTCCGGAAGTGATACCTGTGAGTTTTATTGTTTCTTTTGTATCTATAAGATCTTTGCGGTCAATAGCGTCCGCTTTAATAAGATTAGGGCCTGAGCCTGTATCTATCATTAGGAGACAATTAGGCTTTAAAATGATGGTATCTATTTCTATTGCGGGTACTCGAGACTCTGTGGTTAGTTTTATGGTAGCTATTCTTGAGGTTCTAATAGATCCTCTTGACTGTTTATTGTTAATGCTGGGCGTGATGATTGGGTTGAGGTCCCCTGTGGTGCGCCCGTCCCTCGAGGACCTGAGAAGTTTCCCGAGTTCTTTTTAATTCTAGTTTCGCAATTTTCAATAGTGTGTCCAGTTGCTTTACAATACCGACAAGTCAACTCTTCTCGTTGGTTAGATGAGGATGTTGATGGGTTATGATTTTGATTGCGATTTTGACGTGGTTGATTTCGCGGATTTTGTGAAGATGCAGTTGGATTTGGGTTACGATTATTTATAGAGTCTTCGGAGAAATGACTAGGATGATGTGAATTTTCTTGATTGAAATTAGCATTGTTAGAGGAGTTATTATTATTAAAATTATTATTTCTGTTGTAGTATGATTGGAAGCTGGATCGAAAGTTAGTCGGATCAGAATTAGGGGGCCGAAAATTATTCATTGGTTGAAAATTTTGTGAACGATTAGCATTCAATTGCCAACAACGATCGGCGGTGTGTCCTGATTTTTGGCAATATTGGCAAACGACTTGTCTCCAATCCACGTAATTAATCGAGGATTGTCTTCTATTTTCATACCTCGGATTTTGATATCGTTGATCAAAAGAGGTTCTGTTGTTTCTTCGTACGGAGTTACGGACTTCTAAGTCTTTTTCTATGCCAATTGCTTTAGTTGTGGCTTCTTTCATGGTGTTAAAATCTTCAGTTATTCTTTGCTCAATGGTATCGTTTAACCCTTTTATGAAACTTTTCGCCAAATCCTTCTCAAGGTTAATTTTGTAAGTGTTTATATCATCGTTGGGCCTTTCCGTTTTAAATGCGTCTAAAATTTGGTTTCCTATTTCGTTTATTCTATTCGCGAAGCTTAATACTCTTTCTTCATTCTTCTGGTAGCAATTTCCAAGTTCTCCTTGTAGTTGACATAGTGTTTTTGCGGAACAATAAATGGATTTTAAAAACGATGCAAGTTCGGATATTTTATCGAATTTTAATCCTTGAATGGCTCTTCGTGCCTCTCCCCTTAATTTGTTTCTAATGATTCTTGTGAGAGCTTTTTCATCGTTCGGGCCCATCATATCCCGAGCTTCTTCACATCCTTCTAAGAAATAATTTAATGGAATATTATGCCCATCAAAGATAGGGACTGCTTCTAACGCGTATTTAATTGACACGGTCATCTCTGTATCAGGCATGTTTAGTGTGTTTGGTGTGTTAGTATCAGTATTAGAAGTTGTGGGGATAATTTGATTTAGAGAGGGATTTGTGCGATTTTCGTTAGTTCTTAATCTCCTATCAGAGGGAGGGGTAGAGAACATTATTTTTCATCGTGAAAATAAAAAGAAAAATGAAAAGAACGAACAACAACAACAACTGAAAATAAGCAGAATGTTTGTATAAGGGTAGAAGTTATTTGAAAAGAAAAGGTAACGCGTGTCTTGACGACTTATCCCACCGCTGCCACCAAAAATTTTACTCTGTTACGTCCTAAGACCAGAGAAGCGCTCTCTTTTTTTAGGGAACAAGGTAGCGTTGTGTTCCCAGGGATAGGAGCATGCGTCAAGACAGGAGGCTTGAAATAAAGAGCATTGGTTTAAGTAAAAATAAAATAAAGAATTGTCACATTTATTCACAAATAAAAGAAAAGAGTATACAAAAAAAAATTTAATCCAATTCTTCGTCGGAACCCAGACACCTTTTTACTCTTAATTTTAATTTTTCTGTATAAAACGAACGTCTTGGGTCCCTTTTTTGAATTTTTTTGAAATGAGGGATATCCTCAAAATACTCAATAGGTTTCAAATTTCTTTTCCTCCCTAGTATAATGGCCGTGGCCCTTTTACTCAAGCATATAGCTTTCGGGGGTGAGGGAGGAAAAGGTGCAATTAGCTCCGGAATAAAAGAAAATTTTTTAATCTTTTCTAATAGTTCTGCAATTGGGAGGTTGAGCAACTGCTCTTTCTTTCCCAATTGTTGTTGCTGTTGTTGTTGTTGGAATCTACTGTTCTGGAGTTCCTTTATGAGTAGCTCCCGCTCTACCCGTTCCTCGTCGGATAATGCAGGGTTTGCGGCTTCCTTTTTCAATTTGGCAATTTGAGAATTCACCAATTTCCTCTTTAGAGAGTGCCTAGCCACTAAAGAAAAGGAATAATTAAACGTTTAGTAAAGTAACTAATAGTTTTAAGAAAATATATATATATATACACGGTGATTCAGAAACAAACTCGGTAGATCAGTTACCAATCATCCGAGTAGGGAGGGATCTTGTAAGAGGTCAGTGACCAACCTGTTTACTAGATTTTAAATTAAAGAATTGAAATTCAGGCGGTCAGTTGCCAACCAATCTAAAGGGGGAAAATCTAGCAGGAGATCAGTGGCCAATCTGTCTACTAGAGTTTAGAATTAAACTTTTGATTTTAGAAAGAAATATATATATATTTTCAAAGTTAAAGTTCGGGACTCAAACGATCGGTTGCCAATCTGTCTGAGGGGAGAATCTAGCAAACGGTCAGTTTCCAACCAATTTACTAGATTTTGAGGAAAGATCTCAAAATCAGTGACCAATTTCGAGATCTTGGGAGGGTAAGACGTAGGAGATCAGTTACCAATCTCCAGGTCTTGGAAAAAAAATGATCAAGGACTTACTCTTTAAAATAACTTGATCAGGAAGTTTTGTTTGAATTTTTCGAAATTTATTTCTCTCTAGAGTTCGTTCTTCAACGATGGAAGGCGAGTAAGTGACGATACATGAAAATTTCAGCCCTTATATATCCAAAATTTTGTCCTTTTTCTCTGTCGTTCTTGTATATCTTAAATTCTATCGGTCTCTTATTACTATTTCTATCTTTATTTTAAACGGACATTGTGTTTTGTTTCTCTGTCTAGTTTACTATCCTTGTTGAAAAGAAAATTTTCTCTCTTTAGTTTTTGTATATGTCCTATGACTTTTACGAGCTGCTTGAGGATATGCAGTATTGGAAAATGCATATCCTCTTTCTCACTCTGATACATTGGGTTAGTCCCTTGGCTCAAGTGCCTACTATGCGGAGGGCATGGGCCTCTATGTATTGGACTCTATATAAAAAAAAAAGGGTCATCTCGGTACGGAAAGTTCGTACTGTAAGAAATGCGAAAAACTTATTAGTATTGGTGTCAGGACGTAACATTTCGGTAGTCGATTACGATTCGCCATTTACGTTTACCTGAAGAATCTAGTTTTTTGGGGACGACCCACAAAGGGCTTGACCACGGACTGGTAGAAGGCGTAATAATTCCTTGTTCTAACATTTTTTCAATTTGTTTGCTAACTTCTTGCTTGTGAATTTCAGGGTAACGATAGCTTTTTACATGGATCGGGTTGTCATCGGTGGTTCGAATATCAGCTGTTGCAGCTGTTGTTAATGAAAAAGGATCGTCGGGAAGATAGAAGATATCTGAAAATTCTTCGCAAATGTTTTTTACTGCTAGTTTTTGTTCAGAATTCAAATGATCTAGTCTAAGGTTCTCTGATAAAATTTGTTTACGTTTGTTACTTTCGTCTGAATGTTTATGATCAGAGATTTGACAAATAAGGAATTGTTGGTTAATGGGTTCTACAGATAATACAGGCTTTGGAAAGGTTTTTCTTTCATTCGACCAGTTGACAATTGTAACGATTGCTTCGTTCTTATCAGAGATATTTACCATAGCATTGGGAATTAGTAGAAATTCGTCTAATTTGGATTTTTGTGCTGTAATGATCCCTTCTTTTAGACCTTCGGGATTGTGTACTTGGACATTCACGACTGTTTCTGATCTTGCGTTAATAAAGATTTGAGAATTAGAATATTGTGAAGTATTTCGATGTAATAGAATTGGAAACGGAATTGAGTTAAGAGAAATACTCTGTTTTTCATAATCAATTTTGCAACTTTGTGCAGAGAAGAAATCGTAACCAAGCAATCCATCAAATGGAATATTTGTTGTAGAGTCGAGCAATTGGAATTTTGAAATGAATTTATGTCCATGGATTTCAAGTTCTAATTTAGTTTCTCCTAATGTACTAACTGGGGCATTTGGTGAAATTCCGTTTAATGTAATACTTTTTGGATTTGTGATATGATATTCCGCGAGGCTTGATGATTTTATGAGAGATACGGATGCTCCTGTATCAACTAGAAGTTTTAAAGTTTTATCTGATGAATTGGAAGATTGAGATTCGAATAATACATATGTCAAGTCATTCGTCTCTAAAAAAATGCTGGAGCGGACAAAATGATTAAGTTCATGATTTGTATCTGTAGTTTCATGAAACGAAGTAGAAGGCATGTTATTTTCGTTAAAACTTGGTGAATTAGAAGAACGATTAGTTTCTTGGAGATTTTGTTCAGAAAAATTTTGCCGATTAAAGTTTATATTTCCCCTTGAATTCTGATTACCTTGAGATTGTTGACGATTTGGGTAAGATTGATTTCGCCCTTGATTTACGTTTCTATTAGAATAATTTTGTGATTGGCGATTTGAATTCTGTTCGCGATTTTGATTTGCCCATTGTCGTTTGCGACACTCTTCAATTGTATGACCGATATTCTTACAATATCGACATTGTGTAGTCGATCTTGAATCATTAGCTTTAGAATTATTGGGCTTAGAATTATTGAAAAATACTGGTTTAGAATTATTTGTTTGGGAATTTGCTCTGTTCCGATTTTTGTAGCAGTCACTGGTAGAATGATTCGTACGTCCGCAAATGTGGCATTTTTGATTATTTTGATCGTACCGAATACGTAAAGCTTTTTCTTCCCCGGATGCAGCAGTAAATGCAGCATTTATCGTTTTAAAATCCCTGTATCGTAACATTTGGGAAATTTGTGGGTGAGAATGATATATGAATCTGTTCAAAGTCATTTCTGAAACTAATGCGATACGACCGGAAATTGTTTGTTCTTCTATGTCGGAAGCGTGTATTGAGGCAAGAATTCTGGATGAAAGATCCTCTAATCTTTGATAATATTGCGAAACATTTTCACTGCGACCTTGTTTAATATTGTGGAGTTCCTCGAGCAATTGATCGAAAGATTTTTTGTCTTGATACAAATTAAGGAGAAGTTCAGAAATTTCTTCCCAAGTCGTGAGGTTACAATGAATGTCAATCTGTTCTCTGGCTTTTCCAGTAATTCGACTTTTTACAAATAATAGTAAAGGTTGCTTTTGATTTTCTGCTGCGATTTCAAATGCTCCATCGACTTGCTTTATAAAACTTCTAATTTTATACCTATCACCGTCAAATTCTTTGGGGATCAATTTAATTAAAAATTCTAGTGAAACCTGGCAGACTGGGGTTGATGTGACGTTAGTATTTTCAGTGTGGTTCGGCATTTTGAAAATTTAGATTTTGTTTAATTATATAAAGAAATTTTTTTTTTATTTTTCTTATTTGGAAAACAATAAGGTTTATGGGAAATTAAGGATGAAAAATTGCCAAATGAATGAATACCAAGTGTTCAGTGCTTACTCTTGCTAGAGGTGCTTTCACGTCGGGGCCGGGTTTGCTGATTCCGGAAGTCACCGAATCGATGAGTGCTGTTCCTCGTCTTCCTTGGTTCGTCTTCTTGAGATTTTCTCGGTCCGAATTTAACAATTAAAATTGTCACTAAAAGTTCAGGGTGGATTTATTAATGTCCACTTATTCACTCTGAAGTTCAGGATGGATTCTATAATATCCACTTGTTTACTCTGAAGTTCAGGATGGATTCGATAATGTCCACTTGTTCACTCTGAGTCTTTCAGTATCAGACCAATCCCATCCTCGTCGCCAAAATTTTGTTGGATTCCAATTATTAATTTAAAAATACTTTATTAAATCAATAACGTATACAGAAATCTTACAATAAAAACAAACGCGAATCAAGAAAGTAGTTCAGGAAGTTAGTAAGTATGCTTGGGATCTTCTTATTTGACAATTTTGTATGTGTCTAGTTGGAGCTTAGGATGAATCTGATCTTGACTTCCAAGAGGAGCCTTAAAGAAACCTAGTGTCTAGGAGGAAAATCAGGAAAAAGTTGAGAGAAGTAGGGAGTAATGGGACTCAGCTTGTATAGATAAAGATAGGGTGGATTTTGAGGGGTTCTACATCTGGACACTTAAACTGATAAGATTTAATATCTATATACAACTTAGCATGGGTCCTTTGGCGGACTCAAGGGGTCTTCTTTTCTACGAACACATAAAATATAGGGTCCAACATCTGGAAGAAGTTTCCCTTAAGATTAGATATAGCTGTTTATGGAAAATGATGGGAAAAGAATGTGCGACATCCAACAGTTTAATAAATTTTTTTTTTGTTTTTGTATATTTGTGTTTGTCAGTGTTTAAATTATAGCAAAGCCTCCGAAAATCTCGATGCAGCTTTCTTCCCTGGGAAGATTCTAGCTACCGTCCATTCTTCCCTAAAACGAAAGCGCCTTCTGTAGTCTTAGGACGTAACACGAGGAACCTTTTATTGTCGATTCTTTTATGTCAGTCCACAGAGGGAACATTTGACTGCAAAGGCTTACAAAGTTGAATAAAGAGGCAGAAGAACGTCCAAAGAAAATTCTGAAGGAAAAAGAACGCCTGATAAAAAGTTTAATGCCATTGAGATGACGCAACTTACTGAATTAAATCAGCAAATGGAAATTATAAATGAAAGAACGAGGGTAAATAATGTTTTTTTTAATCCAGTTGAGTTTTTTTATGGTATTCCTTTTACCAATAAAAATAAAATTCTTTCATGTGCCCTTAGGCAGGGGAGCTAACTTCGGAGGATATCAAAACGGCAGAAATGCTGGTACGACAAAGCGAGGAAGTTTTAAACATAGCGAGAATCTATATAGGTAAGGACCTGTTTGTTTTCCACGAAGACTGATAAGACAAGTTTATAGTATGCTTCAATCTTCATTGACCTCAACATTTTAGATAGGGTAAATGCCATGTACGACGTGGAAATCGCAAGGAGAGAAGAAGAAAGAAAATAGCAGAACTCCAAGCACAAGCCGAAGCGACGCGTCTACAAGAGGAATTAATGGTAATCGAAGCAGCCAATTTATAACTACTTCTACTGCTACTGCTACTGATTCTATTACTACTACTGCTATTACTACTGATATTATTACTGCTACTGTATTACTACTACTACTTGTTCTGCTATTACTACTGCTACTATATTACTACTACTTCTTCTGCTATTACTACTGCTACTATATTACTACTACTTCTTCTGCTATTACTACTGCTACTATATTACTAGAACTACTTCTTCTGCTATTACTACTGCTTCTAATACTGCTATTATACTACTACTACTTTTACTGCTACTGCTTCTATTACTACTACTGCTTCTAATACTAAAGCTACTACTTCTACTGCTTCTATTACTATTACTGCTATTATTACTGCTACTCCTTTTTTTGCTATTAGTACTGCTTCTGATACT
This sequence comes from Gasteruption jaculator, assembly GCA_949825005.1. Classification (NCBI taxonomy): domain Eukaryota; kingdom Metazoa; phylum Arthropoda; class Insecta; order Hymenoptera; family Gasteruptiidae; genus Gasteruption; species Gasteruption jaculator. Next base: position 2,346,329 of record OX463772.1, on the reverse strand, counting down.
ACTACTACTTTTACTGCTATTACTACTGCTTCTATTACTACTACTGCTACCGCTACTCTAATAATACTACTTCTAATATTACTGTAGGAAAAAGGGTACAATAATTATAAAAATTTCGTAAAATGTATGTTGTAATTTATTATAATAAAGATAATACAAAAAGAAGTAAATATATTTATTTGTAATATTTAACGATGGTGGCATCCCCATGGCAGCAACGACGGCACGATGACTTCTCGTCCCGCCGATTCATCACGGCCTCCATGGCCTTCTCCATCTGTTCCTTAGTGTTCTGGAACATAAAAAATGAACAATATTAATATAAATAATTCTACTAAATAAATAATATAAGTAATAAGGTAAGTATTAGGTTGGAAACTATGAAACGGGCATTTTTGTTTAGTATTTTTTAGTATCTAACGCCCGTTTCATAGTTTCCGACCCAGTAATTAATTAAATAAGGTTAATGAAAGTACCGCTTTTTCTCGCTGTTGCTGTCGGTGCCGACGGACATGTTCCTGCTGCTGCTGCTGCTCCTGCTGCTGATGCTGCTCCTGCTGCTCCTGCTGCTGATGCTGCTCCTGCTGCTGCTACTGCTCCTGCTCCTGCTACTGATGCTGCTCCTGCGCCTGCTGCTGATGCTGCTCCTGCTGCTGCTGCTGATGCTGCTCCTGCTGCTGCTGCTGCTGATGCTCCTGCTGCTGCTGCTTCTGCTGCTGCTGCTTCTGCTCCTGCTGCTGCTGCTCCTGCTGCTGATGCTGCTCCTACTGCTGCTGCTGCTCCTGCTGCTGATGCTGCTCCTACTGCTGCTGCTGCTGCTGCTTCTGCTCCTGCTGCTGCTGCTCCTGCTGCTGATGCTGCTCCTACTGCTGCTGCTGATGCTGCTCCTGCTGCTGCTGCTTCTGCTCCTGCTGCTTCTGCTCCTGCTACTGCCGCTCCTGCTGCTCCTGCTGCTGCCACTCCTGCTGCTGCTCCTGCTGCTGCTGCTTCTGGTCCTGCTGCTGCTGCTCCTTCTGCTTCTGCTGCTCCTGCTGCTGCTGCTCCTGCTGCTGATGCTGCTCCTGCTGATGCTGCTCCTGCTGCTGCTGATGCTGCTCCTGCTGCTGCTGCTGCTGCTGCTAAGGTAAGTATTAGGTTGGAAACTATGAAACGGGTATTTTTGTTTAGTATTTTTTAGTATCTGACGCCCGTTTTATAGTTTCCAATCTAGTAATTAATTAAATAAGGATTAATGAAAGTACCGCTTTTTCTCGCCGTTGCTGTCGGTGCCGACGGACGTGTTCCTGCTGCTAGTGCTGGTGCTGCTGCTGCTGCTGCTGATGCTGCTCCTGCTGCTGCTGCTGCTGCTGCTGATGCTGCTCCTGCTGCTGCTGCTGCTGCTGCTGCTGCTGCTGCTGCTGCTCTTACTGCTAAGGTAAGTATTAGGTTGGAAACTATAAAACGGGCGTTAGATACTAAACAATACTAAACAAAAACGCCCGTTTGATAGTTTCCAACTTAATACTTAGCTTATTACTTGTATTATTTATTTAGTAGTTTTATTTATATTAATATTATTTATTTTTTATGTTCCAGAACACTAAGAAACAAATGGGGAAGGCATGGAAGCCGTGATGAATCGGCGGGACGAGAATTCATCGTGCCGTCGTTGCTGCCATGGGGGAGGATGCCACCATCATTAAATATTAAAATGGGGTTTGGCAGTAGTAACTGCTGCTGCAGCAGCAGCAGTTCTACTGCTTGTAACGTGGCGTTTCTCACGCTACGTTACAAGTGATATTTCGGAACATACCCGTCCAGAGGAGACGTCAAGTCGGTTGGATCGGTATGTATCTTGGCTACGGAATCGTGTAAAGGGCTAGATCCCTTAGGCTAAGCTTAGGATAAGTTTAGATATAAGATAGCGATAAGCAGCGTATAGGGGAAGCCATAGGATTCGATTGGTTCGTCTTGTCGATCGGAGAATAACCAACCAATAGGGCACTCACCATTGGAATCACTCGTCATCGGTTAACGAACATCGGTTGGGACATCTGTCGGAATCTCGGGAAGCAAGGACGATCGGTAACCAGGAAGGTACCGATTCCTAATCAGTGGCAGCACCTCCTTATCGCCAAGCAAAGGAGTGCAGGACAGCGCAAGCGCAGCCACGCCCCGAGGATGAAGACGATGAAGAAGAAGAAGATCGGCACTTCTCCCTTGGACGGTGCCCCGATCGGACAGCTTTTGACAGACCGCGAAAGATAGAGACGAGGCGGACATTTTGGGTGATCCGGACTTTGGATCTTTTTGGGGATTTCCTTGGTTTGGTATCCTTTCGTTTGGTGAGTGCCCGCGGGCTGATTTGGTTTTTGAGCGAGCTTTTCTCTTTGCTTTCGATTTAGTAAGAAAGAGAAAAGGCTTCGCTACCTCTTAGAGAGATTGATTCGGTCGGTTGGGTGAAAACCACGTTTTCCCCACAGCCGTTAGAGCCACCATCTTGGTTTCGGTGCCTGGGTGGCTTACGAACGTAGATCGGCTCCGAACGTTTTCAGATTTGGCTTCCCCCTTTTCTTTTTGTATTTGATTTTTGGATATATTTGGAAGCGACTATTTTCTTTTGTTTGTTTCATTCAGATTGGTCCTTTTTGATTTTCATTTTGGTTTCGCCACTTAGTTTTTGGTTGGGTCCAGTTGGGGACCACGTGGCGAAACAGGACCCGAATTGCTAAAGGGGTTTTCCCGACATTATTATTGTTATTATTACTATTATTTCTTTTTGTTTATATTAAAGGATATATTATTACGAATTTTGGGATTTATTCATTTGGGGGATTTTCCTGTGGGTTGACCCTTTTCTTTTCAGGTTAGGTCGGCAGTCGGCGGAGTCGTGGCGGAACCTTCACGTCCCGGAGATAAGAGATAGTCGGTTTTGGGTTTTAGAGTTTTTGGGTTGCTTCGGAAAGTCCTTTGGGACTTTTAGAAGGTTAAAAAGTCCCTGGCGCCCTTCTGGCTTTGGATCTCTTGGGAAAGGGTGTCAGTTTGTGCCGGGAAGCCGCTCCCGAGGTTCCCCGGTTACATGCTATTACTACTGCTGTGATTAGGTACAAATAATTATAAAATTCTCATAAAAGTTTGTATTAAAATTTATTATAACAAAAAATAAGTGCAAAAAATTGTTGCTATAATATTCAATGGTGATGACATCCTCCTCCCCCATGGCAGCAGCGACGGCACGATGTCTTCTCGTCCCGCCGGTTTAACACGGCCTCCATGGCCTTTTCCATTTGTTTCTTAGTGTTCTGGAACATAAAAAATAAACAATATTAATATAAATAAAACATTACTAAATAAATAATATAAATAATAAGGTAAGTATTAGGTTGGAAACTATGAAACGGGCGTTTTTGTTTAGTATTGTGTAATATCTAACGCCCGTTTCATAGTTTCCGACCTACTAATTAATTAAATAAAGTTAATGAAAGTACCGCTTTTTCTCGCCGTTGTTGTCGGTGCCGACGGACATGTTCCCGCTGCTGCTGTTGTCGCTGTTGTCGCTGCTGACGGCGGTGTTGCTGCTGGCGGTGTTGCTGCTGGCGTTGTTGCTGCCGTGGCTGCTGATGTGGCTGCAACTGTTCTTGCCGTTGCAGCCACATCACGTCCAGCAATTGTTGTTCCAGCGGCGGTGGCGGCGGCAGCGGCAGCAGCTGCTGCTGCTGGTATTGCTGCTGCGGCGGCAGTGGCGGTGGCGGTGGCGGCGGCAGGGGCAGCTGTTGCTGGTACTGCTGCTGCTGCTGATACTGCTGCTGTTGTTGTCGCCGCCGCCGTGGTTGCTGCCACCGCTCTTGCTGTTGCAGTATCATCAGCTGCAGAAGCTGCTGATATTGCTCCGGCGACAGCGGTGGCGGCTGCTGCTGGTTCTGCTGCGGTGGCGGTGGCGGTGGCGGTGGCGGACGCCGTGGCGGTGGTGGTGGCGGACGCCGTGGCGGTGGCGGTGGTGGTGGCAGACGCCGTGGCGGTGGCGGTGGCGGTGGCGGTGGCGGTGGCGGCGACGGCGACGGCGACGGCGACAGCGACGGTGACGGCGACGGCGACGGCGACGGCGGTAGCGACCGTGACGGTGGCGATGGCGGTGGCGGTGGCGGTGGCGGTGGCGGTGGCGGTGGCGGTGGCGGTGGCGGTGGCGGTGGCGGTTTTTCTGCTGCCGCGGCCGGCGTGGGCGGTTTTACTACTGTCGCGGCCGGCCGCGACAGTTTCTTTTCGCGGTATCTCCTCTTCTTCTGCTGCTGCATTTCCTCCGCTTCCTGCAGCGTGGGCCATGATGCCCGTTTGCTGTTATTTGTGTTTCCTGTAAGAAAAATAAAAAACTATTAAAAAATGAATAATTGATTAGGGATTGTTAGTTTTAACACTGTTTGTATCAACTTGGTACTAGCAGTGTTAGTGCTTGTATGTACAAGTTGGATACAAAACGGAACGTTTGTACATACGTGACATCTCCAATGCTGGTCGAAGCAGAACTGGCATAAACGTAACGTCTTCGAACGTTCCCGCCTTTCATTTGTTTCTTCCCCCACTGATTTACCGGCGAGGTTTTGTAGTGTGGGATGAGTGAGAAGAACATTGGTATCTGTCTGTTCCGTATGTACACATAGGAAATCTTCTCTAACACATACACTTCTGTATTTGTGAGCCATCTCTTTCAAGAATTTTAGACTCGACCTTACTCGGCAGTATTTTCGTCGAAAAACAAATTAGCAGTACTAATAATAATAATAATGATATAAGAAGTAAAATATTATTACTGTTATATTCGTCGAATGTAATTTATAAAATATTCGATTGTTTCATTACAGGATTTTTCTATGTAATTAATTGATGCATTACAAATGTATTAAAAATTCAATAAAAATAAGATAGAAGAAAAATAAGAAAAAGCAACTACTACTTCTGTTACTACTACTACTACAACAACAATTACTAGAACTGCTATTATTATTGTTATCTTCATCGTTATGATGATAGTAATAATAATAATGATAGCAGTAGTAACAGTAGTTGTAGTGGTAGGAACATTAATAACGTTAATAATAGTAAAACGCTAACGATAATGACGGTGATGATAATAGCAATAATATCAGCTCTGAAAAAACAAAGCATTTTTCAATGTCTTTCATTGAATGTGTTCATTTTTCAAGAAAAGCATTTCAGATTCGGACACAACGCCCCCAACTCTCTGTAGATAACTGTTTTGTAGGTAAAATCTTTTCGTAGGTAATGTAGGTAATACATATTGAGGCATAATCGTAGAATCTGCATTTTGCAAACCGATAAAGCAGATTTCAGGTATGGTGTTAATCTTGATGGTAAATCAGCATCGCAGAGCCATCTGTCGGCAGATTCATATACTAAAAAATGCCTATCTGTCGGTAGCTTTCTCTCCCAGGTGATGCATAAGCAATTGGCAAGTCCACCTCGCGTTCATCGATAAGTTCCTTACCTATTTCCGGACATTATTTTCAGAAAAGTAAGGTGTCATTAGATTTCTCAAGCTTGGCACCTGGTCCTCGATGTGCGTTTTATATCTCAAAAGTGATAATAGTTCTCTTTTTATCGGATTTATGAACTGTCACGATTTGTGCACCACCATCTTATTATCTTGTCTTGGCGATGCAAAAAGTAAGAAATCGAAAAAGTAAGTAAATTATAAGATTTATTTAAATTAATCGAAAAAATGTGATATTCATGATCGATAATTATACAGCAGGTAATTATCGATCGTTATCTCAAACGAATCCGTCAATTAGTAACGGAGTATTGTTAGTTGAAAGATTGGACAAGTTTTTTGAATATTGGCGGGTTTTCTAGGGTTATTCTTTTGTTTCCTGTCGTGTTTTTTTTTGCTTTTTTGCCTGTCGGATACCGCCTTAAAGAGTAATTGTTTTAAATGTTTAAAGAGTAATTCTTTTAATTTAAAAAATATTAATTTTTTGTACATTTTCTCGTCAAATCCATGTCCGACATCAACACGGCCAAGAATTCATTTTTTCCGCAACTTTTAGAAAAAAAATATTTGTTTAAACAGATTTAACACATTTTTTCATTTTTGTTTTCTATCATAATACAGTAAAGTTTCTTAACGAGAATACAGTAAAGTCTCCTAACGAGACTTTTAAACAATTATTTTTTTCTATAAGTTGCGGAAAAAATGAGTTCTTGGCCGTGCTGAGGTCCGACATGAATTTTACGGGAGAAAAGTATAAAAAATTAATATTTTTCAATTTGTTTCAACAATTACATTTTAAACAAATTGCGGAAATAATAGGTTTTTGGTCATGTTGACACCGGACATGGATTTTACGGGGAAAAAGAACACAAAAAATAGATGATTTTCTATTTGTTTAAACAATTTTTGTTTAAACAAATTAGCAAAAAGAATTATTTATATTTTTACACTAGAGTGTGTATTTCAATGTAGATATTTCATGGTGCAAGAGTGCATCGCTTGATTGTCTTAAATTATTTGATTTCACTTTTCAAGAGTCGTACGACGTGATACCATCGAGTCGCGAGTCCCTGGTATCACGTCGTACGACTCTCGGAAAAATAAATTAAGTCATTTCAGAGTAACAGGTGACGCACTCTTGCACAATAATAATACAAGATTGTAACACGCATTCTCGGGACAAAATGAAAACATTTTTTTGATAATTTGTTGAAATAAAAATTGTTTAAACAAATTAAAAACCGTAATTTCTTATGTTTTTCTTTCCCATAAAATTCATATCTGATGTCAAACACGGCCAAGAACCCTTTTTTTCACAATTTGTTTAAAAAATAATTGTTTAAACAAATGAAGTAACTTTTTTTATCTTAGTTTGAAGATTTGAGACCGCTAAATGTTTTCTAGTGTGAATTGCAACAAAACATCACAAATTTATGCCAAATTATTTCATTTCACTTTTCAAGAGTCGTACGACGTGATACCGCCGAGTCGAAAGTCTGTGGTATCACGTCATACGACTCTGATAAAAATACATTAAGTAATTTGATGGTAATTGGGGATGTTTTGATACAATTCACACGAAAAATCATGTAACGTTTTCGAATCCTCAAATTATGATAGAAAAACTACTAGAAAATAATTGTTTAATTTGTTTAAACAATTATTTTTTAAACAAATTGTATAAAAATGAGTTCTTGACCGTGTTGACACCGAAGATGGATTTTACAGAGAATAAGAGTACAAAAAATAAATATTTTTTAATTTATTTAAACAATTCATGTTTAAACAAATTATTTAAAAAAAATTTGAGATGCATTTTGTCACGAAGATGTATATTTCAATCCCGTATTATCATTGTGCAAGAGTGCGTCGCCTGTTTCTCTCAAGTTATTTAATTTGTTTCTCCAAGAGTCGTACGACGTGATACTGCCGAGTCGCGAGTCTGTGGTATCACGTCGTACGACTCTTGGAAAGTTAAATGAAATAATTTGAAAGAAACAAGCGATGCACTGTTCCACCATAATATATCTAGACTGAAATATATACTGTAGTGTAAAAATATTAATAATTTGTTTTGGTAATTTTTTTAAAGAAAAATTGTTTTAAAAAATTATGAAACATTAATTTTTTGTTCTTTTCCCCGTAAAATCCGTCATCGACGTGAGCAAGGCCAAGAACCGATTTTTTCCAGAATTTGTTTAAAAAATAATTGTTTAAACAAATTAAACAATTATCTTGCAGTTTATTTACTACCGCAATTGGAGGATTTGAGACCGTTACATGTTTTCTCGTGTGAATTGTAACAAAACATCCCTAATTTATATGAAATTATTTAATTTCACTTTTCAAGAGTCGTACGACGTGGTAACGCCGAGTCGTCAGTCTATGGTATCACGTTGTACGACTCTCGATAAAAAAAATTAAGTAACTACACAGTAATTGGGCATGCTTTGTTACCGTTCAAACGGGATTGTCTATAACAATCTCAAATTATGATAGAAAAACAAAAAGAAAAAATGTTTAATTTGTTTAAACAATTATACTTTAAACAAATTGTGGAAAAAAAAAGGTTCTTGGCCGGGTTAACACCGGACTTGCACTTTATGGGAAAGAAGACCATAAGAAATTACCGTTTCGAATTTGTTGAAATAATTTTTATTTAAACAAATTATCCAACAAAATTTTTTCTGCATTTTGTCACGAGAATGCATATTTCAATGTCGTATTGTCATTGTGCATCGCTTGTTTCTCTCAAATTATTTAACTTGTTTCTCCAAGAGTCGTACAACGCGATACCGCCGAATTGCGAGTCTGTGGTAACACGTGATACGACTCTTGGAGATGTAAATGAAATAATGTGAAGAAAACAGGCAATGTACTCTTGCACAATGATAACGCGAGATTGAAATATGCATTCTCGGGACATTATTTAAACTGTAACGTGGAAAATTTCTCCCGTTCCATTATATCGTAAAAATCTCGCTAATTTTTATAATTTATGTCTTTCTTTTTATCTTCTCGGAATTCTCTCGTAAATTCAGGCTATCGGGAATTATGGAACCTAAGAGTGCTCAGAAATCTCCCGGGAACCTGAAGAACCATTATATCGCATTCATTATTATTGCAATTGTATTTTTATTTTCGATTATAGTAACGAATCATATTATATAATTTTTGCATTATCGAATACTTCTGCCTAACGCTGTCACATCATTCCCTTCCCTTCCAAATTCCTTGCCAATAAGATCAGAAAGATCGGCACGAAGAAAAGACGAAGGAAGACAAGGAGGATCAACGCTCCCTCAACGTTGGAGAGAAGGAGAGAGAAGACTCCCGCTGCCGCTCATGACAGCGCTAGAACAGAGAAGGAAGGAAGACCTACCGACTCCCGAGAGAGACAAGGAGAAGGATGTCAAGGATCTATCGCCTACGGCCATCTACCGATTCGCAGGAGACGGGTCGATAATGGAAAAATGGGTCGATGTCCTAATTATCGCCCGAGAACTTGTCGTAATTCCCGAATCCTGCCGTGCAAAGGATGGCGCTATCACTAGCAACGCGAGGAAGCCGAAATCAGCTAATCAGAGATTTCTGAGCCTTATGTTACGTCCTGACACCAACACTAAGTTTTTCGCATTTCTTACAGTACGAACTTTCCGTACCGAGATGACCCTTTTTTTTTTATATAGAGTCCAATACATAGAGGCCCATGCCCTCCGCATAGTAGGCACTTGAGCCAAGGGACTAACCCAATGTATCAGAGTGAGAAAGAGGATATGCATTTTCCAATACTGCATATCCTCAAGCAGCTCGTAAAAGTCATAGGACATATACAAAAACTAAAGAGAGAACATTTTCTTTTCAATAAGGATAGTAAACTAGACAGAGAAACAAAACACAATGTCCGTTTAAAATAAAGATAGAAATAGTAATAAGAGACCGATAGAATTTAAGATACACAAGAACGACAGAGAAAAAGGACAAAATTTTGGATATATAAGGGCTGAAATTTTCATGTATCGTCACTTACTCGCCTAACAGCACTAGAGTCACTTCTAAGCTAAAGAGGAATAAAATCGAAAAATTTAAAAATCAAACAGATCAAGTTATTTTAAAGAGTAAGTCCTTGATCTTCTTTTCTAGTTCCCAAAAATTCCTAAGACCTGGAGATTGGTAACTGATCTCCTACGTCTTACCCTCCCGAGATCTCGAAATTGGTCACTGATTTTGAGACCTTTCCTTAAAAATCTAGTAGACTGGTTGGGAACTGACCGTTTACTAGATTCTCCCCTCAGACTGATTGGTAGCCGATCGCCTGAGTCCCGAATTTAAAAATATATATATATATATTTCTTTTTCTTTTTAATTAAAATTTTATTAAAAATCTAGTAGACGGATTGGTCACTGATCCCCTGCTAGATCTTCTACCCCCCTCAGACTGATTGGTAACTGACCGTCTGAGTTTCGATTCTTTATTAACTAAAAATCTAGTAGACAGGTTGGTCACTGACCTCCTACTAGCTCCCTCCCTACCTCGGATGATTGGTAACTGATCTACCGAGATTCGAGTCTTTATCCTTAAAATATATATATATATTTTCTTGAAACTATTAGTTCCTTAATCAAAGATATAATTATTTCTTTTCTTTAGTGGCCAGACACTCTCTAAAGAGGAAATTGGCAAATAAACAGATTGCCAAATTGAAAAGAGAGGCCGCGAACCCAGCATTATCCGACGAGGAACGGGTAGAACGGGAATTACTCGTTAAAGAGATACAAAATAGACGTTATCAACAACAACAACAGCAACAACAACAACAACAACAACAGCAGCAGCAGCAGCAGGAATTTGGAAAAGAAGAGCAGTTGCTCAACCTCCCAATTCCTGAACTATTGGAAAAAATAAAAAAACTTACGTTCGTTCCAGAACAAATAACACCTTTTCCTCCCTCACCCCCGAGATCAATACATTTAAGTAAGAGGGCCACGGCCATAATTTTAGGGAGAAAAAGAACCCTAAAACCTATTGAATATTTTGAAGATTTTCCTCATTATAAAAAAATTCAAAAAAAGGATCCTAGGCGTCCATTTTATAGAGAAAAATTAAGATTAAGATTAAAAAGGTGTCTGGGTTCCGACGAGGAACTGGATTAAAATTTTTTTTTGTACTTTCTTATTTTAAATAAACATAAGAATTTTTCTGTTTTATTTTACTTAAATTGACGTCTTTTATTTACGCCTCCCGTCTTGATGCATGCTCCTATCCCTGGGAACATAACGCTACCTTGTTCCCTAAAAAGAGAGCGTTTCTCTGGTCTTAGGATGTAACAGAGTAAAATTTTTGGTGGCAGCGGTGGGACTAGTCGTCAAGACTCGCGTTACTTTTTCTTTTCAAATAACTTCTACCCTTATACAAACATTCTGTTTATTTTCAGTTGTTGTTGTTGTTCGTTCTTTTCATTTTCATTTTTATTTTTATTTTCACGATGAAAAATAATGTTCTCTACCCCTCCCTCTGATAGGAGATTAAGAACTAACGAAAATCGCACAAAGCCCCCTCTAAATCAAACTATCCCCACCACTTCAAATACTGATACTAACACACCAAACACACTAAACATGCCTGATACAGAAATGACGGTGTCAATTAAATACGCGTTAGAAGCAGTCCCTATCTTTGATGGGCATAATATTCCATTAAATTATTTCTTAGAAGGATGTGAAGAAGCTCGGGATATGATGAGCCCGAACGATGAAAAAGCTCTCACAAGAATCATTAGGAACAAATTAAGGGGAGAGGCACGAAGAGCCATTCAAGGATTAAAATTCGATAAAATATCCGAACTTGCATCGTTTTTAAAATCCATTTATTGTTCCGCAAAAACACTATGTCAACTACAAGGAGAACTTGGAAATTGCTACCAGAAGAATGAAGAAAGAGTATTAAGCTTCGCGAATAGAATAAACGAAATAGGAAACCAAATTTTAGACGCATTTAAAACGGAAAGGCCCAACGATGATATAAATACTTACAAAATTAACCTTGAGAAGGATTTGGCGAAAAGTTTCATAAAAGGATTGAACGATACCATCGAACAAAGAATAACTGGAGATTTTAACACCATGAAAGAAGCCACAACTCAAGCAATTGGCATAGAAAAAGACTTAGAAATCCGTAACTCTGTACGAAGAAACAACAAAACCTCTTTTGATCAAAGATATCAAAATCCAAGGTATGAAAATAGAAGACAATCCTCGATTAATTACGTGGATTGGAGACAAGTCGTTTGCCAATATTGCCA